>JALPQI010000227.1:160000-500814 GCA_025490895.1 Thaumatotibia leucotreta | reverse complement strand
ACGATCACCACTATGGAATTTTATATGAAATACTCAAAAGTGACATCACTTTGAGTACTGCCAAATGACCTACTCTTTTAAGTTCTTTTCAATTTATTAAATAGAAGTGCTGTACAAAAATTACTGCAATCTACATCTTAGTGTCAGCCTCCGTTGCCTAGTTGGTAGTGACCCTGCCTACGAAGCTGGAGGTTCCGGGTTCGAATCCCGGCGAGGGCATTCTTTGTGTATTTATTTATCACAAATGTTTGTTCCTTGGTCATGGCCGTCTATGTATTTAAGTATCTATATGTATCTATCTATTATATATATCGTCGCCTGGTACCCACATCACAAGCCTTAATTGAGCTTACCGTGGGACTAGGTCGATTTGTGTAAGATGTCCCAAGATATTTATTTATTATTATTTATTTATTAGTAATAATTTCTTCGTGTATTATGTCGTGCATAATGTTAAATAATTTATTTTAACTACAGTCATCATCCCTATTGAAGAACCTGAAATATAATCGAAATCTTCCTTTATTAAAAATAGTGCCAGTTTTCTGCACGTGTATCGCAAACTAAATCTATCTATTACTTATAGTATCTAAAATTAATCTCTTGTTTTATTTTATTTTTTTCTTACACATCACACACATTATTATTATAAGTACTTACATTTACACACAGTCATACACTCTTAAGAACGCACTATAGGATTAAAAACTTTTACATTTAAAATATGGTAGCTATCTGCTATCTGTATGCACAAATGTAACTCTCTGTACAACTAGTAGTTTAAGAAATTTATACTTGTATGTCGAAACTGGGTCTTGTAACACAGGGTTTCCTAGCACAAGACACAGGGTCGTGGAAAATTGTAAGTTTAAAATTGTTTCAATAAATATTTTTCATTTTTTTTTCATTTTCATTTAAAGAGTATTTTGTATGAACAGGCGATGCAGCACCCGCAGATCAACACAGTCGTCATCATCGCCGAGGGCATCCCGGAGAACATGACCAGGAAGATCATCAAGCTGGCTGACACGAGAGGCGTAAGTTTACTTCTCCATATTATTGACAAACTGCTTAGTACTGCTTTGTAGGTGAATGGACGAAACACGGTTTGGACGTAGAGCTAATTAATCACAGATACGAATTCTAGCAATGTGACAATTCAAGAGGATATTTTAAAAAAGACCGGCAAAGTGCGAGTCCGACTCGCGCGCGAATGGTTCCGTACCATTATCAATTTATCATTTAAAGAATACAGTTAAATCAACCTACCTCAAAAACTATAAGTGATAATTTAATCAAACCAAAAATCGTTGATAGAGTTTGTTAAACATATATATTTTTTTAAATTTAATACCGCGTAGTTAAAAAAATAGAGGGGGGGGGGGACATATTTTTCAGACTTTGATCGCTGATATCTCAAAAACGGTTCGCTTAAATAAAATTGTGATATATAAATCTTGATATCATTTTCAAAGACCTTTCTATTGATACCACATGCTTATATAAATCGAAAAAAAAAAGTTCTATCCCTCAGTTACATGTATGGAGGGCCCCAACCCCAATTATTTTTTTTACAATATAATATCATAATTCAGTAGCGGTTCATGTAACACACGTCCTTACCAAATTTCAATTCTGTACCATTTATAGTTTCCGAGTAAATCGGCTGTGACAGACGGACAGACGGACATGACGAATCTATAAGGGCTACGGAACCCCAAAAAAGTGTCAATATGGGGATACCTCAATATTAACTAAGGAACGCATACGTCGCTACGATAATTAATACACCTTGTAACATTATACGTACATATTTCTCTAAAATGAACTTATATCTGTCTAACTGCTATGTTATAAATAAGAATATTAACTTAAACTAATAATAACCACTATAACTTACAATACGACTTAAATCTAAACATTTATGACTATTTTATATAACAATAATGATTTGACAGGTGAACATCATCGGGCCGGCCACGGTGGGCGGCATCAAGCCAGGCTGCTTCAAGATCGGGAACACGGCCGGCATGATCGACAACATCGTTGACAGCAAACTCTACCGCCCTGGCAGGTCAGTCTAATACTCTACATTCATTACGCTTACGCTGCCCTATTATGACTAGAGCTCGCGGTCGTGTCAACGTTTCTCATGCCCGTGTTCGTGTTACACGTACACGGGTTTCTGACCCGATTTACACGGGTAATTAAAGTCCGTGGAAATAATACGGGTACACGGATACAGGGGTATTATTTACACGGACTTTAATTACACGCGGGTTCGGGGACGTCTTTGACGAGAAGCGTACGAATGGGTCGTGGGACTTAAGAACTATAGTACTAATAGATAGATAAGCGGAAGGCTAATTGTGGCAAATAGACCTTATTACGTAACAGATAGAGTCAAAATTAATAAAACATTAATAAAAAAGTTATATCGGCTGACCATTCCTGAACAGGTAGTGTTTTGTAATGTCGAACGAAGCTGCAGGTTACATTTAATAATAGACCTTATTTGCATTCGCTCAAATTATTTCGAACCCGTTCGGTTCGGTCTTAAGTACCAGGGTACCCGAGAACGCGGTTTCGTGTAAACGGTATCCTTGTATTGAACCCGCCGGGTTCGTGTAATTCGGGTTCTTAGTACCGTCGGGCTTAAGAACACGGCTATCCGGTTTGGCGGGTTACACGTGTACCGTGAGCCCTAATTGTGACTAGTGTCTGAACTATGGGTGCAAAACTTTAAACAAAACTTCTCAAGTGGACTTGACATAGCACATACATCCAAAATATTCATATCTACACACCCACACATTGTAAGTTGAAGATTCCGTGATAGGGAATAAAATTGGATACAGATTTATCAATAATATTCGTATTTTTCTTGGATAAAGTGTTCCCATATGTCAATTTTAAAGTTTTGTTAAAGTTTTGCACCCATAGTTCCGACACCTAATTATTACACAGTTCTATCTTATATTTGCGGGGTGGTTAAATCTGGACTCTGTGTCGCGTGACAATGTTCAATTTCAGCTGTTAAAAGTGCAATATACCTTGTCATATTGAGGCAGCGATTAGCTATGGTAACATAAAAATGCATATAGACTATTGTTTTGTCTTTGAGATATCTCTACCACAGAATAAATAAGAACAGAAGTGTTACTGAAAGTACAATGGATTTATCCATTGTTGCGTATCGAATGTACAACGTTGTCGGGAAAAACGTATTTTTTTTTTTACTTTCTATTGTGTCTGTCGATTCCATAGAATAATTGTCAAAATTTGACAAACCGAACCTAAACTGAATCGCATTTAAGAAGTCATGGAAGCCCCCCAGCCCCACGGGCCTATTTCTTGAAAGCTTGTAACTTGTATTACAAGTGGAAGTCTCTTTTTATCGCCATTAATTAGATTAGGACTTCCGCTTGTATTACAAGTTACAAGCTTTCGATAAACAGGCACCTTATCTAACTTATGGTGTCAAAAAGAGACTTCCACTTGTATTACAAGTTCCAAGCTTTCGAGAAACGGGCCCCTGGTTGGGTATAGTCGTAAGAATTCAAATAATTTTATTTGAATTCTTACTACTACTAATGAATGCATTATTTAGGCATAATGTATGTTGATATCGTAAAAAATCGTTTATGTATCCGCTTTGTAACGCTTTGCCGATACCACTGATTGATTACTAGCAATTTTCCAATACATTTTACCTACCTCAACCTATGACCCACTATGAAGGATTATTAGCATATTTGATCAACTTTCAATCAACTCTTTGTTACAGTGTGGCCTACGTGTCCCGATCGGGTGGTATGAGCAACGAGCTCAACAACATCATCTCCAAGGAGGCCGACGGAGTCTGCGAAGGAGTTGCCATCGGTGGCGACCGCTACCCCGGTACCACGTTCATCGACCACTTGTTGAGGTAACTGTCACTAACTCATCATCATAAACTTAAGAGCAGGGCTTTTGTCTGTGGAGCAATTTCCATATGGTCCTTTCCAGTGCCTTTTCTTTAAACCCTGATACGACACGACGTCTACTTTTTCTTTCAATTGGTCCATGTACGCTCTTCTCGGCTTTCATCTTTTCCTCTTCCCCTTTACTTTTCCTTCTATTATGGTCTTAAATTCGTCGTGTCGTATGATAACCAGGGATCGGAAAATGTGCGTCATCGTTCGCAATAATATGGACATGACTTCAAAGTTGATTGAATAATTAATCATTTAGTAATTTTCAGAAAATTATCTATTTGTCGCCGGTAACAATGAAAACCTTTGTAAATGTGCCCTTAAAACTTCGAAATCACATTTCGATAAATTATTCATTTATTTATTCATTTAATCAACATTGGAGGCATGTCCATATTATTGTGAACAATGACGCACATTTGTCCGATCACTATGATGACGCTACTGCCCGTCACCAATCCTCGATAAATAAAATGGTTAATGACACTTCCCTTAGTCGACTCTTACGACACCCACGGGAGGAGTTGAGGCGGTGACAAAATGTATTCTTACCGCCGTCACCACACGGCTGATGTGTGATCTGATGTTCTTTTGATATTTATCATATCTAAACAGATTCGAAGCGGACCCCAATGTGAAGATGCTGGTTCTGCTAGGAGAAGTGGGCGGTGTCGAGGAGTACCACGTCTGCCGCGCCATCAAGGACGGCCGCATCAAGAAACCCATGGTCGCCTGGTGCATCGGCACCTGCTCAGGTAACTTCACCTCGAGATATCTAAACAGATTCGAAGCCGATCCCAATGTGAAGATACTGGTCTAGGAGAAGTGGGCCGCCATCAAGGACGGCCGCATCAAGAAACCCATGGTCGCCTGGTGCATCGGCACCTGCTCAGGTAATACTTCACCTCGAGACTAAACAGATTCGAAGCCGATCCTAATGTGAAGATACTGGTCTAGAAGTGGGCCGCCATCAAGGACGGCCGCATCAAGAAACCCATGGTCGCCTGGTGCATCGGCACCTGCTCAGGTAATACTTCACCTCGAGACTAAACAGATTCGAAGCCGATCCTAATGTGAAGATACTGCTCTAGGAGAAGTGGGCCGCCATCAAGGACGGCCGCATCAAGAAACCCATGGTCGCCTGGTGCATCGGCACCTGTTCAGGTAATACTTCACCGAGATACCTATATCTCGCCATCAATCTGGCAGCTGCAATTGGTGTTCGAGTTCGATAATTGTTGATGCGGAATGGATAAAGATTCAATAGGAATATTTAATTTATCTCCTATTCAGATTGTATAAAAAAATACTTTATATGTATTCAAAATGTTTAGAAATACAATTGCTGATTTATATCAGCAAAAATATTAAATGAAAGCCAAGCCAAGTAAACGATTCTGTGATTTTTTTTCTCAAACATGCAATGAAATATTGTCTTTACGTTCCTTAAAATAGATTCTGAAGTATCGCTTGTAGGGCGCAGTAACTTACTGGGATGGAAATGGAATTTCATAACACTTTTCAGGCATAGGCCTGCGAAGTAACTTTTTTTTTAATTTCGACAACATTGGCACTATTTTTTTTGTATTTCTTTGTATGTTTGAGAAAAGTACTATACAATATACATGCCTTGGCGTGAAAACGGATTCCCGGCCTTGTTACCTATCCTATATACCAACTTGGCCGGAAATCCTCATTTTCCCACCCTCTGATGTAATGTATTGTACAGTCGAGGGCATTAATATATAGACACATTTGTAAGGGATCAGTATGGAGAAGTGTATATATATTAATGCCCTTGACTGTACATGTTTATTTTATGTTTGGAAAACGAACGGGTGAGACCTTAAATTCAGCACACCCAAAAATATTATGAAATTGGTAGTTTTAAAAGAAAATTATTATATGTGTATTCACTAGAAACAGTATATGAAATATGACTAATATTAAAATCATATCTTTGCACGTGAACTTTGATGAAACTTAATTTAAAGTGAAATTATTTTCTTCCAGACATGTTCACCTCCGAAGTCCAATTCGGCCACGCCGGTTCCCTAGCCGGCTCAGCCCTCGAGAAGGCCTTCGCCAAGAACCAAGGCCTCAAGTCATACGGCGTGACCGTGCCAGAGAGCTTCGACAGCCTCGGCACGGCCGTCAAGCAGGTGTACCAGAAACTGGTGGCTGAGGGCAAGATCATTGTTAAAGAGGAGGAAGAGCCGCCGAAGGTCCCGATGGATTATGATTGGGCGAGGGTAAGTTTTTTTTGACCGTGTTGTGACGGCAGTAAGAATACATTTGTCACCACCCCAACTCCTCCTGCGGGTGTCGTAAGTCGACTAAGGGATTAAAGTGTCACTGACCATTTATGATAACCAGTGATCGGTTTTTTGGATTCTCCCGACGGGTCTCCTATAGTAACTTGAAAAATAAAAATAATCTTGAATTATATTACCAGATTTCTGTTTCATAAAGTATGTTCTTGTGTGTTAAGTAAAATTTTATAGTCACACCCGTAATTTTTTTATACGCGAAATCCCGCTAGGGGAGCCCAAAAAACCGATCACTGATGATAACGATTGATGATGGGCAGCAGCGTCATCATAGTGGACACATTACTGCGATCTCCAATCCGCTTGGCCAGCGTGGCGATTATAGGCATTTACCTCCTAATGCGTCTATACGCATAGTTAATAGGAGAGGCGTTCGTCCAGCAGTGGACTATCATAGGCTGATGATGTGAAGTTTTTTTTCCTAGCCTGTAAGAGCAAAGACCTCTCAGATCTCCACAGCATCCGTTTCTGTGCCAAGTTTGACCAATTATTGGCGAAGGAGTCCAGGTCGTCTCGCAATCTCCACCTCGTCCTAGTTTGCGGCATCCACTTGGTGGCTGTAATTTTGAAACTTTCTGGATGCATGCGGTAGACCTGACCGGCCCAATCTCACTTTATTTCTCGTTTGGCAGTCTTTTCACCCACGTTTGCTATGCGTGTTTTGAAGGCAGCGTAGTCTTCCGGATGCGATCCATCCTCATCATCATTAGCCTATGATAGTCCACTGCTGGACGTAGGCCTCTCCTATTAACTATGCGTAAAGACGCATTAGGAGGTAAATGCCCATAATCGCCACACAGGGCAAGCGGATTGGCGATCGCAGTAATGTGTCCACTATGATGACGCTGCTGCCCATCATTAATCTTTTATCAAATAGTGGTCAGTGACACTTCAATCCCTTAGTCGACTCTTACGACACCCGAAGGAGGAGTTAGGGTGGTGACAAATGTATTCTTACTGCCGTCACCACACGGCTCATCCTCGTTACACCTAAAATACTGTGGAAATGTGAAATTTCTCAATAAACACAGAAAAATTATAGGCTCGACCGTAAATACTGCTTAAACATCTAATATGTTATGAAGAACGAAGCTACGAACCAAGGTCCGTAGTCACTATAATAATATACATTAAGGCTTAGATCTAAAATTATAATTTCCATACTCCGTGCTACAAGCATGTGTATTCGGGGTACGCGCCACTAATTTAACTCCTTCAAAAACTTCTTTGGCCTAAACGATAGCGCAGCCCTACCCAATCTTTCCTCTACTTGACCTAATATCGTCATCAGTGCTTGCGTGATAACTATTTATTTATTTATTTATTTTTAAATTATCCTTTATGTTACTAGGTATATTTTTGTTAACAAATTATAATCTTGCTATTAAAAAAATAATGCTTAGAAACCGTATTTACAAACAATATTTCTCAGAAAATGTATGGTTCTCATTAAGAAATACTGTTTATAATTTTTTTTTTTTTTTTTATATCTATATTTTAAGAACCTTTATCTTTTTAGATAATGTCGGCTCCGTTAGGCCTCTACTTAAAAGTATATTTCATCTATCAAGTTACAATAAAATAAAAAATAATAATAAAAATAAAAACCGCAAAATTTGTATATAATTATTTATAAGAAAAAAAACCATATACAAATCTTGCTGTTTTTGAGAGGGGTCTAGCAAGGATTGACTGGAAAATTCCCACGTCAATCCTCGTTATTCCCCGGACTAGGAATAGTTGCTCCCTCCTGGTTTTAGTCCGAACGCATTCCATTAAAAAGTGATACACATCTTCAATTATACCACACTCGTCGCAGTTAGGCGATTCGGCTCTTTTCATAAGATGTGCAAACTTGTTTAATGGAATGTGTCCGGACCGAAGCCTATGTCCTCGAACAACGTTCGTGCGATCAAGGGGACCAGCTTCCCACCAAGGAAATCGAGGAGGCTCACACTGTATGGTCCTGTACCAGATGCCTTTTTCCAGCGATTTTTCTTGGAAGTGATCCTTCCAGCGACCATACAGCTTTGCCCTATACCGGGCGACCACCTCTGAGAAGTCGGGATCAATATGAGCCTCAATTCCCTCAGAGGGGGCCGCCGCGGCTAAGCGGTCTGCCTCCTCGTTTCCTACCAGCCCTATATGACTCGGGACCCACTGAATTTTTAGGCGCCTTCCCGTGTGTTGAAACGTGTGGATTTTTATAATAATTTTGTAAGCCAAAGGGAGACACCGCTCGCCTGAGGCGCATTTTGATAGGTGTTGTGTGGAACTCTTACTGTCTGTGAGGATCACCACATTGCGGTAGCTTAGGTTTTCCGCGTATAAAATGGCCTCATAGATCGCATAAAGTTCAGCGGTCATTATTGAAACTCCTGGCAGGATTTTAAATTGAGCGTTTACCTTACTAGTTGAATCGAAAAAAGCAGCTCCTATTTGATTCTCACACTTTGAACCGTCAGTAAATATTTTACAAAAGTTATCATATTTTATATTTAATTCTCGGATCACGTCAGTACAAAGGGCATTTGTATTGTACGTGTGTTTTGCACCACCAACACATTCTAATGTGCTATGCAGGACTTCATGTAATTCAATTTTTGACATCCAAATATCTGATTTAAACATTGGTAGAGGAAAGGACGAGTCTATACGTTCCTCCGAGACCTCCTCCATAACTTCAGCTAGCAACGGTTTCTTTCTTGTCTTGGTCCAATAACCCTTTTGGCATGATGCTCTTAGTTCATGCATTTCATCGACGGTGGCGTTATTGGACCAGGACAATGCTTTTAAGCAGAACCTATTAGCGAGGTACCATCTACGAAGGTGCAATGGGACTATACACAATTCAGATTCCATAACATGAATCGGCGTTGATCTAATGAAACCTCCAACTATCCTTAAGGCTTGGTTCTGAACCTTTTCTAGTTTATACACGTGTCGGTTAGCACTATTGTGGAAGAGGGCGCTAGCGTAATCCAACCTACTTCTAATAAGGGATATGTACAACCTCCGCAGGTGCTTAGGGTGTACTCCCCAAGATGAGCCCGCCAAAGTTTTAAAAATGCTGAGAAGGCGTTGAGTTTTTTCTACGGTATAATTAATATGTTTACCCCAGCGTAAATTTCGATCCAACCATACACCTAGATATTTAATGGTCTCATCATAGCACAGCTGCTGTCCCCGTATGAAGAGATTTAATTGTTGTTTTTTATCGCCTTTACTAAAGAGGCAGAATTTAGATTTATTAGCGGATACCTCTAACCCTAAGTTGTCCAAAATGTTTACCATGATGTTTAGACTGTCTTGCATCACGCATTCACTATCGTGTAGTTTCTTGTGTTTGACATATAAAACATAGTCATCGGCATACTGGGAAATTGATACTTTTACTATATCATTACAAATTTGATAAGTAGCAATATTAAATAAAAGAGGGGAAAGTGGGTCCCCTTGAGCCAAGCCTCTGTCAGTCCATCGGACCATAGAGAGGCCAATATCTGGATCCTTCAGGTTAAGGTGTCTCTCGCTCAAGAAAGCCCATAGGTATCTACAGAAATTACCCCCGACTCCTAGACTATCTAAAGTGTTAACCAATTTACTAACCGAAACATTGTTATATGCTCCCTCAATGTCTAAGAAACAAGCTAATGTGCAGATGTTTTTGGCAAAACCCACCTGTATGTGAGAAGTTAAGCGGGTCAGGCAATCCATACATGATTGACCTTTCCTAAAACCTACAGTATTTCGAGATAAGACCTGGTTATGTTCTATAAACCATTCTAGGCGTCTGGCTATCATTGTATGAAATACCTTACAGATACAAGACATAAGAGAAATGGGTCTAAGCTTAGATGTGCTATCCTCAACTTGGCTAGATTTAGGGATTGGTATAACCAGAATTTCTCGCCACTGCCTAGGCACTTCACCTGACACAAAAATCGCATTGTATAATTTCAACAAAAATAACAGGGCGTTGTGTGGCAGATTATATAGCACAGCATAGGTCATACCATCGACACCTGGAGCAGAGTGTTTCTTTTTCAAGCATCTTATTAGCTCGTTTAAAGAAAATTCTACCTCCAGTTGAGGGTTTGCGGAGACGATTGCTGGTATATCTGGTCGCACAAAGTCAGGCGTAAGGGAACACAGTAATTCAACCTTTCGTTCCTCAGAAGCAACAACTCTCGAGCGCCTGTAACCTTTCATCCATTTCATACGGTCCCACATATCCGATGCGGAAGTGGTATCATCTATATTTTGACAAAACTCCTGCCAACTCCGGGTCTTAGCGATACGGATTAGGCGTTGTGCTTCTGTGATCTTTTGTTTAAGTACTATTAAATTGTCGGGGGTCGGGTTTCGTCTAAATTTAACTGTTTATAATTAATACCCGTCTTCAAGCCTTACAACCAATTACGAAATTAATATTTTCTTCTCGTCTCCAGAAACTGGGTCTCATCCGTAAGCCGGCAGCCTTCATCAGCACCATCTGCGACGAGCGCGGACAGGAGCTCACGTACTGCGGTATGCCGATCAGCCAGGTGCTGGAGAAACAGCTGGGCGTCGGTGGCACCATCAGCTTGCTTTGGTAAGTCGACGAACAAGTAGCCTACCACTTTTACGTTATAAACGGTCTAGAATTATTTGTAGGGCCCGTAATTTATTATTATTCATTATTAATTATTAGTCGTCAATCATTTTAATCATGTACAAATAACTTCAAAAGTAGTATATTTACACGTGAAATAAATAAACACCTACTTGATACGTGAAACATAAATAAAACTATTCGATTTGTTTTGTACATACATTTTATTAAATGATATTGTTAACACATTTCAATAATTACGTAGAAAACAGAATGCCTCTTTAACAGTAGGAATTATTTATTTCACGAGTAAATATACTACTTTTGAAGTCATTTGTACATGATTAAAATTATTGACGACTAATGATTAATAATGAACAATAAAACTATTTCGAATCACCCTAAATGGAGCGTGACGTCAAATTGATGTCATCGGCATGAAAATTACGGGCCCTGATTATTTGTTTTTCACTATTACGTAGTAAACTTTAATTTACCATAAGCCAAGCCTGGACAAGGGCGGCACAAACACTTCAAATCCTTTTCAAGGCAACAACCACATTTTCACGCTTCGCGTATTTTGGATCGTCTTCAACATCCAAATGTCTATTAAAATATAATGTCCTACCTGTTTAAATAATGATAGTTAAGGGCCTGTTTGGCCATCCTTGATCAAAATATACAGGTAAATTCACGAAAGCTGGCACGAATGGATCGAGTAAGTGACAGAAAGTATCTATGTGTGGATGTCAAAATGACAGTAGATACATTGGTATAGCAGGGCTGCATACATACAATGATAGATGTCATCCATTTCATTCATTCCATTCGTGCCAGCTTTTGCGAATTTACCTGTACCTGTCAGATAAATGTTAGCTGTCCTTTTCTCTTATATGCCTAGGGTTTGCCCCGCCAGATAAATGACTTCCGTCAGATAAAATTATCAAAATCCAAAAGGATAAAATCTGGCGATTGTGAAACGGCCCGTAAAAGTTACAATTACAGTAGACTCGTGTACTGAATTTTGCGATGTTAAAATAACGTTCCCGTAACGGTTTCGTTTAATACAATAGTTCGAAAGGAAACGAAATTAACCGGTACAAACCTTGATGAAGGCCTTAACCCTTCTGTATTTGTAACATGTACTCATATTCTCAGGTTCCAACGCGAGCTCCCCGACTGGGCATGCAAGTTCTTCGAGCTCGTCCTCATAGTGACGGCGGACCACGGCCCGGCCGTGTCCGGCGCCCACAACACTATGGTCACAGCGCGCGCTGGCAAGGATCTCATCTCGTCCGTAGTCAGCGGTCTCCTTACTATCGTGAGTATAAGGGATATCTTGGTCACGGCACCAAATTGTAATGTCACGCCACATAATATATCTCCATCCATTCCTCCTCTTCCTTATAATTATCACAGATAGGGCTAAGTTTGCCCGGATTTGTGCTATTTCGCAAAAATGTCCTGGGAAAACCCGGACACTTTCCATGTGAAGCATGTGTACAAAGTAACGCGAGCTTCCTGACTGGGCGTGCAAGTTCTTCGAGCTCGTCCTCATAGTGACGGCGGACCACGGCCCGGCCGTGTCCGGCGCCCACAACACTATGGTCACAGCGCGCGCTGGCAAGGATCGCATCTCGTCTGTAGTCAGCGGTCTCCTTACTATCGTGAGTTTTAATAAGGGATATCTTGGTCACGGCACCAAATTGTAATGTCACGCCACATAGTATTTCTGCATCCATTCCTCCTCTTCCTTATAATTATCACAGATAGGGCTAAGTTTGCCCGGATTTGTGCTATTTCGCAAAAATGTCCTGGGAAAACCCGGACACTTTCCATGTGAAGCATGTGTACAAAGTAACGCGAGCTTCCTGACTGGGCGTGCAATTTTTTCGAGCTCGTCCTCATAGTGACGGCGGACCACGGCCCGGCCGTGTCCGGCGCCCACAACACTATGGTCACAGCGCGCGCTGGCAAGGATCTCATCTCGTCCGTAGTCAGCGGTCTCCTTACCATCGTGAGTGTTAATTAGGGATATCTTGGTCACAGCACCAAATTGTAATGTCACGCCACATAGGATTTCTGAATATTCCTCCTCTTCCTTATAATGATCACAGATAGGGCTGAGTTTGCCCGGATTTCTCCTATTTTGGAGCAATCCAGGAGGCTTTCAAAAATATATCCGGGGACACTTTCCATGTGAAGAACCGGTATCACAAAGTAAACTTGGGTACAAAGTACCGCGAGCTCCCCGACTGGGCGTGCAATTTTTTCGAGTTCGTCCTCATAGTGACGGCGGACCATGGCCCGGCCGTGTCCGGCGCCCACAACACTATGGTCACAGCGCGCGCTGGCAAGGATCTCATCTCGTCTGTAGTCAGCGGTCTCCTTACTATCGTGAGTGTTAATAAGGGATATCTTGGTCACGGCTCCAAATTGTAATGTCACGCCACATAGTATATCTGCATCCATTCCTCCTCTTCCTTATAATTATCACAGATAGGGCTAAGTTTGCCCGGATTTGTGCTATTTCGCAAAAATGTCCGGGGAAAACCCGGACACTTTCCATGTGAAGCATGTGTACAAAGTAACGCGAGCTTCCTGACTGGGCGTGCAATTTTTTCGAGTTCGTCCTCATAGTGACGGCGGACCACGGCCCGGCCGTGTCCGGCGCCCACAACACTATGGTCACAGCGCGCGCTGGCAAGGATCTCATCTCGTCCGTAGTCAGCGGTCTCCTTACTATCGTGAGTGTTAATAAGGGATATCTTGGTCACGGCACCAAATTGTAATGTCACGCCACATAGTATATCTGCATCCATTCCTCCTCTTCCTTATAATTATCACGGATAGGGCTGACTTTGCCGACGGATTTGGCCTATTTTAAAACAGCCCGGAGGGTTTTCAAAAAATGTCCGGGGAAAACCCCAGAGAGGAAACTCGCATCCCCTAATCAGACCTACCTGTTCAATCAAAAACAAATCGATACACAATTCAAAGGTTAGCTGGAAGAGATCCCTTGCAGGGATAAGCTCGCCTTTGTACAATTGTCTTGTGTTTTGTGTACGTTTCTATAATTTTTGTACAATAAAGTGTTACTACTACTACTACAAATCTCGAAAATATAGATACAAAACAAAATCCGTCGAAATGATAAACTCCTCCTTTTTTGAAGTGGACTTTTTGTAAATTAACGTACTGTATTACAGGGTGACCGTTTCGGAGGCGCGTTAGATCGTGCTGCGATCGACTTCTGCGCTGCGTACGACAAGGGACAGCATCCGCAGGAATTCGTCAACGAGAAGCGAGCCAAGGGCGAGCTTATTATGGGCATCGGCCACAGGTAAACCTGCAATATTTAAAATATTTAGCATATATGTCCCTCTATAGGCCTCTCATACATCAGACATGAGAGAGATAAGGCTATAGCTCGCTCGCTGGCCCAAAACGGAGTGGGAACTTCACATACACCTTTTGATTTCTTCCCGAATGTATGCAGGTTTCCTAACATTAATTTTCTACCACTTGCAATAGATAGCCATTTTTGCCTCACGTATCAAAATGCCGAGTTGCCAACACGCCAAATGATTAACGAATGTAAACCATATATAACACTATGAACAGTCATACTTAATACGTATGAACAAAATTGACATAATTCTAAATATTATTTAAAACGTATGTTAACATAGCAAGCCGATAGATATCGTTTAACCCTTTCGTTCTTATAGACATACTGATAAAACCAAAAGGGACAAATAATATTATGGGCTTACTAAGTTAGGAGACATTTATGAATAAGGGGGTAAGACACTCCAGACAGACGTTGGCATCCAACCTTCCAATGTCCTATATGACAATGGTTTAAAACTAATAAAATGCTATATTTCAGAGTTAAATCCATCAACAACCCCGACTCCCGAGTTCGTGAGCTCAAAGCATACGTCACAGCGAGGTGGCCCGCGTGGCCCGTGACCCGCTACGCGCTCGACGTAGAAGCTGTGACCACCCGCAAGAAGCCTAACCTCATCCTCAACGTAGATGGCATCATCGCAGCTGCCATGGTCGACCTCTTCAGGCATACCAACCTGTTTACCACGTGAGTTGACATCCTGGTCACGGCACCAAATTGTAACAGCGTTATTGGCTGCACTCTTTAACGTGGTAGCCGTCCCACGCACAAGAAATCCAATCATATCCTGAATGTAGACGGGTCTGCGAGTACAGTCGTCATCAAATATATCGAAGCAGTCACTCAAAAATATCTGAACATGCACTGATATTTATGAGAACCCTGACGAATCCAATATACTTGATGACAGCTGTACGGTGAAGTCTTTAACATGCGAGTTGATATCCTGGTCACGGCACCAAATTGTAACAGATAGGAGTTTATTATACGAGGTATTGCTGCTCGTACAGACGTTTATTACAGAATTTAATGATATACACATTTAACTGAAAATATCTTTGAACTACAAATATGACATGTCAAATACCAAGGAAAAAAGACCTATGAAATAAAACTATGTAAACGGATAAACTCGCGTATATTAACTAATTTTAACTTCATTCTGCGGAACCACAGACCACGAACCCTGTAAAGTATTCGAAACGTCGGAATGAAGTTAAAATTAGTTAATATACGCGAGTTTATCTGTTTACATAGTTTTATTTCATGTGTAATCCTCGCGGTAACCGAAGAAAAAAAGGCCTAATTCACCAACGTCTCTAGTTGGACTGCAACCAACTATTTGTTTTGAAAAAATATTTGATTTGTACCACAAAAACTTGAGTATCTCTTAAAATTAATATTTCCATGTATCACTAATATTACAAACTGATTGTTACAGCGAGGAAGGCAACAACTACATCCAAATGGGCACGATTAACGCGCTCTTCGTACTCGGTCGCTCCATCGGCCTCATCGGCCACTACCTCGACCAGAAGCGCATGAAGCAGCCGCTGTACCGCCACCCGTGGGACGACATCACCTACATGTCGCCGCTCAACTAAGTCCTACTGCTATTCGTCGGGATGGGTACTATTGGTGCACAACTTCGATAAAACTTATCCAGCCTAAAAGAGTACTCAAAGTCATAAAAATATGCCTCAAAATTCTAATTCTGAAAGCGGGATTCCGATATACAATTACATTGGTCACAAATATCAATATGTATCTACATATCAACTCTTAACAGTTTTGTTAAAGTTCTGCATCGATAGTACCGACGCCGATCACTGGTTATCTGTCGTGCTTGTAGATTAATTTTTGGGCAGATACGGGCGATTGCATAATTGTATACAACACATATTACAAGCAGGCTCTTCCTTTGACTAGTAATGTTAGTTTAACACTTGCACTTGTGAGTTGAAAATTCACTGGCATTTGTAATGTGAGTTGAAAATTCACTGGCATTTGTAATGTGAGTTGAAAATTCACTGGCATTTGTAATGTGAGTTGAAAATTCACTAGCATTTGTAATGTGAGTTGAAAATTCATTGGCATTTGTAATGTGAGTTGAAAATTCACTGGCATTTGTAATATGAGTTGAAAATTGTTATGCATAACCCAATGTCGTAGATAGTTATGAATGACCCCGTTAGCATATGCACCGTTAGTTTCTTTCGCGTACGAGTATCGAAATTGTAAGTAAATAATAAAACCAAAACATTCATCACGTAATCAGCGACACCCACTCCAGCAGCATAAGTTTAATGTTTGATCGTTTTTCTGCACACAATCTGGTTGAACACAGTATAGCACTGTTGTGTTTTTTTTTTATTTTCTGCAATTATTAATAATAATATTCGAAATAATGGTGTATTATACTAGATGTCTATATTCTCTAAGCACGTCAGATAATAATGGATATAAACAAGAAGTATTGTAGGGCGCAGTCTAAATTATTTCAACTTGTTAACGTAAAAATTCATTATTCTCTTTTTAACCTTTTGACCGCCATTTTTTATCGAGCGTGCCAGTGTCGGCTCCAAAAATTACACTACGCCGATCAGGGTGCTTAGCCAAGTTGCCAATCGCTAACGGTTAGCGTATCGTAGTTTCCCCTCTCTATCACTCTTTCATATTAGTGCGACAAAGACAGTTAGCTGCCTTTCGTTTACGATTGACGATTAAGCGTTATTGAATGGCAACTTGTCTAAGCACCCAGTGCATTTGAACGGGACTAATAACCAAACCAATTCAGACCTTGTCTTATTTGTCAGACTCCGGCGAAATGTGCTGTTCAGTGATTGTGAGTGTGATGACATATCAGACTACAGCGATCAAAAGGGTAACTAAAAAATATTTGACTGAAAATGGAAAAACTCCTTTTTATGTGTCAGAATTATTTTCGTTGTCTTATTTCATACCTCTCTGTCACGATTTTAGTGGCTGTTTCGACTCAGTATATAAAAAAATCGGTGCACTTGTATTTCTTTTTCACGCTAGATTTTAATCCATACATCAGAAATTGAAAACAAAACATTATCTCATACGAAAATCACTGCGTCACGTTTTTTGATACACAAAATAAGACAACGAAAATAATTTTTACCCTTTATACAAGACGACGAGTATAATAAATATTATGTCTATTTAAAATGGTTGATTTTGTAAGACTGCCCGTACAATGCTTTTTTCAATTCGTTTTGGTTCTTTTAAATTATGTATTAACACTTTATTGGAACCAGACGTTGATGTGAACTATATAAATAAATAATTAGTTAAGTATTTATGGGGTTAGTATGTATAATTGTTCTTATGTCGGATGTGGATAAGTGCTTCAGATCCTCATATACTTACTACTGGTTAGTTTTAATAATATATTGCAATATATAAGTAACGAGGGGTAGTTGTTTTGTTATAAATCTCTCCAGTATTTGTATATGAGACCTGTTATTAAATTTTTTGACTATGGTGCAGAAGGTAGATGCTTATTTTTTATTTCATCGGTCACCATTTAAATAAATGTATTAATTTAAACTAGTTACAAGTTATTCCTAACGCATTTAGGTCAAACGCGAAAAGGGCTATAATAAAAACAAAATTTAATCACTTATTTGCCTTACGAAGTTACCCATATAGTTTGTTTGACGAACTTTCGTAATCGAAGCGAGCGTAATTTTGTTTTATATAATCCTTTAATTACATACAATAATTTTGTCAACCACCCATTAACTAAATTCTACGAACAAATAAAACATGGAAGCCGCACGCCACACTAAATTGCCTTTCAAAAACGGTCCTAAATTTTAGTTGACAAGTGTTACTCCCTCTTCAATGCATCACGGTAATGAATTTCAAAATCAACCTATAAAAACTTAAACCGCCATTTAAAAATAGTTGTGATTTGTCCGTCGAAGTTTTGATTCGCTATATTCTATAAACATTTGTCAAAGATGTTGCGCCGAAATATGCGCGGTGTTAAGAAAACCGCTATGTCCTGCCCATCTTGGCATAATTGAAGAATTGTTTTTGGAGGCGTTTTTGTGCTGGCGTTAGACGTCCATGTTATATATGGTCGCAGACTAACTATAATATTTATACCATTGATATTTTAAGATTGGTTGATGTTACAAGTTTTAAGACATACAGTGTGTGGCCTACAACCGGGGTGAAAATTTAAACGGTGCATTAATAAGCTGATCAACAATCATTTCCACATATTGTAATTTAATTTTTTTTTTTTTTTGTAATTTTTTGTTCATGTATTTTTCATTAATATGGATTAATTTACTTTAATTAAAAGTTATCAATAACTTATTATTTTTAAATCATTGAAAACTGTACATTTTTTTTTAAACCTTAGCAAATTAGTGTAAAAATAAAAACAAAATTATTGTTATGACTTCGTACCTGGTATACTATCAAGATGTCTTGCGACTGACAAGCTACGACATCGTGATGCCAAGATCCAGTACTAAAGGTCCATAGCTGTGAATGACAATATCTCCGAACTTAACCACTTTGAAACACTAAGACCTTTACAGGATTATTGCCGATAGTCTAAGGAGTCACTCATTTCATTTTTCTCCCGTGTTAAGGGCCACACACTGTATATGTACATCTTAATATATTTTACAATTCTGGAATTATTAATAATACCTTTATTTAAAAGGCGAACCTGGCCTAACGCAGTCCATTCCAGAAATCAATGTTGTTGGAAAAATGAATTTTTATTTTTAAATAACTTATTGAAGAAAAATATTAACGTAAGTCACAATCGACGTTTTCTTAAGAAGAAAATTGTTTGCTTGGGTGTTTGGACAAAAAATGATTTTTCTATTTTATAATTTGTTATTTTTGTAATATATGATAATAATTAGACAGACAAGTCAACCATGCTATGAAATAACTTACTGAACAAATAATAATTTATATTTTATCGGGTGACAAGAAAAACTCACTAAGTAACAAATACCTACTTGAAAAATATCGTATCTCAGTTCTGATTCAGTACAGACATACGACGTTGCTAAGAATAGTGTCAGTTTTAGTTGTCAACCGACAATTCATTGCATAATTAATTAATATGACCCACCATTTATTTGTGCAAACAACTCAAGAATGTATTTTATAAGTACAACGCTTAGATCTGATGCTAAGTTAAAATGTTTTTATGCAGTAAGTTTTTCAATAAACTATGACACTGTATGTTTTGTTTTTTTTTTTTTTTGGACCTGACATACTGACTTTTTATATACAGCCAAGGTAAAAGATTCGTGTAAAATGCCACATAAATGTATCCACAACCCCGTTACTATTACTACTCGTATAAGGTAGTGAACATATTTTTAGAAATATCGGGCATTTATATATTACACTGATTGTACAGTCACGTCTAATAATATGTATAAATTTCGGAATAAATGTCAAAGGCAGAATTATCAAAATCGTAAACATATTATTAAAGCCGACCGTACCTACCTAAGGGCCGATTCAGACCGGAATGGCAGCGGCCGGCAGCGACTGACTCGTTTCGTCGCTCACGGCCGCTGGCGGCCGCCCGCCGCGTCGCGTCGTCGCTCTCGGCCGCTGACGGCCGCTGGCCGCCTCCCGTCACCGCCAGCGGCCGCTCGTCGCCTCCTGTGGCCGCTGGCATGGGCGCCTGGCGGGTGTGAGTGATGGCGGAACAGCCGCGTGATGCTACTAACGGCCGCGCGGCGCCGCGAGCCGCCTCGCATCACCGCAGGCAACCGCCGCCGCTCGGCCGCCAGTGACTCCTCGCGCCCGCAGCGGCACTGCGTGACCTTTTCGAGTATTTCAAGCGACATTTATCTTTTTTAATATGTAGATAAAGTCTAAAATTATTTCACAATGATAGGGATCGCCGCGCCGCTGCCACTCCGGTCTGAATCGGCCCTAAGATGCCACCAACCAATGCTCGACGCTGCACTATTATTCGACGAGGTCACTTTACGTAACAAGGTTTAAATTTGAATATGGAACAATCTTTGTTGTTCAAAATTGAATCTTTTCAGCCTTGACATAACGTGCCTATGTCAAATACTAGTACAGATTCGAACACTGGTGCTCTTATAGACTAAATACTACACTAAAACTTTATGCTATTTGTAACGTGTATTTCTATTTCAATATTACGTATTATACTTGTATGTGTGTACATGTATGTAATTTATATTATGTATTATACATTTATGTGTATTCTAAATAGTATATTAAATAGCTTGATTAATGATTAGACATAGCTCATATCTTTTGGATGCACCGTTTTTCAATAATATACACTTAGATGATTCGATGTTGACTATTTTATAAAAAAATGTGAAAATGTTTTGTGAAAAAGAGAGCAGCACATTTAGATAGAGATGCACTGGACCATGATATTCGCGTAGTTACCATCTTGTGTAATGTATAATAGATTTGGCCTACTACCGCAAAAATCGTAATTCGTAAATTTCGAGGATTTTTCTCTGTCACTCAAACGAAGGCGTCATTAGAGTGAGAGAGACAAGTCCTCGAAATTTACGAATTTCGTTTTTCGCGGTAGCGCCGCTGGGGCCCGTTTCTTAAAAGCTTGTAAGAAGAATATATCGCTACTATCGCTAGGCTTTAAGGAAAACGTTTTTATTTTTAACCGACTTCAAAAAAGAAGGACGCCTTATATTCGACTATTTTTTTTGTATGTGTCTACGGTAGTCCACCTCCTGGCCATTGAGTAGAGCAAAAAATTCTGTCTTAAGAAAATACAAAAAATCGGTTGAAGACTATGTTCATTGTGACGAACATTGCCAAATCCCTTAATTTGGGGATGAATATTTATCTTTATTATATTTCTCATAATTGGAGTGAAAAGCAGTATGTAAGTACGTGTCACACAGTATCAAAATTATTTTCGTCATGGGCGTTTGAAGCCGTCATTACGCTCAGGGTTCCACTTTTGAATAATGTGGAATCCATCGCCTCATTCGGGCTTCAATGAACGCCCTCGCCGAAAATATATAATGTTGTTCCCTGGTGACACAACTTTATTAACTTATTCAGTAGGTAAATATTGTACCAAAATTCTAACGATCGTAGTAGCATATTAATGAAAATGTATACAGGGCGTCCCAAAGTAAAGGGACATATAGGGGGAGTATCCTAAATATCGTAGATAGTATATATTGCTGAAAGAAGACATTATGTTATTTTTAAGTTATAAATTCTGCATTTAAAGATGTTCTAAAAATTACTTGCCTCGTACGGAATATCACGGAATATGGCCTTCAACAGGGGTTATAGTTGTATTAATATGTATTCTGTGGTTATAGTTAAAATGTTATACATATTTTTAATAATATACACATTTTGAAAAATCGTCCTGGCGTAAAAAATAGTGGCGATTGAAAATATTTTCACAGGTTTTATGTTAATAGATACTGTTGAATTTGAATTACATTTTATATTTTATTTTACCGTACTTCGGTGTTTTATTTATACGAACTTCCTCAGCCAATTTTTGAAGACACATACGATAGGTACGGGCCGATTGCAAAAAATGGCCTTAGATGGAAACAAAATTTAACGTCATAATACTCATAATTTTTGTGTTACGAACTACGAAGTAAAATTTTATGTAACAACTTTTGAGAGTGAACACGGGCAACAAATTTAAATTCACTTTTATCCCAATATTATTGTTTTGTGCATTTCCATGACCGGATTGACCGGCCGCGCGGCCTACTCCGATCGATTGTTTTAAATTGGCCGCCTAATTTGCCGTCAGAATGTAATCTGAAAACTTGGCCAAATCTGCGCCAAGCCATTAAAGCTCCCATTCAATGTATATACGAATTATTATACGAATGTATTTTTACAACCTACATGAATACGATTTTTCTAATCTAGCAATATTTAGTAAAATACTTTCATTTCATTGGCTCAGCGTGTGTCAAGTGTTACAATGTTGCCAGATTTAATTTTATGAACATCCAGATGTTTCTACTAAACCGGTTGAACATCATAACCTCAAGCAATAACGGAACGTCGTAATTATTTCTAGAGATCGGAACGCTCCTTTTTGCGTCCGACGCCATTTTGAACGCTGTCAGTGAACGGGATCGAATCGCAAAGATGGATTCTCAGATTACTCAAACTTATTTCTCGATGGAAACTACGCGATTTTAGTCGCAATATCTTTTAAATTTGTATAATTATTGTAAAGTGATCGCCAACATGACTGATATCGCGGTTCAGGCCATGGAGGCTCTCCATTCGTGTCGTTGCTGCTTGCGACGCCCTCCGGACAAGGGCCTGAAGACGATGTACGAGACTATAGGCAAAACGGAGGTCTATTGGGAAATGCTCAAACAGTGCTTCGATATACATGTAAATATTCTACTTACTTCATGTTTTAGTATAATCCAAGACACCTACCACTGACCCAATTTTCCTTTATTTAAATTACGTCTCCACATAAGCTTATAGAAAACTTATAGCGCCCTCCGAGGGTATAAGCCTTGCTCTTGTGCTTATCGTTTTATTAACCGTCTCGAATGCTAAACAGATTTACAACCTTTTGTAGATTATAAACTCATACTAAACATGTTTGGTAAATATTTCAAGTGATTAAATTTAATTATTTTTGAAATTACGAGTATAAAAGTGCGTATTTTTTTAATGCGAGAAAGGTAAAGTATCTACAATAAATATTTATTCTCAACTTACATCCAATGCAGATAAATCTATTCCAAGTATTTGACATGTTATGGTAGGTGTAATATAAATGGAGGCAACATTTTAATAGTGAATTAATAACTAATAATTATGAATAAAAATCATCTATTAACCTTCTGCTGCTGAGGTGACATCCCTCAGACCCATTATCAACTTTTTGATGTTTATTTATTTATTTTCATGTCTTTATTGGAGAAAGAACAGAAGTAATTGACAATAAACACTTATAAACTATGAAGTAAACAATATAATGTTTACCTACTTCTTATAACACTCTCACTGAGACATATTATCAACATTTTATAAACAGACTAAAATGATGTGCTTTAACATTATTTAATTTTTCTGTAAACTCCAATTATTTTGCACAGAGCTGTATAAACGTTGAGCAGAATATAAAGTACTGAAAATGGGAAGTTTGCAGTATGAATGCTTACCATACACTTATTAGCAACCTATTGTACAGGTAAATTCACCAAAGCTGGCACGAATGGATAGAGTAAGTGACAGAATGTATCTATGTATGGATGTCAAAACGACAGTAGATACAGGTTGGTATAGCAGCGCCACATACACACAATAATAGATATCATTCATTCCATTCCTGCCAGCTTTTGTGAATTCACCTGTACCTACATACACAAAAAGGCTCAACTAAATCAGCATTTACCTAAATGGCTGTTTAGTCAGATAATCAATATAATATGGGTAAATTACTTTTTTCTAGTCAAAACCCTTAAAATTACAGTTTAATAGCATTTATGACAGTTACATGGGTTTTTCATGGTGGGCCAAACTGACAGTTGACCAAACTGGATAATTTCTTCTAGCAAACTATATGATATAATGACTATAACTATGGTATGTAGATAGCACTTTGTACATTGTTTGTAGGGTTGAATTTGCTATGAAAAAAATATTGCAGATTGCACCTTATAGATTGTTGTTGTTGAATAGGAACACATGTCTGCAAGGCCACCAATTTAAGTTAAAGTCTAAACTGTCTTAAAACAACTCCTGCAAACATTTTTCAGTAAATGTGGTTTTTACGTTTTTACAGAACATCAACCAGTTAAAGGACCGTATCGAATTATAAGTAGACAAGATAAAAGTGACACAACTTTAATATTGAGTAATATTTTGAAATAAAACAAAAAATAAATTAAAATATAACACTTTTTCTAGAACTATGTTCTAAAGAGACTGCCATAGGACCCCTATTTAGCCGTCAATCTTACTTTCTTCTGGATGTCCTTCATTCTATTTTGGACGACAACATTTGCTATATTTCCTGACATCCTGTTCCACTTTTTTTTTAAGTTGTCGGCTGATGTTGCAGCTCTGGCATTTTTTGAAGCTGCCGCTTCATAAAAGCCAAGTACCTTTCGATTGGGGGTACTTCAGGGCACTTGGAGGGATTCATATCTTTTTCGACTATATCAACATTGTTTGTTTTATGCCATTCAAGGGTGGCTTTTGAGTAATGGCATGACGCCAAATCAGGCCAAAACAAAGTAGGCATCCTATGCTTTTTAATGAGAGGCAGCAGTCTTATTTTTTAAATACTCTTCTTGGTATACTAAGCGTGGTGAAAAAAAAAATGAAACGCATGCTACGTTGACAAATTGCTTGCCATACGAGTATTATTTACCAATTTTTTCAACACTGATGGCTGTATCTTGTTTAGAGAGAATTTTTCCAGCGGGCATGGTACAATACTAAGGTCCAGGGGTCGTTTATAAATCTAGTTTGCAGTACATTTCGTCGTCCATGATAATACATTGCTTTTTCTTAGTCAGCACATGATCATACAGTTTACTTGTCCGTTTTCTAACTGATACGACTTTTTTTCATCTCTTTTAGGTTGTTTCTGTTTTTTATATGTCTTTAAATTACGTCTCTTTTTAATTTTTTGTATCATAAAAGACGGAGTTTTCGCTTTTTTAGGGTTCCGTAGCCAAAATGGCAAAAACGGAACCCTTATAGATTCGTCATGTCCGTCTGTCCGTCTGTCACAGCCGATTTACTCGGAAACTATAAATGCTACAGTAACGAAATTTGGTAAGGATATGTGTTGTATGAACCGCTACAGGATTATGATACTAAATTGTAAAAAAAAACCATTGGGGTGGGGGCCCTCCATACATGTAACTGTGGGATAGAAAAAAATTTTTAGTTGCATATATGCGTGTGGGGTATTAAAAGAAAGGTCTTTGAAAATGATATGAAGGTTTATAAATCTCATTTTTATTAAAGCAAATCATTTTCGAGATATCAGCTCTCAAAGTCTGAAAAATGTGTCCCCCCCCCTCTATTTTTTAAACTACGCGATATAAAATTCTAAAAAAAATATATGTTATGCACATTAATAAATTCTATCAACGATTTTTGGTTTGATTAAATTATCTCCTATAGTTTTTGAGATAGGTTGATGTAACTGTATTTTTTTAATAATACATTGATAATGGTACGGAACCCTTCGCGCGCGGATCCGACTCGCACTTGGCCGGTTTTTGGTAGCATTGGACAGAAAGAGTTGGATTTTGTAAAAATATTCGTACTACTTTCTTATGCAACGCTGGGTCCCATGGTCCCTGTTTTCTTCCACTCTTGGGCAGATATTCTAAAGTTAAAGTGTTGGCGAACTTATTTATCGGTTTGTATATGCCTGCAGAAGTGAACTTATACTTTTTAACGAGCTTTCTTATTGTTATGCCCTTAATTTTACACCAGTCGTCCACAATTAACTATTTTCCGTGTCTCTAAGTTAATCAGATCCATTTCATTGATTTTAACGGAATGACATATTGTTTCTGACCTTAAATCATACCCATTAATATGGTTCATAATAAGCTGAACAGTTTTTGTTATATAAAGTTGAGTATACGTATTTATAGGGCCCTAAAGTTGTCTACTTACATTTAGATACGGTCCTTAGTAACCGATGATACAAATACCTAACTGGAAAAAGATTACTTAAATGGACATAAGTTGGATGCAGGCAACTATTACTTGTTTCAACTGCCTGCCTGATGTTCAAAATAATAAGAATAAAACTATGTAATGTTTGACCCCTTGACACATCAGAAAAACAATGAAAAAAAGGTGTTCCGTATAACCAGTTTGAATTAAAGGTTTCTAAAATAATGACTCAATGAGGGTTTTCTTGAAAACGTATGCCACTAGATGGCGCCACTTAGCCGTAAGGTCCCGCTAAGAAACATTAGTATCTAGCCCCAAAGAAAAACTAACTAGAAGGTATTTTTATTTTTGTATATATATGTTTATTAACTCATAAAAATCATTTAAACACGAAACAATAGGCACTCTGAGAATTTAGACAAGTTTCTGGATCTGACGCCTCAGTGCTGCCGCTCTGGTGAACATCATTTCAGAAAACCCTCAACTTGCAGAGTCATTGCCCCCGTAAGCATTAACGCAGTAACTAGTTTTGAAGTGTCAATCAATTGTTTACTTTATTATTATTTTTTTTATGCTTACGGGGGCAGCATTAATTAAAAATTAAAAGAAAAAACTAAAATGAGAGGAAAATCTGTAGCATCAGTGATTTTATTGATCTGTTACGAAAACAGATATTTATTTAATATACATAATATACTTCCTTATCAAGTGCTACTGTGGTTTTTTCATAAAACAGCAATTTACAAACTGCATGAAGAAAGTTGATTGACCCATCATCACCACTTGGTTTATTAAAGTCATGTTATGTTACGGAGGGACGCTCGACCGGACTTAAGCGGGCTGTCGAGCATCCAATGTGCTCATTCACCCCATTTCCCTTAGCTACAGCTGCAGGTTAATGTTCCGGTAGCATTCCCCAATACTTCCCTCTGGCCTTCCAATTTTCTTGCAGAACCGCAGGACGTCTCTAAAGTCGATCTCTCCGAGTTCCTACTCCTCCAGCCTATCCCTGCCAAACACGTATCTCGCTACTGCGTGCATGACGCATTCAGCAAGGAAATGCGGAATGCGTTATTATTGAAATCATTGATTATTCTTTTGATTTCCAGCTAAACCTTGGCAATGATGATTGCGGCATCTGCGAGGTGTGCGTCAACCGGCTTCGGGACGCCAACGACTTCAAGAACCAAGTCCAGCAGAGCCAGATTGACCTCAAGTCATTGCTTGAACGAGCACTGGCGGAGAAAGGTATGATATCATTCTTTTTTAGGCTTTTGTAGTTGAGCAGGCCTCTGTTATTATGGCGTTACAGTGCATGTACAGATATTTATGGGCACACTTTTCTGACAGACACTTTTACCCACATTGATAGAATTTCCACATAAACAAAACAACGTGATTGAGCTTTCAGCAGACGCCTGATTTAAAGCTATTGCTTTAGCAGTGTCTGCAAATAAGGTAAGGCTTTTATTGAAAAAATTAAGAAGTTTGCACCTAGCGGGCGATTTCAGGCATTTAAAAAAAATACCTAAAATCGCCCCTCTGTTTGGGCAGCAATTGTTTAGTTTTCTCTATCATTAGGCTGCATTTCCACCAGAGATGTGCGAGGATGTAATTCCATACAAATGACACCTCGCTCGAGTCGTTAAAAGGTGTCATTTGTATGGAAACATCCTCGCGCATCTCTGGTGGAAACACTGCCTTATTAAAGGAAAATACTCCATCCATGCTTACATAAAATGTAGCATGTTTTTTAAATAGTTCATTACGACACAAGTGCGAAAAACATGAAATTCGAAACGAGTGGCGATGTTTTAAAACACGACCGATAGGGAGTGTTTTAAATCGACACGAGTTACGAATTTCGTTTTTGCACGTGTCTCGTACGACGTTTTTTAGTACAGATGGCCCTCCGAAGTTTTAGACTTGACGTAAAATGACCCACTTCTCGCACTAGAGCCTAAAAAGTACACCATCTGTACTAAAAAACGTATTTTTCGATTGACGGAAGTCTAAAATCGGCCCGCTGGTGACGAAAATAATGGTATTTTACCCATAGACATTTTTATGAGGCAATGGAGGTTCTGTAACCCGACCTAAGTCAGAGTCCTCGCTTCATGATGTTGCTTGAGACCTGGCAACCCAAGGTAAAGCCTTTTAAAAATTCAAAATATATTTGCACCTGTTGCCGAAGAGATAAATTGCAGCTTTAACCTAGAGGTTGGTAGAGCGCGCCTTGGCAGAGAAAAGAGAACCTTATATCTTATTTTAATTCGATGTCAAACGACCTTTTGACCACCGTAGTCTGATACGTCAGACAATCAACATCGCGCTCATTTCACCGTAGTCTGATAAATAAGACATGTCCAATTTGGTTTTTATAAAGTAAGAGTCCCATTCAAATACAAAGTCAAATGATCTGCGTGGTGTTATTTCGTATTGGTGGCGACACGGGCACGATCGATAAAAAAATCCCAACCTTCAAAAATTTACTGGATGGATTGTATTTGGTCTTAGTGAGGTCGAAATTTGACACTGCTTACGGTAACTAGTCCGTTGGCAGTTTCAGTTTCAGTGAATTAGGCGCTATATAGATCAAATGAACTCCTCCCTGATGCGCTTATTAAACCTTGCTGTATCATCATCATCATCATCAGCCTATGATAGTCCACTGCTGGACGTATGCCTCTCCTATTAACTATGCGTATAGACGCATTAGGAGATAAATGCCCATAATAGCCACGCTGGACAAGCGGATTGGCGATCGCAGTAATGTGTCCATTATGATGACGCTGCTGCCCATCATCAATCTTTTATCAAATAATGGTCAGTGACACTTCAATCCCTTAGTCGACTTTTACGACACCCGCAGGAGGAGTTGAGGTGGTGACAAATGTATTCTTACTGCCGTCACCACACGGACAAACATTGCTGTATAAGTGCCATTAATTCAAGCAAAGAAATATCCAAGTCTTCTGATAGAACAAGCTTCATTATTGATATTATCCGAATATTGAATCCGGACAGATAATGCAGGTTCTCATCGTGACACATCTGTCAAGCTATCTGAGAAATACTGACGGGTGCATCTACATCAACGTTGGGGTCTAGAAGTAGGCTTAGCACATGATTGGTGCGACAGTATGTCGCCGCGAGATAGACTATCCTTCCCTCTTTTAGGCTGCGATTCCACCAGAGATGTGCGAGGATGTGTTGCTGTTGTCATACAAATGACTCGAGCGAGGTGTCATTTGTATGGAAACACATCCTCGCACATATCTGGTGGAAACGCAGCCTTATTGATGTAGTTTGTAAATGAAGGGTCACCAACTCAGCACTTGCTGCTACAGATAAAATTGATTGCATTATATAATCTTCAATTCAAATCATTCATAACTTTCAAAACATAACATTATGACAGAAAATAATCATTATATTTATAATCTTTTACATAATTTTTATGTAATTATTTTGTTTAAACATTTTTTTAGAAAGCCTTTTATTATAAAGCCACAACAAAATCGTTTGCCGGTCACACATAAATAAATAAATAAATAAACTGTAAATAAATAAAATAAATGTGACATACATTGCCAAATTAAGGGTTAACAGTGATAACTTTTTTGTGAACTTGGACCAGTCTGGCTCTCACGTGTACTCAGCCAATAGGAACCCCAGTATGCTTAGCACAGGATTGGTGCGACAGTATCTCGCCGCTAGATAGACTATCCGTCCCTCTTTTCTTAATATAGCTAGTAAAGGACGGGAGGTCTATCTCGCGGCGACATACTGTCGCACCAATCATGTACTAAGCCTACTGGCCACTTAAACCCTTAAGAGATTTCTTACAATATAATTTAATTAATTTAGAACGTCACTTTGACATATTCTCGAGTGGCCTACACCCTAGGGTTTCATTTAATTGAGTGTACAGATTTATCATTTACGACTTTAGATTTAACCCTAAGTATTGTTTCAGACAAAAAACCACCAGATCTCATAAAGGTGGAGATAGTCGAAGAAGACCCGATAAGCGGCGCCGAGCCGGTTATCAGAGGTAAGTACCCACGAACTAACATTCCAGCGTTTTGTAAAAAGCTCTTATCCTAGCTTAAAATGAGCTTTATCAACTCACAGGCCGCAGAGACGATTTCTTACTTCCATACGCGAAAAATTAGCCAATTTATTTTTCCAATGGGACTCATGTAATTGTTTTTTTACTTCTTTTGACGTCAAAAGTTCAGGAGTAAAGCATATTCAGGCTTTGAGATCTTGAACACGTTCGCCTTCGGTATTCCATTTTGTTTCACTAAGTGCTAATTATATGCTGATCGAAATTATCTGATTCTTAAGCCAGTGACAAGCGAAAGATTGTACTCCTATACCAGCGACACAGCACTTGTGTCAAAAACGTTCGTATTTCTATGCCACTGGCATAGGAGTAAGAACTTGATTTATACTAGTTTCTTGATCAGATATGTGGGTCAAAATTCTTTTCGTTGTCTTGTTTCATACCACTCTGTCACGCTTCTAGTTGCTGTCTCGACTCAGTATATAAAAAAATCCGGTGCACTTGTATTTCTTTTTCACGCTAGATTTTAATCCATACATCAAAAATTGGAAATAAAACATCATCTCACACAAAAATCACAAATGTGTCACGTTTTTAGGGACACCAAATAAGACAACGAAATATTTACGTTATTTATTATACAAGGGGGCAAAGTTGTTGTTTAACTGTCGTGCCAATATTGAGATCTGAGGTAGCGAATGATTCCAAAATTCAAAACTGGAATCTTGAGCATTGCGAAGGTCTCAAGGCATGAGGGTTGAACAAACTTTGCCGCCTAGTGTAAAACAACTTTTCCCCCTCACTATCGCGAGGAAATATGATTACAAATCTCATCCAAATGTAAATTAACTTAAAGAAACCATTTAAAACTCAATGTTGAAACGTATCGTAGAGTAGAGTTACTCCTGGTACTTAAATATAGCCAATGGCTTACAAAGTCACCAATGAGAATTGACCAATTTAACATGTGAGCTCCGATTGCGCATGTTTACTACGGTCATACAGATCCATGTATACTAGGCAGTAGTGGGCCATAGGAATTAGAGCATGGTCAAATTACTTTATTCACATGTGTATAAAAAGCGTTTTCACACGATCGTATTAAAAGATAAACGAGGGCTTTACGAGCTAGTGAGGGGAAAAGAATGTTGACCCATGTATGTCACTGGCACAGGAGTCAGATTTTGTTGGTCACAGACGCTGTGTCACCGGCGTCGAAATTAAATGTTAAGGCTCAAAATGAGAAATCTACCAATTTTTATCAATATTTATGGAAGACGTGTTCCAAATATACAAACTTTTTGGGAAATGCTCTCCCCTTGTTATGATTACTGAATGCAATTTTAGAGCACTAACTAGCGACCCACCCCGGCTGCGGACGAGTACTATACCTACATAAAAACCTTCCTCTTGAATTACTCTACCTATTAAAAAAAATCTCATCAAAATCCGTTGCGTATTTTTAAAGATTTAAACGTACAAAGGGACATAGGGACAGAAAAAAGTGACTTTATTTTATACTATGTAGTGATTACATGTATTATTTTCATTTCAGACAGTCACGACTCGAAGAAAGAATTCAAAGCGGAGAGTGATGGCGACCTAGTATCAAGTAAGTACCTAGTTTCATATAGACGACTAGAGAGGAGTAGGGACTTAGGTACTCTGATTCACAGGCTCTCATTTATTTTGGGTACAATCGCAGACCAGCTAATCGTGACGGTAATCTCCATACGATAATACATCTGAATGATACGAAGTCGTTTTGATCTAGTAACGTTATACCACAAGCAAAATATGAAATGCTAGCCCCATTATTCATAAACGTTTGCTAACTTAACAAGCCGCTAATAATTGTTTGTCCCTTTTGCTCTTATGGACAAATTGTTAAGACCGAACGGGACAAACAAATTTTAGCGGCTTGTTAAGTTAGCAGACGTTTATGAATAAGGGGGTAAATTATTAATATACCTCGATGTATTATTTAGCATGATCGCCAGATTAGGTTTCTTGCTTTTTCATTTTGTAACACACTCGATTGTGCTGTAAAAATATCTAGGTAATTATTATTTAAATTAAGTATATTCAAAAATCAATTATTTCCGTACAGTTTGTGGTGAAAAAAATTTCGCTGACGGCGGTACTTCACTTGTTAGATGGGCATTTATAGCAGTTATAACTAGTGTCATAATCTGAAATAATTGTACGTTAAAGTATTTAACCCTTAATTCGACAACGTCCAAAATACTGGACATGGTCTTAGACCCACTTTTTGTATTTTTTTGAACCGGTATTATTAAAACTGTTGTGCCAATGAGGCTTCAACACACGATCATCCCCTATTTCTGTCGAATTCATGGTCAAAGTCAGTACATATTAAATGTATAGTTTAATATTTTATTATTTACATAGAAGCTTGATCTTTCTATATAGAGATTTAAAAAAAAACCGCAAAATAAATTTCACTAAATATCCAACTGCCCATTTTAAAAGCTTAGTTGTGCTGGAATTGAACCCAAAATAAAATAACGATCCTATATCCCGATTTGTAACTTGATTCCATAAAATCTACGGTACGAGTATATCTGTCACATTCACTGTATAGGTAATTTCACCAGTTGAGGTGAATTTATTGTTATTACACACACATCCAAATGAAGTACTAATTCCAAAAAACGTAGTGAATGAATGAATGACTTGCGACAAAATATTGAAGCAAATCCCTTCAACATACTTTTTGGTCAATCTTACAGTTGCAATTGAGTTTGCAGTCAGTACGAAAAAAGAACACAAATTTCAAATTCCCCGTATGTTACATAACATGTAGATGTGTACGTGACCTCAACTCTCGTGGAACTATCAGATTTACATTTGGGACATGTGACTTGCGCAGTCGTTATTAGTTGTACATAATCACCAAATTAAAATTAAGAAAACTCTGACTTCAACCTATATATCCAAGATCCCTACATCACCGACTTCTTACCAATGGGACCATCTCGTTTTGTTTTGAAGTCATTTATGATTGACGTGATATTGAGTTATTCGTCAATTTTTCGTGCAATTTTCAAATGCTTAATGCAAATTTAAGACTTATATGGTTTTCTCACGGATGCTAATTGTCAGAACTGGACCAAATTTAAATGGAACCAATCGGTAAAAAAAAGCTTAAAAAAAATCATTAACATCCGTTTACCCAGTCGAATTGAGAACCGCTCAGAGAGCCGACCGAACCGAGAGCTTTTTTCAACTGACTTTTTTTGAAAAAAAAAAAAGCTCGATAAAAGATTGTATGAAATGTTGCACAAACTTTTATTATACAGGGCGTCATGAAGTGAAAGTACCTTAAATATTCTAGAGAGGATATTTTGCTGAAAGAAGACTGTATGTTATTTTTAAAGACATATAAAACTGCACTCAAAGTTAAAAAAAAAATACTTTACCCGGAAATCAATCCAACTACATTTTTTTTTTCGTATTTTGTACCAAACCATTTTTGGTTATTTTTTTAGTTTTAGATACTGTTTTTTAAGAAAAAATGTCATTTTTTATAAGTTATTTCAAATGACATCATATTTTTTTTGTATTAATGTAGGTTTGATGCCTAGAAAAAGCTAGATTTTTTTGGAACTTTTTTGAATGCAGTATTATATAATTTTCAAAATAAAATAGTCTTCTTTCAGCGAAATATCCTATCTGCTATATTTAAGGTACTTTCCTTTCATGTCCCATAATCTTAGGACACCCGGTATATGTATTATCTTATCAATAACGTACCAATAAATCAGCATAGCGACACTGGTGGATTTTTTTCTGGAATCAAATTACAAATCAAGGTGTAATAACTATAACACTTATCTGTCACCTAACAGTAGTATTTGAAAGTTTTGTTCTGGTGTGGTATGACATCCGGTGACATGTTTAGTATCGAAGCATTCCGTGTTAAGTCCTCAGAGTTGGCAATGCATGTGAAATCTTGAGATTGCATAGTTCCATGCAAGCCTTAATAACGTTATTAAAACACGTTATGATAACGGTATTTTAGTCAATTATTGGTAATTCATAACGCTATTTAATAACGTTACAAAACGGTAATGTATTTTTTGTATTCGGTCAATACGAATACTGACGAAATGCTCAAATTGAGCGACTGATCCAGTCCTCTTATTATATTTTCTTCAGCCGTGAATGCTTTCATTGGCGTTCATTGATCACCTACTCGATACAGCACGTAACGTGATAAGAAAACTATAATACAATGAGTTAATAACTTGTTACATTACAATAACCTACTGGTGACTAGTTTTCATTGTTCTTTAAAGTGCTAATTTAATTTCTGATTGTATGTTGTATGGATTTAAGGAATAACGTTATTATTTAGACATACCGTTACATAAACACATTCTTAATTAACAAGTCGTAGCGTGCAGATTTTTTTTATGATTTGGACCAATGAGATTTTGATATGGCATTTCAATATAGGATGAGGTAATGGTATTCGACAATGGATGTGCTTTATGCGAGACTCAGTCGATCGATACTGATTGGAATACATCTAATTAATTAGCTACAAATAAGTGGAACATATTATAATGGGTTGTATCTGACGTAAGCGTAATTTACGCGAGAGCTTGAAGAAATAGCGTTTTTATTTAAGGTATTAATTTTCAATACCCGCTGTGCTTCCCAAGGAAATTCAAGGCTCAGTTAAACCAGCTTTAGAAGAAAGCTACCTAATTACAAGAAACAACATAGACGTTAAACTTCACTCAACATGCTGCCAATTCAAGCCGTAACTCTCGTCTTTCTGTGATGGGATCATTTGGGACTGAACCGCCACTCATAATAATTTGAGAATTGACAACCAGATGTCTCCGACATCGGCGTTTCTATTTCATCATTGCCGTCTCGGCAATGTTACAAGAGACGATTAAGAGTATTGTTTTAATGTAACCGTAATTCAGAACCAGTACTAAGTTTCCTTAACCTTCCGTCTCCGGTTAAAACGCTCGTAGGAGAGTCACGCGTGCCGTGGTAGAATAAAGCGGTCATTATCCGATTTCGTCGCTATCAGAGTTGCAAAATGACCGTCATTTTCAATAACTGATAACATTTATTATAAACGACCGGTCATTAATGACACCCAAGGTGTACGGCTTGACTTAGAGCAATAAAAAAATCTGAATATTTAGACGGGAAATTAACGTCGATATTAGTTAAAATACTTGGTTATAAAAAAGATTATTACTGATGTACCTTTTGCCCATTTTTTTAGCACTTTATTAACGCAATCCATACACGATGAATAACATTAATTTATAATAAATGTCGGTCAATTATTGAAAATGACGGTCACTTTGCAACCGTAATTATAGATCTTAATTTATCGTCTGAATAAACAGATTTTTTTACAAGCCGTACACCTTGGATATCATTAATGACCGGTCATGTATAATAAATGTCGGTCAGTTATTGAAAATGACGGTCACATTGCAACTCTAGTCGCTATACTAACTCTACTCCGGATCTAGAGCAATAAATTAATGGAAATTACACCTTTCTTTCACTCTGAACTAGGGGTGTTTTTTCCACGAACTGAGTATTGCATATAAGTTCTCTTTTAAAAACGTAATAATATTAAGTGCAATCCTTAACCGTATAATTGCAGGCGCATATCTATAGATATGGTTATACTAACTGCTTAAAGTAGATACGAACATGCTAATGATATACCATTTAAAACAAATCACGGTCACCACGCATTAGCACTCCCAATTGATGTATGTAACCGGCTTATTTCAGCAGCGCGGACCATAATTCTAAAATATTATCAAAAATAGAGTTCAGAGACCAGCGGCGCCTCCCTTAGCTACGCTACAGGGTGAAAAGAGGCTGGCGAAGCATTAAATAGTGTTGATTGCGACTAAATAGGTAGTCCAGCTGATGGTGAAGGATAATCATGTGTGCTAATAGCTACATCTAAGTATAATACGAATTTTCTAGTATGTGAGTTGTACTTGTTTAATACAATAGTGAAAGTGTTGTTCCCGGTATTCTGCCACCCCAGAGCAAGCGATAATACTATCTTATCCATCAAAATTCTTGTAGCCTACGTCATAAATTCATTAAAAGTTTTATTACGTTTAAAGTAATTTAAGTTTGTATGGACGCACTGAAAGCTGATGGCTGATTATTGTAAAACCAAAGAGACCAAAAGAGGAACTGTGGAGTTTTCGCGGGTTAAGTAGATAACCTCTGAAGGCGGATCGTCTTCAGATGGACGTGTAAAATCGATCTCATGGAATGACTGATTTTGATGACCAGTTCTCAAAGTTATTTCATTTCTATAAAAAATGCCTGCGGAATACAATTGTATACAGGTCTATTTTTATGGTCACTTGTAAATGTAATGTAAATTTTAGTCTCGCGGTAGTTTCTATATACGTATTTTTCGTTTTAAAACACTATAATTGTATAACAAATATTTAAGAAAAAATAATAAATGTGAAGATACAAATATATAATGAAGCTGCAACTGCGATGAGGTGAGTCAGAAATATACTTTTAGTAAGAATTTGATTGACTGGATAGACTTTTTAATAGAACAGCACTATTTTAATTACTTACCTATATATATTTATATATTACCCTGCATATTTGTAAATACTTCTTTGATTATAAAAAATAAAATTTGACACATTTTGGATTGCCGGTGAAAGCGAAATGCCTCATACCTGACGGTAAGTGCTCGATATTTGTTTAGATGCATTGCTGTAATACAAAATGTAAATATCAATCTCGCACAGTGGGTATGTCCGTTTTTTTCAGGCCCAGCATACAACGGAGTTTGCTGAAGCATTTTGGTCCGAATCCAAATGGGTCCAAGAAAACTCCATAAACTATTCTTTAGATGTGTCTGTTCTTCAATAAAATAATGTTGGTTGACTTTGGCTAACAGTAATTATTATCTGTAGTAAATTGCGAAGGGTTTTGTAAAGAGATGAAATATACTGCTAGTAGAGCATACTAGTTGGTATACCAAACGATAGCAATATCTCTAGTATTATAATACTTTTAGAAGCCAATACTGTGTAATAAAATAAGTTCACGTGGAAATTTTAATAATCAGGTAAATATTCGGGTAAATTTTAAATTTGAACTAAAGTTCCATCTGAATAATACCGAGTGAAACATTATTCCTGTAATATAATAACTCCTAATTCAGGTCTGCTTCTATGCACATGGGATAAACGACGTAACGAATAAACTATATACGTGTGATGTTTAAAAAAGCATAATTTATTAATTTATGTAAATTGTATAGGTGAACATTTAGAAAGCTATTGTAATAACTATTTTGTTTACGTAATATAAATTGGCAATGTAGACATCCTTTTGTCCCACGACTTTTCCAATAAAGAAAGCCATGAAATAATAATTATCCTGAAGAATTGAAGATATATTTGGACCGATACCCTTTCCAATTCGTCAAATAGGTATGCATAGTTTGCTTGTTTTAAGATGTTATTCCTTTATTTGATTGTTTTTGAAATGAAACTTGTTTTTTTTTATAACTGACGTCTGAAATTTGGTGGCTAAGTAAAAAAATCAGAAGGTATATATTTTATTTATTTTTCCAAATTTTCCCATTTATTTGCCCCATCGTTTCTAACACATTGCTAACTCTTTGGACGCTATGAATGGTACTTTATGGTGGCTATTTTAAAACTCGAATACCTCACTTTATAAGAATAAATGCCGTAAAATAAAACTTTTTTTCAGACCTTTTTTACCACGAAGTGACACCTTCGGCGGATTCAGTTTGGGTTGAGCTACAGACCGAACATGATGATGATGATATGCCGCCTTACGAATGTCATTCCTGTCAGAAAATATTTGATCATAAAGAGAGTCTAACCAGGCATACATTTGCTATTCATGCTAGAGATGTTCAATTCGGACAAGAAGCGAATGCGAACTGTGAATTTCCTTACAAATGTCAGTTGTGTGAAAAATTATTTAAATATAAAGAGAGTTTCACAAGACATGTATTCGCAGTACATGCTAAAGATGAGTTTCAGCACGACCAAGATTCTGAGGATCTGAAGTACGATGTGTTTCCCATTACGACAAAAATAATTGCTTGTGACATTTGCTGTGAATTGTTTACAATTGAAAGCGATTTAGCTTTGCATATAGAGTCACATTCCGTTATACCGGAAACTTTATACGACTTAAAGAAACATGAACCAGAGCGTGGAAAAGTATCCTGTAAAGTGTGTAATAAACAGTTTAGAAGTAGTCCTCAATTGAGGTTTCATATGTTTAGTCACACAGCTAAGGCACCACACAAATGTGAATTGTGCTCCAAGCGTTTCAATAATTTAGGTTTTTTAAATGTCCATCGACGAACTCACACGAAGAATAAACCACTTAAATTCTCGTGTGAATTATGCAAGAAACTTTTTACACAGAAATCTCACCTCAAAAATCACATGCATCATCAACATTTAGAAGGAACATCTAAATTATCTTACTCGTGTAATGTGTGCAAAAGTCGATTTACCCGCATGTCTAGTCTTAAGGCTCATGTGCGTAGCTCTCACCCGGATGAGGAATCATTTCCGTGCGATGTATGTCGAAAGCGATTTCCGAATAAGTCTGCTTTAACCACACACTTTCGCTTACACGAAAGAGATAAACGTGATATAACGTCAAAGAAATAACATTTAAAATTCCTCCTGTATGCCCGAGATATTAGGAATCTATCAATTTAACGCAGAATATTTGTATACATGCGTAAGATCGAAGCTTTACCCCCTTATTCATAAACTTCTTATCAATATTTCTATCAAAAGGGAAGGGTTAAACGATACTTCTTATCGGCTTGCTAAGTTAGGAAACGTTTATAAATAAGGGGGTTATTCTTTAGTCAAAAGTGCCATACAATTCATAGTTTAAGTATAAACAAAAAAAAGTTATAACTTGATTGTTGCCGCGAGGTATATTAACGTCCATTGTAGTCTCAATCAAGTCGATAAATCTAAGATTCAGCACGACCGACAACAACATAAAGGCATTTTGAACTTCGATCGTATCACTACAGAGTTGTATATCGATAGAATTTTTTTGGTCGGCAGTAAGCAAAGGGGTCAATTACTTTGTTGTTATTCTATCTCGTCACCGAGGGGATATAGTTTGTTAGAAGAAATTATTCTACACGCTCTACTAACATGATTAGTGGGTAACTGTAAAAAAAAAAAGTTTCGTAAATTTGATTTTAAAACTGTGATTTTAAGGGTGACCCAGAAGAACGTATCCTACCAACGAGTTACACAAAAAAAGTGATGACCCAAATACGCTATTCTGCGAGATATTTTACACAGCTCTTAACGTTAATGGTGCATTCTCTATCATAAATTTAAACTCGACGATGTACTAGTACGGTAAGGTTAATATACGATTTTACGATGTTTTTCGTATTATTTTACATAGTTTTCCAAACGTCAAGACTTTTAAAGCGACCCTTGTGAAAGCTACCGCGTGTCGTCAATGATACATTTTTATTCAACTGTCTATTCAGAATAAAATAAAAAAGAAAGGTATAAAACATTTAAGAGAACCTAACTCGTTGTGTCGTACTTATTCTTGAATAGCATTTTAAGCTTAGCAAGGTAAATAGATAGTGTTATTTAATAGTGTTATTGTAGTTTTTCCAGATAAGCGTTATTTAATATGTAATATAAGTTCCCAATTATACCTGTGTATTACGCTTTATGTTTGTTAGTAAAGTTAAATAGTTAAAGCGAAATACATTTATAAATTCCCTAAAACGGACCATTATTAATTAGTCATAAGTATAAAACTAACCAAATATAGAATTATTCGAATAGAAATTCGAGTATAATATTATTTTCAAGGATAAACGCTCGCTAGATCGTAAATGGACACAAGCAATCTCGGATATGCTACTGCATTTCCAACTCTGGGGACTAAAATGCAATGAACCGTCTCTGATCAAATAGCGACACCTTACATTTACATCCAAAACGCAGAAAAGTACATAATGACTGTTTTCAGAGCGCGAAGATGGCGCATCGACGGCCTCCACGGAGCGTTGGTCCGAGTCCGAACGCAGTGGACCGCCGTACAAGTGTCAGACATGTAGGAAAACATTTGATCAAGAAGAAAGCCTCACCAGGCACACGTTTGCCATCCATGCCAAACATGAATTACAGTCCAAAGGAGCAATACATGACATCACTATGGAACCTCCCACGGCGAAAAAAATACACACGTGCGACTTTTGTTGTCAATGGTTCACAGAAAAAAGTGATTTAACTACACATATGGAGATTCACAAGGTTGACTCCAATGATTCGGACGACGATCGGTTAACTTGCGAAATTTGCGAAAAGGAATTTACTGATAAATGGCAACTGAGGAGACATGAGATTGGACATGGGACAGAAAAAAAATTTTCTTGTGATTTATGCGAAAAAAGTTTTACGACCAGTAACGGTCTGAAAATGCATAAGATGGTTCACAGCGGTGAAAAACCTCACTCATGTGAAGTATGTCAAAAAAGATTTAGGCATAAAAGTCATTTAACTGCTCACATTGAAATTCATAACGCGAATAGACAATATCAATTCTCGTGTGGAGTATGTAATAAACCATTTGCACAAAAATCGTCTTTAAAACTTCACATGCGAATACACACTGGAGAAAAACCTTATTCCTGTGAAATATGCAAAAAACCATTTGCCTTTAGATCTACTTTAAATGCTCATAAGCGTTTTCACACCGGAGAAAAGCCGTACACGTGTGAAGTGTGCCAGAAGCAATTCTCTGTCAAAAGTATTTTGAACAAACATTTGCTATCTCATGCAGATGTTATTGATATACCAAACCAACCGGAAGAAAGTTACTGTTGCGAAATGTGTGGGAAGCGATTTAGACAAAAAAGTTATTTGGCTAGACACCTGAGAGCTCACATGGGAGTGAAACCATATGCTTGTGATATATGCAACAGACGATTTACTCAAAAAGGCAATTTGATAGCACATAAAAAGACGCATACTGGTGAAAAATCGTACACATGTGAAATATGTCGTAAACGATTCGGTACTAAAGCAAATTGTAAGAATCACATGATCATTCACACCGGGCAAAAACCGCACGCATGCAAGATATGTAATAAACAGTTTTCTTATAAATGTGCTTTGAACGTTCATGTAAAAGCAATACATTTCAGAGAAAAACCTCATGTTTGCCACATATGCAAAAGAGCATTTGCATTGATATCAACATTGAAAAAACATATATTGAGTCACACTGGAGAAAGACCATTTTCATGTCACGTATGTGGCAAGGCATTCACAGTGAAATATGGCTTAAAAAAGCATTTATTAACCCATAGCGGCGGTGCTATCAGTACCAACCGCCCATACCCAAATCGTTCTACACACTATCAAGGTTTTCCTTAAGTATCGATTTAGTATATATAATATATATGCTGTATATGCTAAGAGTTAATCAGACCCCATGTAATAGTTCTTAGGTCACTACTTAACCCTTCAAACGCGCAGAACTCAATGAATGCTTCACGAGTCATCATGCCCAATGCTCCAAAAGCTTCTATGTGTTAGGACGTATGCCGTAAAAGTAACCTTCACCGTCTTGAATAGTCTTATTATATTTTATTGGGTCGCTTGTGCCACTGGCCGGTGTGTCTTATTTCCATACCTAAATGGCGTTCAATCAAATACATACATAAAAATCTAAATTATGTAAGACACTGGAAACGCAAAGTATCTGCCTCGATCAGTTCATCCCATTAAGTTAGCCCTGTGAACACCAACTGTTGAAGTTAAGAGATACATAATATTCCAGACGTCACGCATTTTAGTAATTAAGAAAAAGTTAATTTTGCCGCAACCATGTAATTCTCTGTCTTAGCGAAGCTATCAGCCGTAGATATCGTTAACGTTTATGTCATACGTTTTCTATAACTTACATAGCCTGTCTAAAGGTTTACTGTCATAGTTGTCAATATTATACCTGAAACTAAAAATGTGAATACTAAAAACCTCAGGCCATATATTATCTTTCTTGCTTTGCCTGCATGTAATGTAATTAACTGATTTCTCTTGGTTATCAATACGATTAAATGTTAAAACAGAATGTTGTTGTATATCCTGTTGTAATTTAGTTTGTAATATAAGATGCATCACCTTTCTTTCAAATATTTAAAAAGTTATTGGATCAATACGAAGATAATTAGTTGGTACGATGCTTGATATATATACCCGTATATTAAGTAAGGCATTACATGTGTATGCTTTATTCAGTTTGTAGAACTTATTTTATTCTGCTTAGCTGTATTTTGTTTCTAACCATTATATCGATTTAATACAGAATTTATTTATTTATATTTACCTAAACCCTGTGTACTGCCGGTCATCCGATCGAGCATTGTCCGTAGAGATCTTAGCAAGAGAGTTTGTTATCTATGATATCAGACCAAGGGTCATTGGAGGATACAGGCACCATCTGTTGTCTGAACTGTGTGACCGAGTAACAAGGAACAATAATAATAAAATATATATATATATATATATATATAATATATATAGTCATCCGCAGACCACGAACCCTGTAAAGTGTTCGAAACGTCGGAATGAAGTTAAAATTAGTTAATATACGCGAGTTTATCCGTTTTCATAGTTTTATTTCATGAGTAATCCTCGCGGTAACCGAAGAAAATATTAATAAAATATAATTAGGCAAACAAATTGCCACCAAACCAGGCTTAGAACAACCCTCTGTCAACACTGTAGGGGTAAATAGGTGAAAATGTATATATGCAGGAATAATATTTCTAAAATTTATGTTCATTCGTTAGTAAAGTAAACTAACCTTAATAAACTATGTATCTAATCAACGTTAGCTGTAAATTGTTCATGTTGTAAAAAAACTCAAACATTAGTAAACGCTGCACAAACAAAGGTCTATAAATTTCGTATAAAAAGCCAGTTGTTAAATTATCTCAGTACATCACGTTAGCCTCCTACAACATAATTAATCTCTTGGCTGATTAATATTACTTTACTATTCCCTGAAGCAATAAATTAAACACAGGTTAGTATACACGTGTAATCTCAATTATAACTAAAATGCGTTGCTAACTCTAGGAACTGTTCATATGTAATACTAGAATTACATCAGTGTTTAATAGCCCAAACCATAATACGGCCTACATTAAAAAGTAAGTACACCATAACTTTTTCAGAGCGCGATGACTGCGCGGCGGAGGCCTTCACGGAGAGTCGGCTCGAGACCGAACATAGTGGGCCACCATACAAGTGTCAAACATGCCGAAAAACATTTGAATATGAAGAAAGTCTTACACGACATACATTTGCTATTCACGCTAAACATGAATTACAATCCAAAGTAGAAGTACATGACATCACTAAAGAACCTCCCACAACTAGCAAAATTCATACTTGCGAAGTTTGTTGTCAATGGTTTACAGAAAAAAGTGATTTAACTGCGCATATGGAAATTCACAAGGTTTCTTCCAACGAGTCCAGCGATGATGAGTTAACTTGCAGAATATGTGACAAACAATTTTCAGAAAAATCGCACTTGAAGAAACATGAGCTTATACACACTGACGAAAAAAATCACCTTTGTGAATTGTGTGACAAACGTTTCAAAACAAGTAACGGTTTAAAATGGCATAAAATGGTACACAGCGGTGAAAAACCCCACACATGTGACATATGTCAGAAAAAATTTAGGCATTCAAGTCATCTAAAAGCGCACCTTCAAATTCACAATGAGAACAGACAATTTCAATTTTCGTGCAGTTTATGTAAAAAACGATTTGCACAAAAGTATTCATTGAAGCTTCATATGCGAATACACACTGGAGAAAAACCGTATTCCTGTGAAATCTGCCAAAAACCATTTGCATTTAGGTCTACTTTAAGCAACCACATGTATTTTCACACTGGAAAAAAACCGTACACTTGTGAAGTATGTCAGAAACAATTTACCTTAAAAACAACTTTAAACAAGCATTTATTTTCTCATGCTGATGTGCTTGACTTACCAAATCAGCCGGAAGAAAGTTACTGTTGCGAAGTATGTGGTAGGCGATTTCGACAAAAGAGCTATTTGGCTAGACACTTGAGGTCTCATACGGGTGTAAAACCATATGCGTGTGATATATGCAGTAAAAGATTTACGCAACAGGGCAATTTAAGAGCCCATAAACTTACGCACACGGGTGAAAAATCGTACTCGTGTGAAATATGCCGTAAACGATTCGGATCCAAAGCCAGTTGCAAAAACCACATGATTACTCATACTGGTCAAAAACCTCACGCGTGTAAGATATGTAATAAACAATTTTCATATAAATGTGCTTTGAACGTGCATATAAAAGCGATTCATTACAGAGAAAAACCTCATGTTTGTCATATGTGTAAAAGGGCATTTGCATTGATATCTACATTAAAAATACATATATTAAGCCATACCGGTGTAAAACCTTTTTCGTGTCACGTATGTGGTAAGGCATTCACAGTGAAGTACGCATTAAAGAAACATTTGTTAACCCATAGCGGTGGGGCTAGTGCTACAAACCGCCAGATTCCGACTCGTTCGACACATTATCACCAATCCCTTCCACACTATGAATGAAGATAAAGTATGAATTAAGAATTATATTTCTTTAGTATCAATGGCATACGCAAGCTTAGTTAAAACCTCTTGTGACATCTAACATATGTTTTGTCTTTGACGTGAATATTAAATTAGCAGTACCTATCCCAGAGAAATGTTTTGTCCGACCATATAGTAAAGGTATCGGTCCCATTTTGATTTGATTTGCCAGCTCATATAGTCAAATTGTTGAAGTAGGTGTGCTATAGCAAACGAAAAGCTAAACATCAAACAAATAAGGACTAGGTACATATAACAGTACGTATCCACAATTTTGACCTATAGACAATATAAATATAGCGCAAATGAGCATGCGCTTTATTTAAATTGTATATTACCAGCGGACATGAACAGATTATCGAAAAAGAGATGCGTATCAGTAGATAAATTTATACTTTGTAAGATTGTATGCTGATATAACATTTTAAGGATACAGTTAATAAATTTTACTTTTTAATCATAGATTAAATGAATATTTTCTAACAATATCCGTTAAACAAATATGTTGGCTGATATTGTATAAAACTATTAATTAACATTACTTTAATTAATTCAGTTCCAGCGTTTCCTTAATAAAATATTAAGGGAAAATAAATATTCAGTCCGTCCATGAGTATAGCCCATTAAATTGTGTCTTTCTTGTCATATGCTCCTGTGCTCCATGCGAAAGGGGATTCTTTATCCTTTATCATTGTTAGCAATAACGCATATAGCGTCATACAGAAACTATATAACTGCATGTCTTATAATTATACGCATCCTTTTTTCAAACATCTTGTCCATTAAAACCGTACTGTGTGTACTAGACCAGTAAATAGTTCCTTATCAAAATATGATTATCATAATTTTAACGCAAGAAATTAAATCTATAACAGAACGTCACACATATAACCTGTTTCTAGTACGTGATCTAAATATGACCATATCTTGCCCTTATGACCAACATTATCTAATTCATGGATAACGGGCAAGTGGTAAAATGTGCAAACTCAAAAGTAATTGCATTGCTAACTCTGAGGCTAACCTTGAAGGCCTCTAACTCGTTATTGAGTTCCCATTAATTGAAATAGCCAGTAATTGAGCTTGGTGGCATACGTATGATTTATGATCACCAGGATAAAACAACCGCGAAATATCAAAAAAATTACCTAACATTTTTTCAGGGTTATTATTCAGCGCACCGACACCTTCCGTGGAAATTCCATCTGAGTCAGACAACGATGAGGCGTCATACAATTGCAAAACATGTCAGAAAAAGTTTGACAATGAAGAGAGTCTCAAACGGCATAATTTTGCTATTCACGCGAAACACGAATTTCCAGTGCCTACTAAAATAATTCACACATGCAAATTCTGCTGCCAATGGTTTAACGAAAAAAGTGACTTGCATAAACACATGGAGGTTCATAAAGTATCACCCAACGAGGTAATTGATGGCCCCTTTTCTTGCGATATATGCGACAAACGGTTTGCAGAGGAATCCCATTTGAAAGAGCATCAGATGGACCACTCGGTCTATAGACGACTGTCCACTGAAGAGGATCACGATAACTTTGACAACACTAGTTTGGTTCCAAGTTCAAATAAGATAAAGGGTGATAAATCTGCTTGCCAAGTTTGTGACGAACACACGCCACATAAATCTTACCCGTGTGAGTTGTGTGATAAAAGTTTCAGAAGCAGTAATGGCTTAAAAGCGCACATGATGGTACACTCGGGTGAAAGACCTCACGTTTGTCAAGTATGCCAGAAAACATTTAGGCATAAAAGTCACCTTAAGTACCATATTCAAATCCACAATGAGAATCGGGAATATCCTTTTTCCTGTGAAGTATGCGGAAAGAGGTTTGCCCTTAAATCTGCCTTGACTGGTCATCTACGCTCCCATACGGGAGAAAAACCTTATTCCTGTGAAATTTGTCGCAAGAAGTTTGCACTAAAATGTACTCTAAATGCCCATTTACGTTATCATCGGGGAGAAAAGCCTTTTTCCTGTGATATCTGTCAAAAATCATTTGCATTTAGGTATACCTTACTTTCGCATCAACGATTTCATACTGGGCAAAAACCACACCAGTGTGAAGTATGCCAAAAGGAATTCACTCTAAAAGGTTCTTTAGATAAGCATTTACTTTGTCATGGCAATAGCGACATGCCACATAACAGCCAAGAAGAAAGTTTCTGTTGTGAAATTTGTGGTAGACGATTCCGTCAAAAAAGCTATTTGGCTCGGCACTTAAAAGGTCATAGTGGATTGAAACCATACGCTTGTGACTTATGCGAGAAACGATTTACCCACAAAGGTAACTTGAGAGCTCATAAAAAGGTCCACAGTGGTGACAAACCTTACTGTTGCGAAATATGTCGAAAGAGATTCAGCTTAAAAGCTACATTGAAAAATCATATGATTGTACACACGGGACAAAAGCCCCACGCATGTAGAATATGTAATAAACAGTTTTCTTATAAATGTGCTTTAAACGTTCATGTAAAAGCAATTCATTTTAGAGAAAGGCCTCACACTTGTCAGATTTGCAGAAGGTCATTTGCGTTGATATCTACATTAAAAATTCACATGTCGAGCCATACAGGATTAAAACCTTTTTCGTGTCAAATATGTGGCAAGTCATTCGCAGTGAAATATGCATTAAAGAAGCATCTATCAACACATAGTGGTGGGACTAGTACAAGTGACCCTGTATTTGCTACGGACCGCACATCACAATATCACCCATTTATGTCAAACTCTATGACTTAAAAATGTAAATATTATACTTTGATTCGACATACACTTAAAGCGATTACTTGTTTATGCTAGGCCCGCTAAATTTACGAGTTGACATTAAAACAACATAGCTAAAACATTTTGAATATGAAGTTTTGAGAATTAACTGGTTGTTTTTTTACAAATATTGTAGCTATGTTTTTTCTTCACATTATATAAATATTTTCTCATTAAGACACAATTTAACATTCTAGGAAATATCAGTATACGTAGATACGGCAAGTTACGAGAGTAACTCATTTACAACTTTTACTTATTTGCAGTCAAATGAAAGTTCGGTATGATCTAATATTTTTGTGTTATATTGTATACTTGCTGGGTGGCATTTTTTTTAAGTTGCTAACTGGAACTATTCTGGACCTGTGACGCAATTGGTAAAACTCAATCTAATTAACAAAATCGATTTCATGTTTCCATTAATATTTTAACTTCGTTATCAGATATAGTTGTGTGATATTTTTATATTATATTTTTTATATGAATATATGGGAAGCCCTCTAAAACGCGTTCAGAACTGTAGGCAATTTTTATCTTTGTAATAGCCGATGTCGTAGTGCACATTTCTTATCTGTGGTACTAGGTTTAGCTAAGAGATAGTTCTCAGGAACGCTTAAAAAGCGTCGCGTTATAACCTGACGTCGGCGGTATTTTACGAGAAATTCTATTTAACGTCCAACACCCAATGTCGAAAATCAATGGTTTAAAACCGCCATCGTGTGAATACGGTTTTTCATTTTTTTTTTCATTTAATTTTAACGGCCGCTAAAAAAACGCTCGTGCGAACTATCTCTAAATCGTTTGCTCATAATTCTGCTATTGACATGGGTCCCACCTAGTGTCCATAGGAATGAAAATGCTGTCAACATGAAACGTTAGTTCAGATTTCGTTGTATCAATCGACATTTGAGCAATGTAGGTGGGTTTGCCTTCGATGTATGAACTCATTTCGGAGTACTTACAGTATGTATAAAGTAGGGTATACAACCATATAATGTATAAGGCTTATGAATTTCGTGTGACTCTCACTAATCGCTTCGCTCGTTCAACTACACCTGTTAAGGCTTATTTTTAGATACATAATTTGATTTAGTAAACTAAACTACTAACCTGCGACTAAGTGATTAATAACAATCGAATTTCGATAAATAAACTGACCCGTTCTTATATTTTAGTAATGTTAACGGTAAAATGAACCAATAAATCAGTGTTATAGTGTAAAAGAGTGAAAATCAGAAACATTCTAAAAAGAGGTTATGTGTTGTGCAATATGTAATGCTTTTCATTATTTTATATTTTTCTGAGTTATACTCTTTTACACTACGAGTCACAGAAATATGGTTTGAAGTGACTAGTTTCTTTTCACCTATTAAGTTTGTTATAATCTTGAAGAGTGCCAAAAATAAGAGCTGTTTGGTGTGCCGTAGTACTAAAATAAATTATAATTATATACATAATAACAATTCCTTTTAATAACCAATTTCGTTTGTTTTTTATTTCACGTGTACTAGATGGCGAGTGACCATGTGCAATCTCATTGGTAAATGCGTTGTTGATTCTGGGGACTAAACTATAAAGCGTCTGCTTATATTCTCTAAAATATTCCTACAACACAGGGCTCTATTATACTGACATTTACAACAATTGCTAAATGTATAAAAAAGTGCCTACACCATAACTTTTTTTCAGAGTTATTGTTTGACCCACCAACCCCCTCTGCGGCTTCTGACCCCGAATCCGACCAAGATGATAGCGATAACGAGCCAGATAAAGCTGAGTACAAGTGTAAAACGTGTCGCAAAACATTTGACCATGAAGAGAGTCTCACAAGACACATGTTTGCTGTCCACGCAAAACATGATTTTAAAGTTCCAACTAAAGTAAACACATGTAAGTTTTGCTGTCAGTGGTTCACAGAAAAAATCGATTTAGAGAATCATATGGAGATTCATAAGATTACGGAAGATATAACGGAAGATCAATATACGTGTGATGTTTGCGATAAGACATTTGAGGAGGAATCGCAGTTAAGGGAACACGAATTAGAACATGGGATCTACAGAGGACGACGTGATGATATTAACGCTCCGAACAAAAACGCTGAAAGGTTTAAGGATGATGATGAAAACAGAAAAATATATCCTTGTGAATTGTGCCAAAAAGTATACTATAGTAGCAACGGCTTAAAATCACATATGATGATACATGCGGGTGAAAAACCTCACACTTGTGATGTTTGCCAAAAGAAATTCAGGCATAAGGGTCATTTAAAAGTACATGTTCAAATCCATAGTCAGAACAGGCAATATCCTTTCAATTGTGATGTCTGCGATAAGCGATTTACACTAAAGTCTGCCTTGGTTCGTCATATTAGAACACACACAGGTGAAAAGCCTCATGCTTGTGAAATATGTAAAAAGCAATTTGCACTTCAGACCACTTTAGATTCCCACATGTGTTTCCACAGGGGAGAAAAACCTTATTCGTGTGAAGTTTGTAATAAGACTTTTTCATTCAAGTACACCTTACAGAAACATAGACGCTTTCACTCAGAAATACGTGGCCAGAAAAAAACGCTTACGTGTGAAGTATGCGCAAAGCAATTCACTTTGAAGCGCAATTTGGAGAAACATTTACAGACTCACACAGATTCTATCAATTTGCCGAATTGCTCTAGAGAGGAAAGTTTTTGTTGTGAAATTTGCGGACGTCGATTTAGACAAAAAAGTTACTTGGCTCGACATCTAAAAGGTCATATGGGTGAAAAGCCACACGCTTGTGATGTATGCGACAAACGATTTACACAGAAAAGTAGCTTAAAAGCTCATAAGAAAATACACACAGGAGATAAACCTTACTCTTGTGAAATATGTCGAAAGCAATTCGGATTGAAAGCAACTTTAAAGAATCACATGATTATACATACGGGTCAAAAGCCTCATGCATGCAGAATATGTAATAAACAATTTTCTTATAAATGTGCTTTGACGGTTCACTTAAAATCAGTTCACTTTAGAGAAAGACCTCACGTTTGTCACATTTGCAAAAAGTCGTTTGCATTAATATCTACATTAAAAATTCATATATTAAGTCATACGGGAGTAAAACCATTTTCGTGTCACATATGTGGCAAGGCATTTGCAGTACGATATGCCTTAAAAAAACACCTTTCGACCCATAGCGGTGGCCCAGCCACAACTAACCGCCCGCAAACTGCAAGCCGTGCGCACGCATCCCACTATCGCCCTTTTCTTTCCCACTGTATGAATTAGATAAAGATAGTAATACTCTCGTATGACGTGGTGCAGTCTTATATAGATCATAGAATCAGATTTCAAAAAAGTGTATATTTAACTCCAATTATGTAGTAATTCCCCCATTCCAATTGCATTAAATATAAATCGACTTATACTGCCGCCATTGTAGGATTACTTCATTTGTAAATTAAGCATTAGGGTGGTCTAAAACATATTTACGTTAAACTCCAACTAGGCATATAGGTAACTAATATATAATAGAACAAGGAAGGCCTTAAGGAGGTGAGTTTATAAAACTTTATTTTCTTCAAAGAAACCTGGACCTATTTTTATTCAAGATTAAACTGTGTACATTTCAATTCTATGCAAAAGATATAAGAGATAGAAAACAGATACATGGCACTTTATCTGCTTTTTATAAATGAAATACATATACATTTTACTCTTTTATTGTTGTCAAACAGTACTACTGCATTACTATGTAATTATTAGGTTTTTTGTCATCGTGTGGGGTAGATTATCCCAAATACCTACCTTGTAAATATTTTTGTTTTTGATACAACTTTTGTCAAGTCCTGTAAATGTATGAATTATTTTCAACTTAAGTAAATTAGTAAGCAGGCTAAGGGTCGACTGTAAAAAAAACAGTTCGTTTAGGCCAACCATGAAAACAGAATTTAAGATCACATTTTTGTGTTACGAAGGTAAAATATAGTTTTTAGTACAGATGGTGCCTTTTTTACGCGCTAGTGCGAGATGTGGCTCATTTTACGTCTTGTCCAAGACTTCGTAGGGTTCGCTGTACCAAAAAAACGAGGAAATTTCATGTTTTTAGCACTTGTGTCGTAATGTACTATTTTGCAATCGACCCTATTACGGACGAATACATTAAGCAATTGTTTCAATACAGCTTACTGTCCCTCTATTCTCATATATTTACGTAAATTACAGTAGTCTTGAATTGTTCTAGTTAGTGTATATTTGTACAACTATATTCACCGTCTATACATACTTTATATACTACGTGTTTGTTTTTCTTCGTTACATTTGATAGGTTGCTGGGTATGAGAATAAAGATCGAATTCTTGTTCTGTTAAAGAAACCCGATCTATTGTAATATGGCGCTTATGATACCGATAAAAACTATTTTCATATGTATCAGCCTTGATGGCACTCCAATGCCCGACAGGTATAGATATTAAATTTGTTAAATTTTGGTGTCATGTTTACAAGAATACGTCAGATGCACAATATTTAATATCTTAGACGTAACTAATTAAAGTTATTATAACTAAATGTCTGAATGTATGTGTAATTTTTGTACATAACTACATATAATATCTAAATTGGACGTATTTGCTAACTTTTTTTATGAATAGCGCATGTTATTGTTTTTAAGTTTTGAAAAAAAAACATGTATGTACTTCTATTTGGACGGTAATCAAACCAGATGTGTTAGTTTGTAAGAAAGAAGCATTGATACGATGCATATGTGCAAATCAAATATTGAATATACCATGTTAAATTTATTGTATAAAAATTAATAATTATAGTTATATTATAATTAGATGTAGGAAACTGATATATTTGTTATATAACTGCGTATGAAACATGTATTGCTTTGTAACAATTAAAGTAATAGTAATAATAATTTAGTTTTCATTTCTCCTCCTGTTTTATTTATACTTCCCACTACTAGGAGTAATTCGTACTGAGAATATTTGAGTGATTTAAGCATACCCATTGTCTCCATCAGAGATATTGTAAGGCTTAACATGTCTGAGCAGGCCTCTATTGTCATGGCATTAGAATGCATCAGATATCTTTTAGCACCGTGGCTGCTCCGATATATCTAATTTATATTAGCCATTAATAATAGTACATGGAAATTCACAAGGAAGCATTCGACAATGCCGAATATGTATGGAAGAAATTGACTTGCACGTGGTATTTGAATGCAACTTAGTGGTTACGTACAGGGTAGTACCTATCAGGGATCGGATACCGGTTTTTTCTCCATACAAAAGAACAGTTCGAATTCCGTTCTTTTTCGTTCTTCGGTTTATATATTTTTTGTTAATGGAGTAATTTAAAAATATGATGTTAATAGTTACATAAAATGTTGAATACTACATAAAGAGTGTAAAACATTTTAAGATATTGAGCTATTTCGAGGTTTTTCAAAAAGACCGGTTCCGGTCCCTGGTACCTATATGAGAATCTCCGATGAAAGGTTGGATTGAGGATTTATAATGACTGAATTTACCAAATTTAGTGTTATTAAGCTGTCGTGGAAAAATAATTGGACGCAACAATTCATAATTGGTTCTTAAGGTCTCGGATCTATTATTACAAAACTCGACTAGGTACGTCAAATTTCTGTCTACATCCACCATAGATTTTAAGAACCTTTCTTATATCACTGTTGCATAAACTACTATCAGGTGAAATATCGATAATTGAAGGCAAAACGTCCGATAAACTCCACAGTTCAACTTTTTGATCTTATTTCTAATAAACTGTTTAAGCTTACATGGTCAATTACATTACTAATATGACTTAAAACGGGTTATACAGGGTGTTTTTTTTTCGACCGTTCAAATTCTACGTAGTGAATGTGTAGGTCATACTCACCAACTTTTACTATGGGGACAAAGTCGAAATCGCGAAAAAAAAATCAGCTGTTTCATACAAATTGGCGGCATTACGCCGGCCGAAATGTATGAAACAGCTGATTTTTTTTTCGCGATTTCGACTTTGTCCCCATAGTAAAAGTTGGTCAGTATGACCTACACATTCACTACGTAGAATTTGAACGGTCGAAAAAAAAACACCCTGTATATCACTGCTCCGTATCCGTACTCCGTATATGTTATCCCGTGAAGATGGCATTTGCAACAGTGCCGAAATATCGGGGCACAGTAATTTAAATTTACATAGTAAATATGCAGTTGTAAGTCATACTAATGATGTTATGATCAAATAGGCTTTTCTAAATCTTCTAAATTTTCTTTGCAAACCAGTTATGCACAAAGCCTCGTCGCCTAATGAAAACGCCTTTTTTTTAAAGAAAATATGTCCTAGAAAAAAAGCTTTCAGGTTAAGTTGTAATAATTTGAATGTGTAAATTACTATTTGTCGTGCACAATTGCGATAAATGCATTGCTACCTCTTGGACTAACTAAACTGTAAGTCCTTTATGATTTCATAATGATGATTAATGAACTATTAACTGAAACGAGACATAATTGCGTAATTTGTTTTACGTTCCGTTCGATATTTCAAAAAAATCGTATTTAAGGCACGTTTCATTTTGTTCGAAAGAATTTAAGTACTTAAGACAAGGTAGGTCTAAATTTTCTATCGAGCGTATTTTATTAAACTGTTACTACATAGTGTCGTAGTATTTTTTAAAAGCACCATAAAATAATAATAAAAACCGCCCGATAGAAAATGGAATTTAATATTTTATTGATTCACTATGCAAACTAAGAGAACATTTTAGCCAAATTATAAACAGTACTTTACATACACATGTTTTTTTACAGGGCTATTATTTACCGCACCGACGCCCGCTGCCGCCGATCTCGTGTCCGAGTCAGAAGCCGACGATGACGCATACAAGTGTCAAGAATGTGACAAAACCTTTGAAAACGAGGAAAGCCTCAAAAGGCACAGGTTCGCTGTTCATGCTAAAAACGAAATTCCACTTCCTACAGAAATCATTCATACATGTAAGTTCTGTTGCCAATGGTTTACTGAGAAAAGAAAATTACTTAAGCACATGGAGGTTCATAAGGTATCGCCTAATGAGACCATTGATGGTCCATATTCTTGCGATATTTGTGACAAGCATTTTGCGGAGGAAGCTCACTTGAAGGAGCACGAGCAAGACCACACGGTGTACAGAACACACCGACTACCGTCTGTTGGTTCCAGCGGAGATGAACATGATATGGGAGTTGATACGTTCGATCGCGACAGTAGTCCAATTCCCACCCACAGCAAAAAAGATAAGAAGGGAAAGAAAAAGGACAAAGGATCTTGTAAATTGTGCAAGGAACACGAGCCCAAAAAGACTTATCCGTGTGATTTGTGCGATAAAAGCTTTAGAAGCAGTAACGGTTTGAAATCGCATATGATGGGTCATACAGGCGAGCGCCCACACGTGTGTCAAGTGTGCCAAAAGGCATTCAAACATAAAAGCCACTTAAAGTTCCATCTTCAAATTCACAACGAGAATAGGCAATATCCGTACTCTTGTGAAGTATGCGGAAAGAGGTTTACATATAAATCTGCTTTGACTGGCCATTTGCGGTCACACACAGGAGAAAAACCTTATACCTGTGATATTTGTAGAAAGAAATTTGCGCTAAAGAGCACTCTAAATGCCCACTTGCGGTACCACAGAGGAGAAAAACCTTTTTCGTGTGATATCTGTAAGAAGTCATTTGCATTTAGATATACCTTACTCGCTCATCAACGATTTCATGCGGGGATAAAAGAACACCAATGCGACGTTTGCCAGAAGCAATTTACTCTAAAACGTACTTTAGACAGACATTTACAATCTCATGCTACTCTCGGTATGGATGACAGACCTGAAGAAAGTTTCTGTTGCGAGATATGTGGACGACGATTCCGTCAAAAGAGCTATTTGGCCCGTCATCTCAAGGGTCATATGGGAGTGAAACCCCACGCTTGTGATGTATGTAACAAACGGTTCACCGAAAAAAGTAGCTTGAAAGCTCACAAGAAGATACATACAGGCGATAAACCGTACTGCTGCGAGGTATGTAGAAAGCGTTTTGGACTGAAAGCCACCTTGAAGAACCACATGGTCGTCCATACTGGACAGAAACCACACGCCTGTCGAATATGTAACAAACAATTTTCTTATAAATGTGCTTTGACGGTTCACTTAAAATCAGTTCACTTCAGAGAAAGACCTCACACCTGCCATATTTGCAAAAGAACGTTTGCGTTAATATCTACATTAAAAATACATATACTGAGTCACACAGGGGTAAAACCTTTCTCGTGTCACATATGCGGAAAGTCATTTGCGGTTAAATATGCGTTAAAGAAACATTTGTCGACCCACAGCGGCGGCGGCAATACAAATAACCGCCAGCATGCTGCCAATCGCCAGGCCTCACACTATCGCCCTTTTCTGACGCACCCTATGAATTAGAAATAAGAAAATAGCTATCACTTTAGAGTTAAGAAATCTAGTTGAAATCATGGCAAAAACATTAACAAGACAATTTTGTAGTTGTGTCTCGCTTTTAGATGAAGATAGACTCTTAGAAAGTAGACATATTTCATTAAACCGAAATCGCTTTTATATAAGATTTAGTGTAATCATACAGTAAGCTATTTTTTCTTTAAATGTATTGTATTTAAATTTACCAATTAAGTCATGTAAACCCCCTAAAGTCTCAATAATGTATCTGTCTGTATGTTGTGGTGTAGCTCTCAAACCGTTGAACCAAAGTTTGAAGGTTGACATAATAGAAAGTGCTATTAGATATAATTGAAAAAGATCTTTTACAAATGTTAGGGTTGGGGGGTTTAGTATAATTTACAGATATAAGTATTTTTAAGAAAATTACAAACGTTATCCAAGGGTCATAGACTAAAACGCTCGAGGACTAAACGGCCAATAACCAGTGTTACGCGAAGAGACGGAGACGTGTTCCGTCATTATAACGTTATAATGGCGGGACCAGACTGGTTCCAACTGGTTCCGCCATTATAACGTCATAATGGCGGGACCAGACTGTTTGAAGTATAATTTTGAAATGGAAGAGGTACTAATTTTTTTACAACAGGTACCAAATAGTACAATTTCAGTACTAATTAATGCAATATGAATCGATCGAATTCAGGATGTGGTTCCGCCATTATAACGTTATAATGGCGGTACCAAACTGATTGAATATAACTTTGAAATAAAAGAGGTACAATTTTTTTTACAACAGGTACCAAATAGTACAAATTCAGTACTAAATAATGCAATATCGATCGAATTCAGGATCTGGTCCCGCCATTATAACGGTTACCTCGCGGCGACCTACTGTCGCACTAATCGTGTGCGAAGCCTGGCAACACTGCAGGCGATGCAGCCACTCTCTGCGTTGAGTCAATGACCCTCTGAGGTTTGTAGTTGCGTTATTTACTAGGTAGTGCGTTTTAGTATACCTAAGTATAATGAAATAAATGTCCTAATGCTTGCCGAATTATAGCAGACATGTCTATTGCATGAATTGACACAATTTTTTTGAGCTGTGTATATTCAAGAACACGTCTTCTATGGTAAAAGCTAACAAACAACGTTAAAATATGTTAGTATAGCTGAATTTTTGGCGGTCAAAAGGATCATACAGCAGTGGGACATTTACACTTTTTAAGAAATATAGTTATTCTAATTTCATCAGTTGTTTTATTTGTCTTCTCTCCTTATCAATTCTGTCGTCTAGTGGGAAAGGGTATAACTCGGCAGCCATTTTGGAAAATGGAACTACGCACTTGTATGTATGTATTAACCTTGAACATTTCGGCTTGGCTGTCAACAACGTGTGCTATTAAAATTAATTGACCATAGTTTTGCAGAAAGTGACCACCCACTATTTTTTGTCAATCTGACTTAAACTTTAATGTATTGCGTTTGGTTGCATTGTCAGGAAATTGAAGTTGGTTTTCCGCATAACTATGGTCAATTTGTGATCTTGCAAAGTCTAATTATAATTTAAATATCAACGGTAAGAGAAGCCTGATCTCGGCGACACCAGACGAGAAGGTCTATAGCACAACATTTTTTTTTGTCACAAAGAACTGAGGCCCATGGACATAGCAACCAAAAAATCGCTTATGCACTGCCTACCCTGAGGACTTAGATGGATTGCCTCTATCTATGCCAGTAATTACACCAGCTATCTTACCCCCAAACCGGAACACAGTACTAACTATTCAGGGGCAGGTTAACGGGTAAGTCGGTGGCAGCTATCCGGGCGGACCCTGCACGAGGTCCTACTACCAGCAAAACTCTTTTTCCCCTCACTAGCTCGTAAAGCGCTCGTTCATCCTTTAATACGAGCGGGTAAAAACGCTTTTTACACACTTGTGAATAAAGTAATTTGACATTTCTCTAATTCCTATAGCCCCCTACTGCCTAGTATAAGTGGATCTGTATGACCGTAGTAAACATGCGCAATCGGAGCTCACATGTTAAATTGGTCGTTTCTCATGTGACTTTGTAAGCCATTGGCAATATTTAAATTCCAGAAGTAACTCTATTCTACGATACGTTTCAACATTGAGTTTTCAATAGTTTCTTTAAGTTAATTTACATTTCGATGAGATTTGTAATCATATTTCCTCGCGATAGTGAGGGGAAAAAAGTTGTATTACACTTGGCGGCAAAGTTTGTTCAACTCTCGTGCCTTGAGACCTTCGCAATGCTCAAGATTCCAGTTTTTGAACCACTCGCTACGCTCGTGGCTCAATTTTGGAATCTTTCGCTAGCTCAGGTCTCAATATTGGCACGACAGTTAAACAACAACTTTGCCCCCTTGTATAATAAATAACTATTTACTGTCTCTCTTACTAGAAAGAGACTTCCGTTTGTAATATTAGTTGTGATTTGCCCCAATTTGTAATGCAATAGGCCCCTGCTCATTGAAAATAGAATAGGTATATGTTTCAAGTGCCGCATTGGTAAATTTATCACCTAAAAACAAAACAAAAGTATACCCTTTTTATCAAGCCTCGGCGAGTTGTACTTTCCATTGAGCCATGGCATTAACGTCTGCAACGCCGCTGTCAAGTTCGCCGATGGGCAAAGTGTAATGTGCAAAAGATGGGCAATTGAACGTAGTTCTGCAAAAAGGAACCAATTCATACGAATTAGTAATTTTAAAGTTTGACTTATTTGTTTTGATTTAAGGTTTTAATTAGAATGAAAAATGTATGTGGGTTAGTTCCTTTTTGCATAATTATGTCCAATTAACCCTTAAATGCATAGTGATGTATATATGCATATTACCATGTATTCTCGACTCTATTGACTGCATCTCAGAATTCAAATTTAAATAAATCTTTGTCAAGGTCATGCATTTAAGGGTTAAATAAAAAAAAGATTTATTTCAGATTATTGGAGTCCATATGATTTAGTAGGTAGGTATGTAGTGTGAACTGATGACCCGGTGAAGGTTGCAGGAGTCCGCTGGATGCGGGTGGCGCAGGACCGGTCATCGTGGGATGTGGCAATCTTTTGGGGAGGCCTATGTTCAGCAGTGGACGTCCTTCGGCTGATATGATGACGATGATGATGTACTTACAAAAATATGGTCAGCTTAAACAACTTTTTGTCTTAAACTTATGTTACAGCACGTCGCCAACAAGATTGATTTAATTAATTATCATTATCATTTTCCGTGGGTTTTCTCACCATTTACTAATATAAAAGTCACATTTTGTTTAAATAGTATTTATACGAATGTTCATGTTAATCGCGGGCGGAATCTTGAATAGGTTGCAATTGCAACCTACTTTTATTTCATGTTTAAAATAATACGATAGAAATAATTATAAGAAGCTGTTGTTTATTTTATAAAACATTTAATAATTTGGTTTGTTAGTTAAATTAGATAATTTGTAACTTAATTTAATATTTGAGCAGTTTGCTTGATTTCATGTTTAGTGACGGCCAGCGCCACTGGTGGCGGTTTTTAAAAGTTTAGAGATTCAATCACGTGACAGAAAAGATGTAAACAGATTATAACTTTTACGATGAACAGAAAATATTGTAAAAATATAAAAACAAATTGGAAGACTGAAAATGTGTTTCTCTCGAATTTCCGTGGTGGGGGCCTAAGCCTCCATCACACTTAAGTGCAGATTAGACCAGTGCCTTATTAAATTATAGTCCAAATGGTATGTGACATCCGTCACTATGCAATGCACGACAGACATTAATAATCTGCGTAAAATGCTGTCAAAAAATTGCAATTTTTAATTATTTTCATTTTTATTTATTTAACCATCACAGTATACGTATACACCAACAAAGCGCTTATATATTACTCAGAGATACAAATATATATATTATATATATAATATACAGGGTGAAACATAAGTCGTGAACAGTAGTACGTTTTTCTAACTCTATAAACAATTAAACAACTAACAATTGACTTAAAAATGTTTGGGGGGTATGTTTTGGGGTTTATGTTTTTGTATTTTTTGGCTTTAGGATATCAAAAGAGATTTTTAAGACAAATTAATGGAATAATTCAAATTACCTCTTTAAATCTAAGTAATTAATAACGTAAATTTTGTCATTTCGTGTAAAATTAATTGATATTTATTACATTTAACTTTTAAATAGCCGTTATCATTTTTTGAAAACAGCTTAAAAATTAAATTTAAAAAAAAACTATTTCTTAGTAACTTGTGGGGCATTCAACAAGGATTTCGTAGATCTCGAATCGATCTCGATATATCGTAACATTTTTTTTTCTCACTTTACGACCCTGCACCAACTTTATCTTTCTGTTTGTCCCAATGGTTGACTGGCGGAGAATGCCTTATGGCTCTCAGTATATTAAGTCCGCCTTTTGTAGTCCTGTTTAGTGCAATAAAGTTTAAATAGATAAATAAATAAACCAACAATAACATTTGCATAGTGAATTATCACCAGATATCGGATAAATGGGCGACATTGTTCGCAATAATATGGACATGACTTGATTAATCAAACAAGTATTTCTTATAAAAAATATGTTAATACCATAAGGCGACTATTAAAAGTATTTAATTTATAAATATTTTCATTGACAATAGTGAGAATATATTTGTCCCGTTGGGTGTCGTAAGAGTCGACCAACGGATTGAAGTGCCACTGACCATACGTTGACAGAAGATTGATGATGGGCAGCAGGGTCATCATAGCTAAGAAAATAAGGAGATGTCTATGTCCAGCAGTAGATTGAAATAGTTGATGTTACCAGATAATTGTACTCTTCTTAAGAGCCCGATATAGAAAGTGAAAATCGTTAATAATTAATTAACGCAAATAAATTGTAATTGTTAAGATAATTGAACTATTGCTATTACAAAAAAATGTTTTGACAAATATTATTCAACTAGCGACCTGCCCCGGATTCGCGTGGTACTATACCTACATAAAAACCTTCCTCTTGAATTACTCTACCTATTAAAAAAAATCTCATCAAAATCCGTTGCGTAGTTTTAAAGATATAAGCGTACAAATGGACATAGGGACAAAAAATGTAGTGATATTCAAAAACAGGATTATAAGAATCTTTGTTTTAATTCGACATGACATGAAGTTTATTCTTGCATTATTATTTTTATGAAATATACTTTAACAGTGCGCAGGGACTAGGGACGGAAGAAGAAGAACTTTAACAGTGCGCTAATGTATCTACTAAACAATGATTCGATAAATTTGCTAGATCAACTCACTTGCTTTGTATTTGACAATGATTCTTATTTGAATACAAATAAGATTGACAGTTCACCGCGACAGTTGCATGAAACAATTGAGTGGATATTAACTAAACATTTTGAGCGCACCCTGCATCTTGCTCAACTTGAAACATAGTTTTTACTGCAGCATAAACGACCTATTTAACACAGGTCATCCACCCAATCAAGTCAAAAACTACCAAGGATAGCATTTCTCTTTGTGTATAAGTTTATGTTTTCTGAAACTTGACGGATGTGCGAATTTTTTCTGACAAATTTCACAAGTATGTGGCTTTTCACCGGTATGGGTACGGTAATGGAATTTCAAGGTAGAGAGTACTGTAAATTCTTTTTTGCATATATCGCACGAGTGCGGTTTCTCTCCGGTATGAATTCTACTATGGACAATTAAAGCTGACTTATGAGTAAATTGCTTATTACATGCCTCACATGAATATAGTTTAAGCCCATCGTGCGTCAACATATGGCCTTTTAAATTGGTTTTTGTTCGAAATGGCTTAAGACATATTTTACAAGAGTAGGATTTTTCTCCGGTATGTATTAAATTATGAGCTTTCAAGCTACTTTTTTGTGTAAATCGCTTGTTACATAGTTCGCAAACAAACGGCTTTATCCCCTTATGTCCATTAATGTGTACAGATAATTGAGACTCGCGTATAAATTGTTTTCCACAAATGTCACAACAAAATAATTTATTTCCTGTGTGTATAAGTATATGTTTACTTAGCGTACCTTTTAGTGTGAACTGTTTCTTACACACTTCACAGGAGTACGGCTTTTCTCCTGAGTGCACACGTTTGTGTATGGCCAAAGTAAATTGTTCTGAAAATGTTCGTTTACATATTTCGCAGGAAAATGGATAGTTTCTTGTGTGAGTTAGCATATGTTTGTTTAAAGTGCCCTTTAACGCGAACTTTTTTTTGCAAATTTCACAAGAGTGAGGCTTTTCTCCAGTATGTATTAACTTATGTTTCAACAAGTTAGATTGTTGCGAAAACTGCCTCTGACAAATTTCACAAGTGAATCTGTATCCCCCTGTATGGCTTTTGAAGTGCGCTTTTAAAGAACATTCGTATTTAAATCCTTTTTTACACACTTGACAAGTGTAAGGCTTCTCTATTGTATGTACACGTTTATGAATGTTCAAGTTGTATTGTTTTTTAAAAGTTTTATTGCATATCTCACACGACAACTGTTTGACGGCGTTATGAAATTTTAAATGGGCGTTTAAATGATTTTTTTGCGTGAACTCTTTCTTACATAATAAACAGGAATATTGTTTCTCATTTGTGTGTGTCAATCGATGCCTGCTAAGATGAGTTTGATGTATAAATTGCTTATTACAAACGTGGCAAGCCAATTCGCTTTTTTGGACTGAATGAGAACGTATGTGTTTGATCAGACATGTTTTTAAAGAAAAGCATTTCTGACAGGTATCACAAGTGTGAATTTTCTTGACAGGAACTTGAGGCTCGGTGACAAGAGGGCCACGGCGACGCTGATGGGTCTCGGGGCTTCCCTCGTTGTCGATAGACGCAAAATCCCCACCCATGTCCAGTGGCACTGTAATAGGTAATAATACATAACATCAGAGGCCGGGAATCCGTTTTCAAGCCGAGGCATGAATAGTGGTTTTCTCAAACATACAAAGAAATAAAAAAAAATAATGACAATGTTGTCGAAAATAAAAAAAATTACTTTGCAGGCCTTGGCCTGAAAAGTGTTATGAAATTCCATTTCCATCCCAGTGAGTTACTGCGTTAAAAACGATACTTCTGAGTCTATTTTAAAGAACGTAAAGACAATATTTCATTGCATGTTTGAGAAAAAGACTTTTTGTTAATATTTATGGGATACTAAATAAATAAATATCTTAGGACATCTTACACAAATCGACCTGGGTCGCGTTTTATAAAGTTACAATTTACAATTTCGCTGTTTGCCACTCTTTCTAGCCAATATGTGCGTGCGTTAGAGAGGCAAACAGCGAAATTGTAACTTTATAAAACGCTAGACTTCAATATATTCACAGCCACAATCAAGGAACAGATATTTTGTGATACATAAATACACAAATAATGCCCTAGCTGGAATAATTCCGAAACATTATATTACATATACTTTTAATAAAATGAATAAAGTGGTAATACAATTTTTCTTAATATAAATAAATTCATTATAACCCCCACTCAACTACAATAGCGAGCGTGAACTGTATCAATACTACTAGAAAAAAATCGTTTCTTTTACTAAAATTATGTTTCCTATTATAATATCGCCAGGTTAGAGGCAAAACCAACTATTTCCTTGAAGTTGGTTTTGACAAATCGTATTTTATACTAATGGCATAGAACACCATTTGCTAAAATATGTTTTACCGAAATAGTTGGTTCTGCCTGTAAACCGGCGATATGTGATTATACGATGCTACATAGGCTGTGTGGTAACGACAGCATGAATACATTTATCACCACCTCTCTTCTCGTGAGTGGCGTAAGAGTCGACTAAAGGATTGATGAAGTGTCGCTGTTGAAGATTAATAAACATAATACAAGTTTTCGAACGAAACTAGTACATGTGTTGTGCCCTACTAACTCGCTTGGTGTCGCCACCATCAATGTGATTACTAAAACTAACTTTTTAGTACAGATGGTGCCTTTTTTAGGCTCTAGTGCGAGAAGTGTGTCATTTTACGTCAGGTTCAAAACTGCGGAGGGCCATCTGCACTAAAAAACGTCGTACGAGACACGTGCAAAAACGAAATTCGTAACTCGTGTCGATTTAAAACTCTCCATATCGGTCGTGTTTTAAAACATCGCCACTCGTTTCGAATTTCATGTTTTTCGCACTTGTGTCGTAATGTACTATTTCACTGTTGTTAAACTTTCTATTAAATACTTTTAACTAATTCTATTCGGCGTATTATTCTCTCAGTCGCTGACCATTCATTTATTAAAAATCGATGACGGGCAGCAGTCACCATAATAACAGATTACTGCGATCGCCAACCCGCTTGCCCAGCGTGGCGACTATGGGCTTTACCAGCCGGGCTGGGCCAGCCAGCTTCATTTCAAAGCTTAGGCAGTTCAAATCCTACATCCGGCGAACATGACATCAAATATTTTTTATACTCGTATACATCATATTACTAAAAAAATCTTTCAAAAGAACGCTTTATAAACATCTGCTAGAACAGACTTAGCAGAATTTGTTGGTAACCCTAAACGCACGTGCAATATATTATGTGTATATGTATATATTGTATTTACATATTGTAGTTATATATTGTATTTATTTGTTGTATTTATTTATTTTAGTATTAGTAACCAAATTGTATTTTCATTTCGTTAGTTTCAGTGTACCCATTTTGTTTTTCTCCGTTTGGCCCTATGGTTGATTGGTAGAGAATGCCTTAAGGCATTAAGTCCGCCAATTGTATATTTTTATGTGCAATACAACTCAGAAAACATTTAACAAAACAATTCGAGTTGTTCCACAAAACGTGCGTTTGTACATTGGGGTTCCCAATAATCCCAATATGGGAATAAATTAAATGGAATAATATCGTTAAGGCAGTCACGGTGCATTTGAACTCACTTGCTACTACATCTCCGGTCATATCTGATTTAATAGGAGGCTCTTCATCTGAAACAAATAAGAATACTGATTACAAACTACGTTTTCAACAAAAAAAAATCTCATCACTATATTGAGGAAACTCAAAAAAGATTATTTAGTATGCATGTCGAAGCTGATGAAATCGATAATGTTGACATTTCTACGTTTTGTGATTGCGTCTAGTCAACTTACAGAACATTATTATCATTCGCTAAAACAAACCTTATGGAATTATAGTGCATTAAATTTAGTGACGTAGTAATGCATTCGACTGATACATCAAGGAACACCCCATTTAACAAATTCCAATCCCATATACATCAGGCTAATTCATGAAATACATATTCATGTCAGCTGGAAGACGTCCACTGCTGAACATAGGCCAGCTCCAAAGATTGCCACAATGACCGGTCCTGCGCCACCCGCATCCAGCGGACTCTTGCGACCTCCACTAGGTCAGTCCACCGTGTCGGGGGCCTACCTATGCTGCGGCTTCCGGTACGTGGCCGCCTCTCAAGAACCTTTCCGCCCCAACGGTCATCGGTTCTACGTGGAATGTGCCGCGCCCACTGCTACTCATGATGATCTCATTTCTAATACGATCTCGCAGATAGACTCCACTCCATAGCCCTTTGGATGACTTTAGCACAGGCCACTCAATAGCCCTTTGGGTGACTTTTAGCCTTATGAGCATACCTGGGATAACTCGGGGCATTTATACGAAAGTGATGTAGCAAAATATTTTATCGACTAAAAATATATCGATGTTATTATAAATGACAACATCAAAATGTTATTTGACATAAATAAATATTAGGTACTTACTCTTCAATTAAAATAAAAAATAAGTTTAAACGGGTAGTTACGCGTTTATTTTAAATTAGTTTTCAAAATATACAATTAATATTAAAATATCAATATTTAAATAGTAATTTTGATTAAAATGACATCTGCATACAAGAGGCCCGATATCAGATATGACAATATTTTATTATAATTATATCGACATCTTTTTAATCGATATCAAATCCCTATAACTTGCCCCCAGTTATCCCAGGTATGCTTATGAGGTCCATTACAAGCGACCACGTTTCAGTACCGTTATGTCTTCAAGCACTGCAGAATATTGGACGAAAATACTAGACTTACATAACGTCTTATCGCTTGTTTCTTCAATGGCGTCTTCCAATTTAAACGATTCTTCATCTGTAATAAAGCAAAATAAGAATTTGCACGTCTAGCACAAGTATGACGCGATAGTATCTTGCGGAAGAAAAAACCGCCCTTTAACTTTTGATCCGTGGGTCCAAAAATTATGCAATATTTCAACTTATAATATTTTAAAAACTATTTCGAACATAATCGGCCCCGCCGTTTTTGAATAACTACGTAACCCTATACTGAGCATGGCCGGACATGCTCTTGGTCGGTTTTTCATTATCTCCTTACAATTATATTTTATGAGAACTAAACCGTAAACGAAAATTAATTTCGTGAAAAAAAGAATAATATGAGTAAAATGGTTAATTCAATCAATGTCAAATTATTCGGACACTAATTATTATATCTTACTTTTGACAAGCAGAGTTCCCGACAGCTTGTCCTGGCTGCGCTGAACTTGCAGTTTAAAGTCATTGGCATCCCTCAGGCGGCTCACACAGACCTCACAGATCCCGCACTCCTTGCTATATTCACTGAGCTGTAAGTCCAATATTGAATAGCAACATACTTAACCCATTCAACCCTGCTAGGTGTTATAACCAGAGATCGGACAAACGTGCGTCATTGTTCGCAATAATATGGACATGGACTCCAAAGTTGATTAAATAAATAATTAAAGGAATAATTTCTTGAAATTTGATTTCAAAGCTTTAAGGTGACGTGGTGAAGTGGTTTATACTGACCGGAGTCAAGTCAAGTAGGTGATTTTCTAAAAATGATTCAATGACTAATAATTATTCAATCAACTTTGGTGTCCTGTCCATGTTATTGCGAACATTGACGCAAATTTGTCCAATCTCTGGTCATAACACCAATTCTTTTTTTTTTGTAAAATAAAAAAAAATCCTGAAGCATTTTTTTTGCAATTATGGTTATCTGGGTTAAATTGGTAATGGGTTGTGATTAATCCTTATGATCCATGATCCTTGGATCTTGGTGTAGAATTCAGTGGTAAATAAAACATGTTGGCTAGTGGAACATTACTATGACAAATATCAATATTTTTTTCCTTATCTTATTAAAATCAATTAGAACAGCACAATGAAGTCACTTAACCGAAATTTCAAAGCAAATGAGTGGCTAAGTTAGTAAAATGATTTGATTTCATAAAAACATTAAGATAAATCCTTGTTATCCAATATTAGACCCATGCCATTACATAATTTAAAAGAATGTTAAGTGATTGAAAAGAAAAATCATAGAAAAGACACGTTAAGATTGTTTACTTTATTTCTAATGCTAAAGGTAAAGTTAAAATACATGTAATAATTGCAAACAAAATTTAATAAAAACAATATAAATACATCGGCACTCTTTTAGTTCTAAGTTTAGTTTGTAAGATTTTAGTGTTACTGTTTTAGTTTAATTCAGGCCCCCATGTGGCAACATGCTGAGTGGGGATCCCTTTTACCGTCTAGACTTTGTTACTTTTTGTGTGTTTTGTCTACTGTAATATACGTGGCGTTAAATAAATGTTTCTTTCTTTCTTTCAAATAAAAAAGCTATATTACTCTAATTAGGGCGGTAAAAAAATTGAAAATAAAGAAACTTACAAATACATTGAAGCATTCCTTGAGCATATCAGAATATATCTCCGTTTTGTCCATATATGTGTACACAGTCGCTAGGCCCTTGACCGGAGGCCGTTCCAAGCAACATCGACATGCATGCTGCATATCCACTTGCTTAAATTAAATTTGAAACGTAGAGGGAAACAATATCGGTTTTTTCGCAGTTTCGCACGCTATTATAAAATTATAAACATATTTTGATACCTACATTCATGTTTTGATATTTGCAGTGACAGGCACAGACTACTAAGAAGATACTACGTAGTGACAGGTGACAGCAGTTTGGCAGAGGGGAGCTATCAATGCGCAACCAAACAATGCCCGATCTAATAATACGCGTCCGTGATGACTGTAATGAAATGTATGTATTTTGTTCAGAAATATATTTTTATGACAAACTCGTAAGCCATTAGGTTGAGTCGCACAGTCAGCGATATATGATATAGCCACAGATAAAATATAGGGAAGATTCCGTGTATTAAGACATACCTGAACAAACTATTGTCATCCTTTACCATCTCAGTATGTATTCCATAAGGAAAAAGAGACAAACAAGGTAGTTCTACTCGGTCGTGAATTATATCACCGACTCAATTTTCTTAATTTTTCTTGAACAATGCTACCAACCTGACTAGATAAAATGTCATTACTATTAGTGTTGTCCAGTCTTCATCGTATGCTTTTATCGGCAATAATAATATTTTTACCAAATTAGGTAGCGATGAACAGTGCGAATAAACCTTATTTCCTACCCAGAATCACGATCTTCTGCGATCCTTAATATGTCATGATTTCTAAATCTACACTTTAGGATAAAAATAAAATCACAAAATTAATGAAATATTTTCTTTAATTAAAATGTCAAATGTCATAAGAAGTGTTCTGTCTAAAACGTATGCCACTAGTTGGCGCCACTTAGCGGTAAGGTCCCGCTAAGAAACACAATTACCTAGCCTCAAAGAACAACTAACTAGAAGAAGGTCATTTTATTTTTTTACATAATTTTATTAACTTGTACAAATCATTTAAACACGAAACTATAGGCGCTCTGAGAATTTAGACAAGTTTCTGGACCTGACGCCTCAGTGCTGCCGCCCTGATGAACGGCATTTCAGAAAACCCTCATTATAACATGTTTTACGGAACTTATCATCCCTTAAAGCATACCTAACAATTTTCGTATGATGGCTTCTTTATAATTAATCAGTCTACACAAGTATCACATGAGTGTCATTATTAAACTAAACTTACTTTACTTTCTGGTTGACATGACATTGGATGATTACCAAATATGGTGGGTACTACGTCAGAATGTAATCACTTATGGGTACGCCCTTGCCTGAAACAACAGCTTAAAAATGTGCGGAGCATATTTTTGAATACTTTTTAGGGCACCAGTCGTCTGCCTTTTTGATATTTTTGACCCATATTAGCCTTTGTTCAGTGTCCTGTGGAAACCTGTTGGAAATTAAAAACATCGATTCATTTTCTGAGTTGGCTATCAATAGATTTATCGATATCACGATCGATCGCTTAAGTACAACACTATGCAATACAAATATTTGAATCCCACTATTTATAATTACATTACGAATGCAAATACGAATGGTTAATTCACAAAGCTACACACATGTATCCGGCAACAAATATTGAATAAGATTTTCAGTTACTTTTACCTTAATAAGGTTCGAAATTTTAAAATTCAAGTCAAAACTAAATTACCGGTGAAACGTAATGTCTTTATTTTGTTCATTCAGGTAACCCTGGCGGTTTTTACACCATGGAACCACACAAGTCATCACTTTTATCACATTCCGTGCACTTATCGAACAGAAATATACATGAAAAGCTTTATTTTAATCACTTTTACTATTTGCGGTTTAGGTGCACTAGTATAGCCAAACAAAGATCGTTGACAGGCATTGCTGGCGTCACCCACAGATATAATAGACTCGGTCTATTAAATTAATAAGTCTATGGATATAGCAATATGCTGAGTGCACAGCTACGCATCATAGATGTTCTTCCGAGAATGTAATTGGTGGATATCAGATGCATCACGTGTATTACTGTGCAGCTGGACCACATAGCCTGATTTAAGCAAAATGTTTAGTGGTTATCACCCTGATCTTGGGGACAACTTTTAAACCTTATCTGTCAGCAAGACAGTTACTTTGACAGCATACTCGATGACCACAGACCCGAATCGTACGCATCGGACGCATTGCGTTTAGTATTCTTTGTATAGAAAGTCATACAAGTGCGTCCACTGTTCTGCACCGTACTTATAGTAATATCAGTGTAAGAAATGCGATGCGATGCGTCCGATGCGTACGATACGAACATGTGGACGCCTGACTTTGGTGGCTGCTGGCGTGGTAGGCAGAACAACACACGGCCACTTTAGTGGTTCTTGGCGTTGAAAAGGGGTAAGGTAAGGTAATAAGGTAAGTATAAATGCTAGAATGAAACTATATTCAGTTTTCGACATTTTATTTCGATAAGGCACATTATAGTAATTTGAATACATACATAAAAGTCGTCGAGTGCGCTAGGTTTTCATACTAAACAAGTAAAGCGGACGAATGGAAGAAAAAACAACCTACAACTTTGTCAGAGTCCCAAGAGTATGAAACATGTAATAGATTTTTCGATATATTATAGTAATCTATTGATAAGGCACTTGATAAAATAGAATAGAGAATCACTCAAGAAAAGCGAACTCATGACTATATTAGAAGTATAACAAATTGTATAGTCTCCATCAGATATATCTGATCTGCCAAGGTGCCCAAAAATATCTAATCAGCTGTACACCTGTTCTCACGTTTATAGGGACGGAGCTATACTAAGCAATTAGAGGTGAATATCACTATCTCATTCCTTAGTATAGCTCCGTCCCTTTAACTTACGTAAGAACTTACAGTTGTACGGCTGGCCTAATATGCACTGTACAGTAAAAGCTCTTTATTCGCGGGGTATATGTTCCATAAATATGCCGCGAATACAGAAATCGCGAATACGGAATGGTAATTTATATGAGATTATAGGGGATACGTTCCTAGGTGACAAAATAAAAATAAAATATATAAAAAGTTAATTGAATAAAAGTTTTTGAACATTTTAATTAATCATTTTAAGACTTAGGCAATGGTTTGAAGAATTTTGTAATTTTTTCTTGCTTGGCTGTTTTCAAAAGCTCCTTCAATTCAGACTGATACACAGCAGTCGCATTAGCAATTTGCCGCTTAAAAATAAGACTTCGTTCCATAGACGGATCAATGTCCCTAAAGAAATCGCAAAGCTCATTTGCCATTCTTAAACCTGCACTAAGATTTTTCAAATTTTTTTTTTTTTTTTTATACCACGTCGGTGGCAAACAAGCATACGGCCCGCCTGATGGAAAGCAGTCACCGTAGCCTATAGGCGCCTGCAACCTCAGGGTGTCACATGCGCGTTGCCGACCCAATAAAAATAACGTTGGCACAACAAAGTGGCTCCACTCCACCTGATCGTAAGTGAAAAGTAGAGCCCAAATCGCGGCGGCAACGAACAGGAGACAATCAGTAACCTGTTAGTTGCCACCGCCTTGCTGGCCCGCTAAATGTCACGTTTCCAGTGCTTGTTGAAGCCTCTTCTTCAATGGGCTGTGAATTTAACATTTCCTCCAAGTCGGTTTCAGTCAAATCTTCATCTTGCGATTCAAGCAATTCCTGAATGTCACTTGATTACACTTGACGGCGGTGTCATTTAACAACATACTTGAGGCTTAGTTGTAATAAGATCTATTTTACTTTTTTATTTCTGTTTATTTACATTGTCAAAAACACCGATCGCGGCGAAGGCGGCTTGTGTCAAAGTCCTCGGCGGTATCATTTAACAACATACTGTAGACAAACTTGTAATAAGATCTATTTTACGTTTTTATTAGTCCATTTGACAAGGATATTGGATTGGATACCTATTGGAATAATTTTATTATTATGTATGTACTTATTAAATCCGCGAATAAAAAAATTTTTAGTCGCGAATATAGAAATTAGGTCGCATTTTTTTAATCCGCGAATAGTGAAAACGCGAATAAAGGAAGCGCGAATAAGGAGCTTTTACTGTAACGTCATAGCAATAGAAGCATGCTCAGATATTTATGACCACCCTGGCCGCTCGAATCTATCTGATCACGACTGTCTACCACGATTGGAAAACTAAAGATAGGTAGAGAGAGAAATAAGACAGTGTGAGAGATATAAAGGAAAAACAGAAATAGCTATAAACATAGAACTGGATACAGAATTGTGATTTTACAAGCGAAGATATATTTCGTTGATTATTAGTTTATTACAAGTGTCGTTTTTATTACAAATGTAAGTTTCTATTCATTTTTATAGGTTAAGCTTAAAATTTCAGGAATACATACGTAGGCCATTTAGAAAACATATTTCATTCATTATAACTTTAAAACAAGCGCACCAACCATAACAGATAAAACAACGTTTTAAAACTCGGATTAACTAAATACATATTTATACATATGCCATGCAACCCTGTCGCCCTATCAAGAATCAGTCCTAGTAAAGCATTACAACGGTAAGGTTGAAAACGACAAGGTTGTAGGCAGTGCAGCGGTGTGGCCTCCCAAAGCAAATATACGTGAATGCAAACAATCAAAAAGTTCCAACAATAATAATCTTTAAGTTTTATTACTGTTCTGACTCAAGCGCATAAGTGTGAGAAGAACAGAATTAAAATCCAGATTTTATTCATTGAATTCTTTTGATTTTGTAAAGGTGCATTCAGACCAAACGAGCATTCGCTATTCTAACCCCCTACTCTACGAAATTCGATCGTTACACAAAACGTGATTCGTTGATTTCGTAGAGTGGGGGATAGAATAGTGAATGCTCGTTAGGTCTGAATGCACCTTAAAATTTCGCCCGATATTAGCGATAACTCAAAATGGAAAACGTTAAGCACGGATCACATTTCATTGCTATATAAAAGTAAAATAAACCGTGTTTTTGTCTCCATTTTGATAGGGTTATATGTGAGTGAGTTTAGTGAAACCTCCCACTTTGTTGTTTGCCATAAAGACACTTTGTCTCGTCTTTATGGTAAGCGACAAAGTGGGACGTTTTACTAAAAACTAACACATATTTGCTTTGTGAGACCATATATTAACGTGCCCATACCAATGTTTGTGCAATTACTTTATTAGCTGTACATCTAGACGAATAGATACTAATATCGAAAACTGTAGGCGTAGCACATGGTTGGTGACAATCGCCGCGAGATACTTTCTTATTAAGGCCAAGCGGTACAGGGAGTGTGTGCAGCACGTGCGTGTCACATTAGCAAAGCCCGGACGACGGGTGCAAAAATGAACTTTTCACTAGTGCTTGATGAAATATCGACTATTCTATCGACTTCCATATGAACAATTATTTAATTTGAAATGTATAGATTATACTTATTATGTTTCCCTAGTAGTTCCACTTCTTTTCCAGATAACAAATTATATAAGATATTCGAAATTGAAACCAGCAACTTTTTTAGTCAACAGGTAAGTATATTTCTTGTGAATAATTTCGCCTTGAGAATGTAAAAGTAATCTTAACAAGCGCACTTTGAACTTTTGAACGATATTCAAGCTGGTTTTTAGAGTTTAATTTCGATTTTGTAACTGTTCTATGGTACTAGGTATTATTGACATGTTGTTTATCAATTTTAGATCGCAATGCCTCTGATTACGTACGGTTGTATATATTACTATTGATCAATACATTTCTAATTCATAAAATGTTGGTTTTGATGTCGATAGAATAGTCGATATTTAACTAAGCACTAGTGATAAGTGCATTTTTGCTCGTCATCCGGGCTTTGCACATTAGATGACACACCGCATACTGGTCACGGGCACGCAAGCCGTGTGCCATGTAATATGACATTTACATATTTTACAACACGTACGCCACGCACACGCATTTGGTGTGCATGGTTAGTATAAGACGGGAACTCCTATCTCGCGGCGACATATTGTCGCACCAATCATGTGGTAAACCTACCGAGTTGTAGTTTGTGCTCGGGTGATCGTCTAGATATACGCGCCAAATTGTATGATCTAATTGTCCCTTAACTTTTGCTACCCTCCTGAGGCCATAGCCTCCTAAGACCCAAGGTCCTTCCTATAGTAATTATTAGCGTTGAAAATGTCCGGATTAAATCCAGTTTCTTTCCAAAAAGCTTGTCTTTTTCCGGATTTTTTCGAAAAAATTAATGAAATTTTCCACTTTAATTTTCAACTCTAAACCAAGGAAAATTAGGTCTAATTTTCACTTATACCAGGAGAACGCGATGTCACCGAGGAAAAATGAAACAGATGGCAAGGAATGACAGTGACATTGATTATTTCCGTAAAACCCCGAAAAAAACGAAATTTTCATACATTCCCGAAAAAAACAATTTGATTTTTTCCGACATTTTCAACACTAGTAATAATTAATTTGGTCATTCAGACCCTCAACGGCTGTATAGTCATAGCATACCACGGTCCTAACAGTAAGACTTATTACAAAAGCCGACATTATGCTTTCAAGTTTCGCGCCAAGTTAATCTGACGTATTTAATAAAAAATAATATTTTTAAAATTTTTTATTAAATTCAATTTGGCATACAAGTACAATAACATTCAAAAAATATGATCTTAATGTTTGGGCCTGGACGAGTATAAAACTATAGTACTACTGGTAGGACCGTGTTTTGCAATGACTAGGAGCCAAATTTTGCTTTGGGCCTTAGGAGGATAACGCAGTAAGTAGTAAATCAATTTATAACTAGTGTCCGGTTTATGAAAAGACCTTACTGTAAATGTTTTAAGTCCTCAGGAGGTTATAAACCAGTAGTTTGAGTTTGAGCCTGACAATAATTCCCCCGTCTCTTTGCTGTTTATTTTATCGCTGTCGATAAGATGTCTGCAGCGTTAGAGAACCAAAACTCACTAAGTAACAAATACGTACTTGAAATAAAGCTAGTATCTTAGTTCTGATTCAATACTGACATACGAGGTTTATAATAGTGAGTTTTTATAGTGAGTTCTGATTGATGACATATTTAAAGCGACGGTAAATGGACTATCCGTCCCTTTTATTAACAAAGTAAAAAACGAAACTCCTTTTTTATGTTAGCACAACAAAGTGGCTCCACTCCACCTGATCGTAAGTGACAAGTGAAGCCCAAATCACGCCGGCAACGATCAGGAGACCAGCAGTAAACTGTCTGTTGGCACAGCCTTGCTGGCCCGTTAGATGCTTCTTCACGCTTCGTTTAAAGGGTCCCAACTTATAGGTATGCGGAAACATGTGCCGGTAAAGAATTCCACTTTCCTTATTCAAAAACGTCTCCTAATTTTGCAAACCACTAAGTGTTTGTCCCTTTCGATATTATAGACATTGATAAGACCGAAAGGGACACTTCACCTCATTTTGTCAGTCAGAATTCGAACGAAAACTTATAAAGCGAATATTAGGTTTTCTATTACTGCTTTATTATTGACGGAGGAACTATTGTACTTAGTTAACTGACCCCGTAGATCTAATGGCCTTTGCAAACTGTTTGCACGGAGCGGTGGCACGCGTGTATAAATTCACCAGTAGAAAAAAAGTAACCAAACTTAAAATCTTGCAATATTCCATAATAACGCAGTTTTAGAACACATTCTTTGTTTTAAACCTTGTTTCACATGGGTGAATCAACTTTTTTCTGTCTGTTATTACCATCGTTACGGTCGTCTGAGTCACGCTGGTTTTATTTATTTATTTATTTATTTATTTAAACTTTATTGCACAAAAGTAAAACTTAAAGTACAACAGGCGGACTTAATGCCATGAGGCATTCTCTACCAGTCAACCTTGGGGCAAAGCAGAGAAAATTGTAGGCGGCATAATTAACTATGCTTTATGCATAATTAACTATGCAAACATGCATTTTTCTGGTGTTAATAAACCCTTTCCTTGATGGGACATCTCCAAGATGGACTATATGCATGTTTGCATATTGCAATTGCATTGCAATTACACAAAAGATCCCAATGGGTCGAAGTGTATCCGTAAGGGCCCCACCAATAAGATAAGATGTTTGCATAAATTAAGTAGCATAATTTTGCATAAAACCAGCGTGACTCAGGCGACCGTAACAGACAGAAAAAAGTTGATTCACGCACATACATTTTTAGTTAAAACTATTGCTATTTATTAGCATTAACGTAAAAATATATCTGCGAACGAGTTCCACGATAGTGTCAAAGACGTCAAGTGCTATGGAAAGTCGGCCATATTTGTTTACTTTTTTTTCTACTGATGAATGGTCAATCGCAGAATCTTAGACCAATGTCGTGGCCAGGTCACGTGTCCGTTCGATTGTCTAGTGTCCGCTCTGTGAGCCAGCGTGCAGAGGTCCTTAGATTTAAAAAGGTTTTATGGTCAGCAACGGGCGGACGGTTTAGTAGTCGTCGATATCGTAGATGTTGTCGATCTCTTCGTCGTCGAGCTGCATGGATTGGAAGTCCACCTTGTAGCGGAGGAGGCCTGTGGAAAACATCATGTTTAATTCAAACAGTCCATTCATATACTGTATGCAGACCAAAAGAGCATTCGCTGTTCCACCCCACTCTACGAAATCAATGAATCACGTTTCGTATAACGATCGAATTTCGTAGAGTAGGGGATTAGAACAGCGAATGCTCTTTTGGTCTGCATGCACCTTTAGGGCTTGTTCATTAATCACGTCATACGATTTAGTCGTATTTAGGACCCCCCATCCCCCCATGGTGATATTTTCAGGACCCCTAAGCCAATATGACGTGTAATTTATTGCCAACTTAAGTAGTCCTTTTAATAACACTTGAAATCATTTACTTTATTAAGCACACGTGATGGGAAAAAAATTGTTGCCAACTATGAGGTATTATATAATTGTTGCCAACTATAAGGTACTATAACTATCCTTCTGAATTGACTAGACATGTTCTTTCCGTGGACCCTTCATTTTAAGTCGGTTGACGAAAACTCACTATAGAAACTGTCACCACTCTTAGCAACCTCGTATGTCGGTATTGAATCAGAACTGAGATACGAGCTTTACTTCAAGTGAGTATTTGTTACTTAGTAAGTGTTGTTGTATTTCAAGTGTTGACCGTTTCTTTTATTCATTTTCGTTGTCAACCGAAGAGTAATAGTGCGTTCCTCGCTTAGGTCACTCAAACGATACTACATTTCAAAATCGTGTCATGATTTTTTGAGTCACTATGGGGTATAGTATACCCTCTGTCGACATGCTATGACAGAGTTTATCTGTTCTGTAGGCTTAGCACATGATAGATGCGACAGTATGTCGCCGGGAGACAGTCTATCCTTCCTTCTTTTATAATATAGGTAGTAATGTCTATCTCGCGGCGATACACTGTCGCAACAATCATGCTAAGTCTACTATAGGTCAAATACAAGCAATGAAAAGAGCAAGCGTTTTCACAATGCGTTATCATGCTCAATATTACCTTTCCTCCGAGTTAGTATGCATGTAAAAATAAATTACACATGGAAGTAATGAAAAATTATGAAATATTTTTTGTTATTGAATATATATGATTTGTTTCTTTATTTTACCACTTTAAAATGTTTGTGAATCTGTAATTTTTTCACACGACCATTTTACTTACGGTTTATCTGAACTCGGACTTGCGTTGACATCCGTTTAAATTTATTAGATTTACTGCGAAATATATTGTCACCTAAACTATTATTATTTATTTCACTATTTTACCTTATTTTGGAGCATACATGTTCTCATCTGATCTCGGAATTAGAAATACTTACGTAAATTGGATTTTAAGAGAATGTTAAATTTTAATTACAGCACAAGTACAGTCGAATTCGTAAAAATACACACAATTGTACTTCTAAATTCAGTGCATTAAGGTGAAGAAATGTGTACTTATTGCGAGGTATTCGAAATAAGCTAAACACAACTTTACTATTATTAAAATTTTCCTACTTCTGATACAGATTTGTAAAAAGGGTATCTAAACTACTAACCCTATTCATAAACGTCTCCTTAGAAACCGACAAGTATTGTTTGTCAATTTCCGACTTATCAATATTTCTATAAAATGGAAAGGAACAAACTATACTTATCGTCTTGCTAAGTTAACACGTTCGCCTCCGGTACTGTTTCACTAAGTGCTTATACTATGCCGATCGAAATTATCTGATAGAAATCCTCCTATGCCAGTGACACGCATGTGTGACCGAAAAGATTGTACTCCTATGCCGACGACACAGCACTATGTCAAAAACGTTCGCATTTCAATGCCACTGGCATAGGAGTGAGAACTTGATTAATGCTAGTGGCATAAGAATAAGATTACTTTGATCACGTATGTGTGTCACTGACATAGGAGTACAGTTTTTTCGGTCACATATGTGTGTCACCGGCGTCGAACGTGTTAATGGCGTGATTAGTGGCGAGACGTTTAGAATAAGGGGGTAAGATTATTAGCAGAAGAAATATGGCGGCCGTTGCAAATGTTTTTTTATTACCAGAAAAGCATACAATTTTGTCAAACCGTTTAGTTTACATATCTCCTTAGACCTCACAAATACATTCTAAAATTATCATTATTTTTGAAAACTAAAGATTAAAATAGAAACAGTTTAAAACCTAAACCTATGACTAGAAAATACCAAACGTTGGTTAAAATTATAGTTACATTTCAGACTTAACTATTGGGGTAAAACTCTGGACAAAGTATAATAATACAAAATGTTATATAATCCATCACGCTCTTCACTGGTCAGTGTATGCCTTTCAGGCGTATAATATTATATTCGTAGGTAAATGTATGCCTGCCCAGATGCAATACTATAGCAAATACATAATAATAGAAGTGCCAGTCTATCAAATCTTTGATTGATGCTTATTTGATGCTAAATATACTGACTTGAAATCAACTAAAAGGCAGAAAAATGGTTCTAATGTATAGTTGTAGTTTTATGACCTCGAAATCATCCATGAGTAATTATATATTGAATCATGAAAAAGCCCGACTTGATTAGGTTTTTCGTTTCTTTATGAACCATCCACGCTGTAGTTTCCGTCAATAGAAGTTGAGAATAATGTTAATAAACCGTTGACCAATGATAGGAATTGAAAGTGGTTGGAAAACTTTATACATTTTCTGGTAGCTTATGCAAGAGTGAAGAGAGGCATGTCAAAAGTGGCTGAGGTATGCGCGGGAATTTTCTCTTCTTAATGGACTGGATATTCGTTTATCATAAACGTGCTGTAACTTAGCAAACCGCTAAGTATTGTTTATCCCTTTCCGGGCATGCATTCTGGGCATTTTTTTTCGCAAATCGACATCAAACGTGCCTATTTTGCGTGGTCCCAACGCTAGCTCAGTACTTGTTGGGGACTTCACATACACCCTTGAATTCGTTCGCAGATGTATGCAGGTTTCCTCTCGTTGTTTTCCTTCACCGAAAAAACCCTTTTGAATATTAAATAAATTATATTTCGTACATAAGTTTTTGAAAACTCATTGGTACGAGCCGGGGATTGAACACACGACCGCTGCGTAGCAGCCGTGTTTTTACCGCTAGACCGCAAGCGTCTTATAGACATATTGATAAGACCGAATACAAACAATACTTAACGGCTTGCTAAGTTAGGGCACGTTTATGAATAAGGAGAAAAATCTTTAGTTATTTGCACTGTCGTGAGTAGCGACTGGGCAGGCATTTGGTGTTTCGTTTATTATATGCGTCTATGTTACTATTGCTATTTAATGCGGAAGGCATTGCATGGTTTCAAACAAAGGTCATATATATGTTTATATTGTATAAATATACTGTCACGTCAGCGGGTACAGCGGTACCACTTAGTCATAAACCAGTCATGTTAGTCCCGTTCGGTCTTATAGTCTTATTTATAAGACCGAAAGGGAAAAACAATACTTATCGCTTGGTAAGGCTGATTTTGCAATTAGTACTTCATTCGGATGTGTGTGTAATCATTCAACTCAACTCTGGTGCAATTACCTATACCAAATACCAATCGACTAAGCGCGCACCTCCCGCAAACCTTTTTATTAAGTAATCTTGGGATTCGCACGCCAAACAATAATTTAACAGATGTTTTTTGTTTATGATCTAAAATGACGCTTGCCCGCTGCGTAACCTAAGGTGCTAGTATAGGCAAGAAGGGACGGCAAAATAACACGTAATATCGAGATTGTACCAAGCTGAGGGCGGGGTTGAAAGCGAGTATATACCCAATTGTAACCTACAACTTTCATGGGTTTTATATCTTAGTTTTTTGGTTATTTCTGTCGTCGAAAGTTAAATAATGTCAGGTGGGGCAAATGCAACTATGAGGTACATGCGATGAATATAAATTTCTTTGGATTTATTTATAAGATCTTAATTGTGAAATATAGAACATTGTTTGACTTATCGAAAGCAAAAGAATAATAGATAGGATATTTTTACAAAACCTATTAGATAAAGAGATATTTCACGTAGTTGTATTTGCCTCATAGTCGCATTTGCCCCATTTATGTACTTCAGTTTGGTATCTGGATACCAAAATTATAGGTAATTTTGATAGCACTACAGAGGTCTAATGTTGTGTTTCTTGTTTCTAATGGTGGTTATTTATACAGTATACATATTTTATTTTAAATATGTAGGTCACAATCGGGGGTGACCACCAGCTTTGCTATGTTCTATTAAAGTGATCCCAGTTTACATTTTTTTGGTGTTATTGGATCATACAGAGAAATTAGTTCGTGTCGATCCTAAGGATATGTATCGTAAAAGGACAGTAATGCTTAATTTTGATCTATCGATCGTACTATCCGTGTAAACGGTGTCTCTTCATCGATAATTCCAGATGATTAAACCACAAATTGGCATGTGGTGATGGCAGTAAGAATACATTTGTCACCACCCCAACTCCTCCTAAACACTTAAACACTTTGATAGAACATAGCAGCCAATGGTCGTAACTAAAAGGATTCAAATACTGCAAGCATATTTTGTAAGTGATTCTATAAACATGTTATCGAGTCCCACACGCGCTTGGCGCGATTCGCACTGGCAATTTAAGGTAGAAAATTAACGCACAGTAATAGTTTGTATATTTAAACATCAAACCAACTCAATATAGGAATTGTACTGCATGTATGTCTTTAGAGTATTCTAAAGACTAGTACTATTATGTATGAGCCATGGTTATAGATAATACTAAAAAGCGTCGGCGGGTTCACACTGAGCAAGCAGCATCGCGAGGAAATTGCCGCATAAGGTAGCACAGTTAGTGTGGATGTGCCTTACCAGAGGTAAAAGCACTAGTGGCATGCCGCGGACAGATACATCCACACTTCCAGCTATGCTATTCTCTTATTCACACATTCGACGCTGCTGTCGAGACAGCCTTGTCTAAAATCCTAGCTGTTTTATTTGACATTAGGAATTGAGGCTGTGAGCGAGGTTGTGGGCGAGTTCGTCGATGTTTTTCGTTAGAGAATACGAAGTTCGTACATTAAACGTCAAACTCTCGACGTAGTGTAGTTCCAGCTCACGCCGCATTCGTCGCCGAGCATTAGTGTCGTTTAAAGTACATTAGTGAATACCATTTTTAGGTTCGACGCTGCCGCAGCGCTGACAGCAAGGCGGTTTCCTTAGTGAATAACACTGCTGAGCTTCATCGCGCGGCAATTTACTCAAATTCTCGCCGAGTGTGGACCCGGCTTACGAAGTATATTTTGCACTATATGTAGCTCCATATTGATTACAAATTTCAATAACGTTGTACTTTTTATATAATTTTGTAAATGTTTGAGTTTAGCGGTTTGACAAAATAGTAGCGGTCATAGAGTCTATTATAAGCATAGACAAACAAGTTTAAAATGTTTCACACATATGGTTCTGAAGAGATTTAAAAATTCTCAGTTTCTGACTTTTCATACTGAACCCATATATACCGCGAACTTTGATAATCGTAAGTTTCTTGCATTTGTCACTCCAACGAATGCGTCATTAGAGTGACAAAGATAGATTCTCGTAGCTTGTGTGATTCGATCATTTTAAAATAACGCATTTAGCGCTCGTTTTACAAAGCTACCCTTTAATTTTGGTAGCTTCATTAATGAGGAAAAACGCACAAGGGTTTTCTAGTCAAGAGACGTCTTAGTATTGTCTATAAACACGATCTAGATGTTTCGAGTATTGCCAGTGTAAATCGCGCCACAAACACAGCCAAGCGAGCACTTTAGTACCCTGTCGCAATGAACTCAAATCTTTTAAGTGCCTCGAACCCTCAAGGAGTACTTTCGTGTACAACGACAAGGTGCCAAGTGCGCGTGACTGTCTGTGTCTAATAGTCGTCGAGGTCGACGTCGTCCAACGGTTCGTCCAACTGAAGAGATTGGAAATCAACTTTGTAACGAAGTATGCCTGTTCCGAGATCAAAGAAAAATTTACCACAGAAATTTGTTTTTTTTTTTTAGTACCACATCACAGATCAGATATCAGAGTAACATTTTGTAACAGAATTTTAAAAACATTGTATATTTTTTTTGTGTTTTTGGATATATTTTTGTTTTAAGTTTTTTTAGTGTTCAAAGGTCCAGCGATGTTATCCAAGCAGCAGGGAAAAGAGAGAAAACATACAGATTAGTATATCAGCAGGACAGATTAGACATAAGCATAATATAAATAGCACAACAATTGAAAGATTTTTACATTATGTACAAGTAAAATACACTATATTAGTAGCAGCAGCTGAAGGTAAATTTCCCTCAACTCAACACACTCTATACCATTCTACGAACAAATAAAACATGGAAGCCGCACGCCAACTAAATTGCTTTTCACTGAATTTTAGTTGACAAGTGTCACCACTCTTCAATGCATCACGGTAATGAATTTCAATATCAATCTATAAAAACTTAACCGCCATTTAAAAATAGTTGTGATTCGTTTTGATTGGCTATATTCTATAAACATTTGTCAAAGATGAAGCGCCGAAATATGCGCGGTGTTAAAAAGCGCTATGTCCTGCCCATCTTGGCACAATTGAACAATTGTGTTTGGGGGCATTTTTGAGCTGGCGTTAGACGTCCATGTTATAAATGGTCGCAGCTTCCATTTTATAAAAGTCGCGAACAATCTAGACAAACCTCTTATTCAAAATGTCTGTTTTCTAATTTACGCCATTTATATTTTAAAGACAAACGGGTCTTAATCGCGTAAACTTACGTTTAATTATATCCTGACGTTTCGGGCATGACCATAAGTATTCCATTGTAGCATCGATTGTAGCTGTGGTAGTTCCTATATTGGGGAAACCAAACGCACCATAGCGGAAAGGGTCAAGGAACATATCACGGCTGTTAAAAAGCGTCAAACGAATAAGTCTGCTGTGGCCGAGCATTTGTTGGAGTCCGGACCTAACCACTGGATTGAGCTCCATAACCCGAAAGTCCTCTCAACCGAGAGTATACATCATAGCCGAAAAGTACGTGAATCTATTGAAATTAAGATACATCGGAATTTTAATCAAAATGAGGGGCAAGGAATCTCATCCGCGTGGAATCCCGTTATTTACAAATGTAAGCGTGGTGAAACATCCATTTTAAAGCCATTGGATGTTGTGAGTGTTGTGTGTAGGCCTAGTGACAACCCTAGCCTAGAAGTGAATAATCAAGATCAAGTGCGGGTAGTTCGAAAAACCCGCGCAGCTCGAAGGTGTTGATACATTCTCTCGCCAGTCTGCCTGCGACCACGGGTGTAACGTCATGCCCGAAACGTCAGGATATAATTAAACGTAAGTTTACGCGATTAAGACCCGTTTGTCTTTAAAATATGAGTGATAATCGTGAAAGTTTAAATCAGTATATTACGCCATTTAATTACAAATAATTATCCTAAACCATGAAAACAATAAAATTTTGCTAGATTATGGATATTTCATTGAACCTTTTATTTTTGTTCGGAACTTCTATAAAATAAAAAGGAAGTATATTGTATCGAAGACAAAATAAGGGGTATACAAAAACGTTCAAAAATATGTCCCAGTGCACTCTAATTCTGTGTAATAAGAACGTCGTAACATATTTATGAACGGATTCTTTCGATACTTATTTTTGCACTTGACTGTACTGTTGGTTGAAAAGTTGCTTTAAGAATTGAATTCTTTCATAAATGTCATTCACACTTATGTCATTTTAAAACTTGAGGCACTAACTGTCCCCATCCTGAGCTATCGACTATTTTCTGTGACCCAAGAACAGAACAAAGAGACCAGGGTGCTTAGACAAGTGGCCAATCGCTAACGCTTAATCGTCAACTGTAAACGAAAGGAATCTAACTGTCTTTGTCGCACTAATATGAAAGAGTGACAGAGAGGGAAACTACGATACGCTACAAAGCGTAAGCGATAGGCAACTTGTCTACGCAACGTAAAATAAGAGGGTTATGTACTGACCACCGATGCCGCCGAAGCCGCGCACGAACTGGCTGCCCTCCTGGCTCTTGTCGGTGATGATCTCGAGCGTGGCGCCGAACGACTTGTATTTGGGTCATTGTCAGACAACAACAAAAGTTGTCCGCTCGGTGGTCAAAAGTCAGCTTGTATAAATCTTTGTTACGATTTTATTGCATAGGGCTATAGACCGGGGAACCTAGTTGTACCGTCAATTGTTTTATACCAAAATTAGTATTTATTACCTTAACTTTAGGCAAGGGGGTGTCACTCCGCGATTCCGTCGCGCGGCTACAAGTACATGCAGAGCGCCCCGTCTCCGTGGTCTATTCAATGGTTGGCGCGCGCTGTCTTAGAACGCACGTTTAAATTTACAACGCTGGCTCGTCACGTATCGCGATATATCGTTTGTAAAATATTAGGATTATTTTATACATGTGCATCTTGATTTAAAATGCCGAAAATACACTGCATAGCAGCAGATTGCAATAATACTAAATAATTTTAAGTAATTTTCATGACTCGTTTTTCGCACTGCCGATGCGACAGAGAGATAGATAAGTACTAAAAAGTAAGGAACATACTTATTACCTACTTTCGTAGTAAATTAAATTCTCAGAAACTCAAGTCAATTACGACAAAATGGTTTATATTTGGACAAATTTGTCACTAAAAAAGCGGCACATTTAAATAATGTAAAAAACTTCGTTCTCACATACCTATTACCTACTATTATTGAATTTCGCGCCTTTTGTCCTAACATATTGTTTGGTTGTCCGACTTTATTTCCATAATATCAAATATATATAAGAGAAAATGCCGTGTTAGTTACGTCTGCCTTACGATTGTGATTAAACCATTACTTACTTATGCTGTTTTTGTAATGAATGCGTAGGAACCTAACTTAATTCTTTCTTTTTAATTGCATTAAGCAGACATATTAATTTCTGCACAACTCACATACTGTCTACAGTTGTTATTTTTGGCATGTTCGTGTTATTATCAGGATTATTCGGATGGATATTCACCTAAAGTTAGCAAAGTCGTTTTGCTATCTCACTCACACCTCAAACAATGCCGCCCGACCGCGCGGCTGAAGCACAAAGAAGGTGCCGCCAAAGTTGAGACAAATATTTTTGAATCACGTGTATGGAATGTGTAGGTAAATCCTAGCAATTTAACGCCGTAGATGTCATTGCAGTAATGTATTTGTCAGACGCCTCATAGCGCAGTTCGTTAATTGTTTTCATTCATTGACGATGACAACCCTGTGTTCGACAGCGTGCGGCTTATAACGTGGATAATAACGACCTTTCCGCGACGCAATACGGCCCATTTCAGCTGCTCGCGTCGCCTCGCGCGCGGTTTTCTTTGGTAATAATAATTGTGTAGGTACATAAAAAGCCGGCATTTGTGAACATCAAAGCAGTGAGGCTTCTGTAGTTTATATATTCTGTGCTTTAGGTATGTCCACCGAAAAGACGATAACCTAAATTTGACAATGACCCAGTTGTGACGAGCCAGTCTAGCAAATTTGCGAGTGAGACAAGGCAACACGTCGAGTTTGGTTCAAGGTAGACCACTAACTAAGCGTCAGCGATAGGCAACTTGTCTACGCAACGTAAAATAAGAGGGTTATGTACTGACCGCCGATGCCGCCGAAGCCGCGCACGAACTGGCTGCCCTCCTGGCTCTTGTCGGTGATTATCACGATATTTTTTTTTTCATAGCAGAAATCTGACAATGACCCAGTTATGGCGAGCCACTATAGCAAATTTACGAGTGCGACAAGTCAACACGTCGAGTCTGATTCACGGTAGACCACTAACTAAGCGTCAGCGATAGGCAACTTGTCTACGCAACGTAAAATAAGTGGGTTATGTACTGACCGCCGATGCCGCCGAAGCCGCGCACGAACTGGCTGCCCTCCTGGCTCTTGTCGGTGATGATCTCGAGCGTGGCGCCGAACGACTTGTATTTGGGTCATTGTCAGACAACAACAAAAGTTGTCCGCTCGGTGGTCAAAATTTAACAGCTTGTTTAAGTCTATGCTACGATTTTATTGCATAGGGCTGTAGACCGGGGAACCTAGTTGCACCGTCAATTGTTTTATGCCAAAATCAGTACAAGAATTCCTTAACTTTAGGTATGTCCACCGAAAAGACGATAACCTAAATCTGACAATGACCCAAATAAACGAAAAGCAACAGCGTCAGCGATAGGTAACTTGTCTACGCAACGTAAAATAAGAGGGTTATGTACTGACCGCCGATGCCACCGAAGCCGCGTACGAACGGGCTGCCCTCCTGGCTCTTGTCGGTGATGATCTCGAGCGTGGCGCCGAACGACTTGTATAAATACAAGTCCACAATGACCCACGAGTGCGACAAGGCAACACGTCGAATCTGGTTCACGGTAGACGACTAACAACTAGCGTCAGCGATAGGCAGCTTGTCTACGCAACGTAAAATAAGAGGGTTATGTACTGACCGCCGATGCCGCCGAAGCCGCGCACGAACTGGCTGCCCTCCTGACTCTTGTCGGTGATGATCTCGAGCGTGGCGCCGAACGACTTGTAGTTGTTGGCGAGCCACTCCAGCAGCGGCTGGCACTCCACCAGCTCCAGCTCTACCCCGCTCTGCGAATAACATAAACACCAAATATTTTATACAACCCTTGTTTAAGAGAGGCCAAAAAAGATGAGATGAGAATTGTTATTAAAGGCGCCACGAACATTTTTTGACTCAGTTAATAGTACATACATTGTGTATTTACTTCACACGAGTTCATAATTCTTGTACCGCCCGTGGTACACACAATGTTTTTCATCACACCTGTGATGCAAAAAAGTAAATAAAACAATATATTTTCACAAAACTACTCTAAAATGGTCTAAATCAGGGATGACTTAATTTCATCATTTTTATAAAATAAATCTCGGCGTGCGCCGGACCGCGCTAGTGCGACGTAATGTTGTATGGAAATCCTTAACGGCCGTAACTAGGACGTAATGACACACCTACACAGCGCATCACCGCAGCGTATTGGCGCACTTACCGAACAGGTGTGATGAAAATTGTTATTAAAGGCGCCACGAACATTTTTTGACTCAGTTAAACAATGTTGCATACAATACTTTTTCTGCCGATCGACGGACGAGGCTCTGGCGCTGGTTTTCCCCCTCCGGGGGTTGGGGGGTCAGACGGCAGTCGCTCCCGCAAAAACCGAAATTCGCCAATTCAATTTATGGTTTGGACTAGAGAAAGACTGGCTAGGGATAGGGCGCCGCCGCAAAACGGCGCGCAAGAGCTTCGCCCGACTCTTGTGCCAAGTGGACAAGGGCTACCGTGTCGAGGGTGGGCACGGTTAAAGACGCAAGCCCCAGCCCGTAAGATCCGCTTCGCAACTTGGAACATTGGCACGCTAACTGGACGCGGAAGGGAGCTGGCCGAGGTACTCTTCAGGCGGAGGGTGGCAGTGGCGTTCCTGCAGGAGACTCGGTGGAAAGGCAGCAGATCCCGACTCATTGGGAATGGCTACAAGCTGATCTACACCGGTGCACCTGGTGGGGAGAACGGGGTAGCTGTGGTGCTAGCCGAGGAGTTTCACAATGACGTCTTGGAGGTGAAACGCTACAGTGACCGGCTTATGGCCGTAAGTGTGCTTATTGAGGGGGGTGTGACCCACTTGATAATTGCCTACGCGCCTCAGGTCGGTTGCAGCGACACAGATAAGGCGGCATTTTGGAACCGCCTCGGCGACGTGCTAAAGGCTGTCCCGTTGTCACAGGGAATCATTGTGGGTGGTGACCTGAACGGTCATGTGGGTGAAGAGTGCGAGGAGTTTGAGCGGGTTCACGGTGGTTTTGGGTATGGTAGTCGCAACGACGAGGGGGGAGAAATCCTCAGGACTTGTGCAGCTGCCGACCTGGCCATCGTGAACACGTTTTTCAAAAAGAAATCCGAACATCTCATCACCTACAAGAGCGGGGGGAAAGCGACCCAAATTGATTTCCTACTCACTAGGAGACACCATATCAGTCGCGTGGCCAACTGCAAGGTCATACCAGGTGAGAGTCTCACCGCCCAGCACCGTCTCCTTGTCATGGACCTCTGTGTAAAGCCCAAAGCTAAGCGCGCAGAACACTGTAGACGCCAGATTCGGTGGTGGCTGCTAGATGAAGCCAAGTCCCAGACGTTCGCCACGGCTACCGTTCACAATTGTGTCAGTGCCGATGGTGAATCAGTCCAAAAACACTGGGACCAGATTCAGGCAGCCATCACTGGGGCGGGTAGGGCAGTGCTTGGCGTGAGCAAGGGCGGACGCAAGTGTGACAGGGAGACGTGGTGGTGGAGCGACACGGTCCAGAGGGAGGTTAGGGTGAAGAAAGCCCTCTTTAAAAAGTGGCAAGCGCCCAGATCTTCTGAAGATCGCGACGCGTACAGGGCCGCGAAACGTGCCGCAAAGCGAGCTGTAGCCAGAGCCAGACGAGACCACCTACAACCGCTTTATGATAGGTTGGAATCGTCTGAGGGGCAGAAGTTCGTGTATAAGTTGGCACGTTTCAAGGGTCAAAGCGGCACAAGACATCACTAAGTGCCGCTGCGTAAAAGACCATCGCGGCAACCTGTTATGCGAGGACCTCGCGGTGAAGGAGAGATGGCGCTCGTACTTCCACGAATAAGCAGCATAAAGAGGTGCAGCCACCGGTCCTCCCTCCGAATCAAGGACTAGTACCACCGGTAACGCCTGAGGAAGTCCTTAGTGCTCTTCGCCGCATGAAGAATCGAAAGGCTGTCGGATCCGATGGAGTCCCTATCGAGGCCTGGAAGGCGCTGGGGCCTCATGGTGTGGGCATCCTAACTAACCTTTTTAACCGGATACTTCTCACTGGCAAAATCCCGAGCCAATGGAGACTGAGTATTATTACTCCAGTCTTCAAAGGCAAGGGATCGGTGCAGGAGTGCGGTAACTACCGCGGTATAAAGGTCATGTCCCACACCATGAACCTTCTTGAACGGATAGTCGACTCCCGGATCCGGCAGGAGTGTACTGTCTCGGAGTGTCAATATGGTTTTCGCCCCGGTCATGGGACCATGGACCCTGCTTTGCCCTAAGGATCGTCATGGGGAAATACAGGACGAAGAATACGCCTCTGCATTGTTTATTCTTGGACATGCAAAAGGTCTTCGACTGTGTTCCTCGCGTGATGATCTGTGTGGGCACTGCGGTCCAAAGGGGTGCCAGAAACCTATATTGATATTATTCGGGACATGTATCACGATTCCGACTCTGTGGTTCGGACTGCTGTTGGCGACACGAAACCCTTCCCGATCACCGTCGGGGTACACCAGGGTTCCGTCCTTAGTCCGTTTCTGTTCAGCGTGATACTGGACGTACTGTCCGTAGACATCCGGAATGACGTGCATGAGCAACCCCCGTGGCTGCTCATGTACGCCGATGATATCGCGCTGGCAGATTCGGACAGAGGACGGTTGGTGAGACGCGTGAACGATTGGAAGGGGTCGCTTGAGAACGGCGGTCTGAAGCTAAATGTGGCGAAGACTGAGTACCTGACCTGCAATACAGAGGATCCCACATCCGTCCGCAAAGGCGAAGATGAGGTCGAGCGGACGGACCAGTTTAGATACCTGGGATCTGTACTTCACGCGTCCGGGGAAATCGATTACGACGTCAAAGCCCGTATTGCAGCCGCCTGGGCTAAGTGGCGTGAGGTGACTGGTGTCATTTGTGACCCTAAAATGCCGGTTAAGCTGAAAGGACAGGTCTATAAATCCATCATTAGGCCTGTCCTCTTGTATGGCAGCGAAGCGTGGCCTGTGCTTGAGCGACACAAGCAGGAGCTGCGTGTCACGGAGATGAACATGCTGCGGTGGATGTGTGGCGTTACGCGGAAAGACCGCATTAGGAACTCCCGCATCCGCGGCAGCCTTCATGTCCGTGACATAGCAGAGTTCGCTCAGTTACATGTATGGAGGGCCCCCACCCCAATGGTTTTTTTTACAATTTAGTATCACATTCCTGTAGCGGTTCATACAACACATATCCTTACCAAATTTCGTTACTGTAGCATTTATAGTTTCCGAGTAAATTGGCTGTGACAGACGGACAGACGGACAGACGGACATGACGAATCTATAAGGGTTCCGTTTTTGCCATTTTGGCTACGGAACCCTAAAAAGAAAGCTCCTCTATGGTTTACTATTCATGATTATTAGGGTGTTTATTATTTTTGCAGTAGTACGAAGTTCAAGAAAGGCAAAATGATTAGTCGATTTTTTATTCCTTCAGTAGCGACCCCTAATTTTTGTTTATAATAATTGAACAAATATGGTTTACTTATCAAATAACAAAATGAGAGCGAACGTGTTTCACGATGTGTCAATGATGTCAAACACTATGGAAAGTCGGCCATATTTGTTTACCTTTTTAGGGTTCCGTAGCCAAAATGGCAAAAACGGAACGCCTTATAGATTCGTCATGTCCGTCTGTCCGTCTGTCACAGACGATTTATTCGGAAACTATAAATGCTACAGTAACGAAATTTGGTAAGGATATGTGTTGTATGAACCGCTACAGGATTATGATACTAAATTGTAAAAAAACCATTGGGGTGGGGGCCCTCCATACACGTAACTGAGGGATAGATTTTTTTTTTTGTTGTATATAAGCGTGTGGGGTATTAATAGAAAGGTCTTTGAAAATGATATGAAGGTTTATAAATCTCATTTTTATTTAAGCAAATAGTTTTCGAGATATCAGCTCTCAAAATCTGAAAAATGTGTCCCCCACCCTCTATTTTTTAAACTACGCGCCATAAAATTCTAAAAAAAATATATGTTATGCACATTATTAAACTCTATCAACGATTTTTGGTTTGATTAAATTATCTCCTATAGTTTTTGAGGTAGGTTGATTTAACTGTATTTTTTTTTTAATAATGGTACGGAACCCTTCGCGCGCGAGTCCGACTCGCACTTGGCCGGTTTTTTTACTTTGTACTGAAGAATGGTACAACTATTACGTAACTAAGGTTAATGAAGCGTGTACCTCTTTATCGGTGAAGTGTGACTTGTCCTTCTCCTGCTCGGGCGTGAGGTGCAGGATCGTCTCCTGGTTGGTCGCGTGCGACTTGAGGACGTATCTGAAGGAGAAATACATGTATTTAGTAATTGATTCACAGGTCAAATAGTATGGTTAACAAAAAAATACTAATATTTGTATGCAGGGGTACTTAGTATTTCACAATACCCAATATTTATACCTAATTTTATTAATTGACTATGGCATATGTCGCACAGAAGCGGGCTATTTAGTGAGCGTGTACAATGTTGTCGAAATAAAAAAAAAGTTACTTTGCAGGCCTAGGCCAGAAAAGTGCCCTAAAAGCGATACTTCCGAGTCTATTTTAAGGAACGTAAAGACAATATTTCATTGCATGTTTGAGAAAAATCCTTTTCCTTCGGCTTTCCACGGAAACATCCGAATTTGTATTGCTGTCACTGTCACAATGAACCTCTGTATCCATTTTTTTTTGTTTTGCCCGTTAAAGGATTAAGGTACTTTCCCTTAATGTCTAGTTTTGGGATGCCCTGTATATCCATAAGGGGCCCATAAGATAACACACCTTTAAGCCCCTACCTTATAGATGTCAAGACAAGTCTATATTGTCTATTCCCTATAAACGCAACCGGGCATACACGCGGTGCCTTTTTGGATTTTAAAACACAATAAATCTCGAAAACCCGATTCTTCTAGATCTCGATCTGGACATGCTTGGGCTCATTCGAATCAGAATCAGGAGCCGATTCGATCCCAGTAATAAAAAATCGTGTCCCAAAATTTCCATACAACATATTAGATTCCGTTAAGCCACGGCCATAGTAAGTTCATACAAAAATCGTGACGTAGTGGACTTTTTTTTGGGATACTATTTTTTATTATGAGGATCGAATCGGCTCCTGTTTCTGATTCGAATGAGCCCAAGCATGTCCAGATCTGGAGGAATCGGGTTTTCGAGATTTAATTTGGAAAACGCTCGTATACAAGGCGTAATTAAATACATGCCCTATACAGGGTGTAATCGATAAGTGTTTACAAGCCATAATTCCGTAAATATGAGAGATATCAGAAAACTTTTAACTGATACCGAAAGAACGTTACCCAGCGAGTAAAATTACATTAATTATTGTATATCCATAAGGGCCCCATAAGAGAAGTAACAAGTTACCTCTGGATGTCGAGGTTCTCCCAGCAGATGAGGGTCTCGACGGCGCCGAGCTCGAGCGCGCGCAGCGTGTCGTCCACGCCGAAGCAGTACTTGCCCGTGTCCTGCAACCACACACGATTATTATCAATATCATTGACATACCTCGTAACGGCTGTAGCAAAACGGCGGCATTTGACAGTTTGATATCGGAGTTGGCGATTCTGAATGATTTACTAATAATGTCTGTCATCATGTCATCTTAAGTAAGTTTCAATGTGTATCTGTAATTTTATTTATAAAAGTACGTAATATCTGGAATAAGTGATAAAAAAAGTTCATTTGTCAAAGTCATATTTCATGTCACAAAGAAACTGATATTAAAATAAGTCCCAAATATAATCATTATTTAAAAATATGTGTCGAGATATACTTATTCAAAAGAGAAACGGCAGCTATTAGTCGGGGGAAGAAAAGTTTTTGGTCACATTAAATCCTACAGTTTCGGAAGCTTTTTCTAATGAATATTTAGGGTACACAGATTCACACCATGCAATAATCCCCAGTGCCGCGCGAGAGCTTCTCATCCAGTCGAGGACTTGAAGGTCAATAATTGGAACAGCACGTTCAATAATTTCTACCCTCGAGATTATGCATTCATTCTATTGTTTCAGATGATTTATAATTAAGGAAAAAAAAATCCCCAGTTTTTTCGTAAAGCTTATACAAAAAAAACTATACCTTAATTTTTTTTTCCTTATTTGATAAAAAATATAACTTACAAAATCTTGCGCAATTCGAAAATTTCGTCATTGGACCAAAATAAAGATATAAACGTCTTAGTAACTTTTCTCCGCGGTGACACAGTTGCATCTATTTTTTTTTCACTGTTATTATTTTATTTTGCTTATAAGACGTTTCAATGAAAACGTACAGCCACGATGATCTATTTCTTAGATAATATGTTTATTAACACGCAAAATAAAAATAAAATATTTGAAATATATTTAGTGCTTTACGAGCAATCGACATTAACAGCTATAATCTTAAAACGAATATTGTTTAAATCCCGTCTTCCCGCGCATGTGCCTACGATACGTGTGCGGCGATGCCGTGCGCTGTGCGTGAAAGAGAGAGGTATAGTTATATATACAGGGTGTGGCCAATAATAGGAGCTTTAAATTTAAGTGATAAATCTTTGGACTATACGCAATTACCTAGACCTTATCATAATGCTTCAAAGTGAACCAACTCTGAGATATAGCACTTCAAAGTTGCAATACATAATCAATGTATTTAACCATCGTTAAATTGTCGTTAACGATCGTTAGATGTCTTGGTACAAGGTGGTTTCTTGATGGAAACTAGTTCTTAAGCCCAGGTATAAAGAACAACTAATCGCGTGAGAACACGTTTATTTTGACAAGTTTGTTTTAAAATTCTCCAAAAAGATGCCCTAGCAACAAAGAGGTTTTTACTTTATCATCGGAAGTTTACAATGACACCTCGAAAAATACAGCGAACCTAGCACATCTTGGGTTTGATTGCCGCTCGCGAAATTGTCGCGGCTACTCGTCTCGTTTTGATTGTATTGATTAAAAAAGCCGCGAGAAGGCCGTGAGTGACTATCAAACACAAGATGTGCTAGACCCACCAACGACTGTTTTGTACCTACTGTAGAGGTTTTGATTTTTATTTGAATTCCAACAAATATGTTATACCTACTAGATTGTGCACCAAAAAACATAATTTAGCAAAAACGAGACTTATTTCAACACTAGGTCCTAGATTAGATATTTCTTTATAAGCTAGGAACGGTCCTGGCGAGAAGTTTACTGCTGCTAGGGTGTCCTTGTCTAACGTCTTGTCGGATACCTAAAACAATCTTTTAGACTAGAAGAAATGGTAGAAAACTTTTTAATCATTACAATCGAAAAGAGGTGGGTATCTGCCAGTTGCTGTCTAACACAAGATTTGCTAAGCCGCACATGGGATATTTATAGCAGTCCCTTTGCTTTACCTAAGACAGGACAGTTATAAGGTAACCATAAAAACATCAGTTTCCGGTAAAACCGTGATCGGTCATTGGTTAATCAAGCTTTGTTATGAAGTAGCCATAGCGACGTCAGCATCCGTGTAACTCGCGGGATCGGTCATTGGCCACCCGGGTTTTGTTATAATGTAACCATAGCAACGTCCGCATCGTTGTTGAACATAGTTCGGCAAAAGTCGTTGATAACGAATCAAGCTTTGTTGTAATGTAACCACAGCAACATCAGCATCCGTGGAATTCGCGGACTCGGCCATTGGCTAACTGAGTTTTGTTATTATTTAACCATAGTAATATCTACGTCATTGGTGAACAGATTTCGGCAAAAGACGTTAATAACGAATCGATCCCGATCAGTACTGTGTACCGACTAATTTACGAACTGTAACAAGTGACTCAACAATCCCGGTTCGCGACTGTAACTTCTGTTTGACAATGACAACATCACTCGGCCTGTCCTTTTCTTTTTTCGTCTCTTCTTCTTTTTAATCAATATAGTCCAATAGGGACGGGTAGCCACGAGAAAGCCGAGTGTTTCAGTCACACACAAGATATGCTAAGCCCCCGGATACTTACACAATCGTTTTATAAGCCATTTGTCCCGTGTTTTGTTTGGCCATGGTCATTTCAATAGAAAGGGACACAATTCTGACAGGAGTCATCTCACGAAGACCGTTTTTGTTTTACTCTTTAGTGCACAATTTAGTAGTGGTATCTTTGCATTCGAAGCCATAGACCATGCAGTTGTAAATGCGAACTTTTTTATGTGAAGTCACTTTCTCTACTATTACAACATAATGACAATTTACGTCAAGTTGTTATGTCAAAACATTACCAAAAATAATAAAATAAATTATAAAATTACGAATTGCGATGCACACGAAGCACATAATTAATAAGAAAAGTAAGCGAATCATTGTGTAAACGACTTGTCAACGAATATTATCTGAGTTGATAATAGAACCAAGCACTATTGTTGTCATCTCAAAGCAACGTATACCAAATGCAGTTCTGACTGTGACCTGTGGGTTTTCACTTCCAACCAGATTAACAGTGAAATTCTTACTTAGTTTCGACAAGATCCTGTTCTCAGTACGTGTTATGTCGTGTCAGAGTGGAGTCAAATAAAGAAGCAGATCGTATCGTCGACATCATCGTAGTCGTGCCTATGGGCCCGGCCACATGATCACGGTGCGGCGTCGTAAACGTAAAACGGCGCGGCGTCGTGGCATTGCACGTTATCGCACCGTGGGAAATTACGGCGCGGCGTCGTGGCATTGAACGTTATCACACCGTGCGAAATTACGACGCGGCGCCGGGCAAATCCACGGTGCGATAACGTGCAATGCCACGACGCCGCGCCGTTTTACGTTTACGACGCCGCACCGTGGTCATGTGGCCGGGCCTTATGTCTACAAATTCAATTAATTTAAGTGCAAGTTGAGTGGTTAAGAGTTCACCCAGTGAGATATGTGATTAGTGCACTATTTTTGTTGTAACCGTTTACTTAATAAATTGTTTTGAAGTCACTTTATGGCGTTTTACTAATTTAGTTATTTCGTCAGTTCACACCTGATAATTGAGATTGTGATCTGTTACGTAATGTTGAAAAAAGTGACAAAGTAATCAATACGTAGATAGGTATGTTTAATAAGCAATACTGATTCATTTAGATTCAATAATACGCGAAACCGATAGTACCTAAATGTCAATGTCAAATGTTCGACTGGACACATAATGTCTGCATCTGCAGTACATTGCTGGGTCGATTAACTTTGTTAGAAAAATATAGAACATTTATTTTTGTTTTTAATTAATTAAAACCATTTGGAGTTAATTACTGATTAGTTAAAGGGTATATGTTTTCATTTATTGCTCTTATTACAGGCCACACCCTGTATACATTTTTGAATAATTGTAACACCTCATTTTGCGTCGGGAATTAAATACAGGCCCCTAATAGGTTACAAGTTGTATAGGTGCCTACATTTTTAATCGTCAGTTCAAAAACTGCTTAATACCTATTTATTTTACTACTAATTTTTATTTAAGACGTTTCTACTTCCTTCCTACGAAAAATTCCGTCTGTAATTTGACGCACCGTCCTGTCTACATAGTACCCCACCTACATTTATCCGCTGCCCTGCGGCCGGCCGCGCATTTATGACGTCGGCGCCGCTCCGATTTATTTTAACAATAACCATTTCGAAAATTGTAGGAAATGCTTAGAGTATACATAGGGGATTTTTTTGGCATTGTGCCACAACTAATTATTGACAAGAGGTACATTAAAAAAATAAAATGTAGAATTAATGCGCCTGCACGTAAATCAGTTAAAACTGTAAAAAAAATAGTTAGCATTGAGTCACTGACGTAATTTTTTCTTTGGATGAGTATAATAATTGTCGGGTCATTATAGTAAAAAATCACCATTTGTTTAATTTCTGTTTGATTGTTATGAATTTTAAAAATAATTTTATTTTTTCTGACTATATCTACGATTATTCAGTGGTGACTTTTTAAAATATTGTCTTAAATATTCAGTTAGGCCCCTCGGATAATAAATCCCTACTGTAGGATTTATTGTTTCTTTTTATTAAACAATTAAATCTTAATATTGATTTTATGACAAAACCTCCACACATTTATCAGGGATAATTAGATTCGTATATTCACAAAACGATGTTTTATCATATTCCTGAAATAAATATACTGTAGGATTTAATGTAATTTTCTCGAACAAGTTAAAGTTTAGCTCCCGGACTATATGGCATATGTGTATGTGTAGTATGTTTCAAAATAATTTTGATGTAATTTGATTTGATGTGGTTTTAATAACATTGTTTTTTTTGCGTTCCCAGTACCTAGGTAGTGACAACCCTGACGTCAATTTGCCACCGATTTGCGGGTTCGATTACGGGGTATGAGCATTGAAGGCAGCCTCAGCAGTAAGCCTGCCTAAAGTGAGCGCCAGTTGAATACGAAAAAAAGCCGGTCAAGTGCATGTCTGGCCATGCTTAGTGTAGGGTTCCGTAGTTATTCAAAAACGGCTGGGCCGATTATGTACGAAATATATTATGTTAATATATTAAATATTATGTTATATGTATTCTATAAGCCACCATTCATGATTTTTTAATATTTTTTGAACACACGAATCAAAAGTTAGAGGCGAGGGGGTATATTTATTTTTCTCCTGATCCTGTTATCTGCTGATATTAACTAAATAAAAAAACCATCCCCACTTTACAGGTGAATTCACGAAAGCTGGCACAAATGGATCGAGTAAGTGACAGAATGTATCTATGTGTGGATGTCAAAATGATAGTAGATACAGGTTGGTATAGCACGGCCGCATACGCACAATGATAGAGATGTCATTAATTTCATTCATTCCATCCGTTCCAGCTTTGGTGAATTTATTTGTACGTGTAGGGGAGGTGTCTGATTATTTTATTTTATTCTACCACTTTGTTGACGTGATTAATATGTATAGCTGTGCTCCAAACTGCGAATGTTCTCTTTCTTGCCATTGTGGTAGCAAATGATGAAATGGTTCGCCTAACTGGTAATCAATTACGTTTACCCATGAACCTGCTAAAACATTGATCAAAATTATTGAGAATAAAGTACTTAACACGTTCGGCTCCGGTACTGTTTCACTAAGTGCTTATACTATGCCGATCGAAATTATCTGATAGAAATCCTATGCCAGTGACACGCATGTGTGACCCAAAAGATTGTACTCCTATGCCGGTGACACAGCACTTGTGTCAAAAACGTTCGCATTTCTATGGCACTGGCATAGGAGTAAGAACTTGATTAATGCAAGTGGCATAAGAATAAGATTACTTTGATCACGTGTCACTGGCCTAGGAGTAGTTTTTTCGGTCACACACGCTGTGTCACCGGCGTCGTACGTGTTAAACCGTAGCTGACCTTGACAGTTTAATAGAGCTGTAAAATTTGCGTCCACAATTTGCACTACACAGTATGACGTAATCGAAATATTTCCTCTCAAGCTATCATAGCAACCGAGTGCAGAACCTTGACTGTGACACAATTTGTTATCGCGCCATCAATCAATGTGCAATGAGGAAGTTCGGCCAAAAATAGATAACGCGGTTGTATATGGTATCAATCATTCACACTCTTACGTGAGGTTTCTGTATGACGGAACTGCCAATTCATTATGTTTTACTTATGATGACTCCGACAAATTGTTACTGGGCCAGTACAGTGTATGTAGCAATATATACAGGGTGAAATTTAAATCATGGATCATAATATGTTTATCTAACTCTATAAACAACTAACAATTAAATGCCCCACAAGTTTCTTAAAACTGGATATGTTATTATTAATTTTTTGGCTATCAAAATGGATTACTAAGAAAAATTAATTGAATTAAAAGATAATTTTATCATTATGTGCAAAATTAAATGATATCTATTACATTTAACGTTTTAAATAGCTGTTATAATTTGTTAAAATCACCTTAAAAATTAGAATAATACAATAAAAAAACATTAAATTTCCTAGTAACTTGTTGGACACTAACCCCCTTATTCATAAACGTCTGCTAACTTAACAAGCCGCTAATAATTGTTTGTCCCTTTTGCTCTTATGGACACATTGTTAAGACCGAAAGGGACAAACAATTATTAGCGGCCTGTTAATTTAGCAGACGTTTATGAATAAGGGGGTAGATTGTTACTTATCCATGTTACAATCGATTGAAGTCGGTGTTATTCAATTTATAATTTGGTGATTATATTTATTAACATTAACGCACGAACGAATATGACAATATGATAGATTTGACCAACCTGCGAGATCTCGTCGAAGTACCGTCCAATCAGCTTCTTCTCCTGGATGAACTTGACGTTCTGCAGCGACTCTGCTGCCAGCTCGATGGCTTGGTTGAAGCCGTTCTCGCCGCCGTACGACACGTCCACCAGCTTTATGATCTTGGCTTGTAAGCGCTGGAAACGAGAGGAAAATCTGGTTAACCCTTTAACCATTTTTTCTGAGCAACACATTTTTTTGGAGGGCTTCATAAAGGAATGTCGTATTTTCAACGTACATACATGATAGACTAGGAAAATGGAAGTAATGCAAGAAGTAAAAGGACAGAAAATAGTACATTACGAGACAAGTGCGAAAACCGAAACTCGTGTCGATTTAAAACACTCCCTATCGGTCGTGTTTTAAAACATCGCCACTCGTATCGGATTTTGTTTTTGCACATGTCTCGTACGACGTTTATTAGCGCAGATGGCCCTCCGAAGTTTCGGCGTTGACGTAAAATGACCCACTTCTCGCACTAGAGCCTAAAAAGTACACCATCTGTACTAAAAAGTATAATTTTATAAGTATTGAACCATAGCATAATTTGCAAATTTGAAACTGACTTGTAACAAATGATTTCTTATCTAGCTGTATGCTGATAGCTGGCCCCTATACCACAAAACTTTACAAGCGTACAATTCTACAAAATTGTCAACTTTTTGTATGGGAATTTATACAATTTTGTAGAATTGTATGCTTGTAAAGTTTTGTGGTATAGGCCACTGGTGTCCAAACAAATTTTACTGACTGTGGGTAGGTTTGTTAAAAGCAAAGCCACACTGGACGCGTGTGAGGCGTGCATGTTGTAGTGTATGTAAATATCATATTAGATGGTGCACTGCTTGCGTGGCATGCGGATACGTGCGTATCCTGCAAAATGGTGTGCGATCTGTAACTTTTATATAAGGTACTAATTTATTAGGTGCAGATATTTTTACAGCTGATAGTACTCGGCCTCTGGAGTATATTAAACCGTGAAACATTATAGCTTTTACGATGTTTTTTTGGAGAAAACGGAAGAACAAATTTGCTACGTAAAAACACCCTGTTTATGTGATTATTAAATGAAAACTCATTGAACAGCTTCTAGTACCTCTTTTACGTACCACTTAACTGGAACTGGCCACTTTACGTCGATAAATTAAAAATTTGATTGTCAATATCATGTTATTTTCCGTTGGATTGTGTCGTTTGATGACATGACAGACAGCTTGTTATTGTGACATGTGATAATGCACATGCTGATTTTTTTCAGACGAAATTACAATATTTTTTTTTGTTAGGAAAATGAAATCAAAAAAGTTACATGAAAAGATTTCTTAATTTATATTTAAAGTTAATTATTTTAATGTAAAGTATCATGTGTTAAAACGCTACAACGTGCACGCGCATTTGGTGTTGCCCGGCCATTTATACATACGGTATTTTACGAGATATCGAAGGCTTGTGCATAAATCATGAGGTTTTTTTGGCTGATTTTTTAGTATCCTAGGTTTTAGAATCTACTCATGTGATGTGATAAAACATTTGTCACAAAATAGAAAGGTACAGAAGTCAACTACTAGTATAGTTCGAGAAATATAAATTGAACGTTTAATGTTACTATAATGTGGGTAGAAAGTTACCAATTTATATTTGACGAACTATACGTACTTCACTTTAAGCGCTAAATTTCAAGTTACTCACAGGATCAAACATGTCAGACTGGCTAAGTCCGCAGAACCAGCCAGAATCAGACCAGCTATATTCAAGCGGTCACTGATGAACAGCTATAGCTATATTAAGACCTAAACATTTCCGAGCAAGTGTGAAGTTCATACTAAAACTATATTTCGCGCATGTTACTCACGTTTTGAAGTCGAAAAATGCTCGACATGTCCTCATACGGAGCGAAACATGCGGAGCATTTTTGTGAGTCTAGCGCTGCGACCATATATAACAAGGACGTCTAACGCCAGCTCAAATATGCCCCCAGAAACAGTTGTTCAATTGTGCCAAGATGGGCAGGACATAGCGCTTTTCTTAACACCGCGCATATTTCGGCGCAACATCTTTGATAAATGTTTATAGAATATAGCCAATCAAAACTTTGATGGACCAATCACAACTATTTTTAAATGGCTGTGAAAGTTTTTATAGGTTGACATTGAAATTCATTGCCGTGATGCATTCAAAAGGGGGTGACATTTGTCAACTAAAATTCAGGACCGTTTTTGAAAGGCAATTTATTATGGCGTACGACTTCCATGTTTTATTTGTTCTAGGTCTAGCGAGAGTTTTGTGTTTAAAGTGTCAAGTTACTCACAGGATCAAACATGTCAGACTGGCTAAGTTCAGTCTTGAAGTCCGCAGAACCAGCCAGAATGAGACCGGCCACGTTCGGGCGGTCAGCGCTGATGAACAGCTGGGTGGCAACCTCGGCGACCTTGCGCACGTAGTTATGCCGCTTTTCCATACGGAGACGAGCGAAACGGAGCGCAGACTGACCACCACGACCGTGCTTCTTCGGTAGGTCCACGGTGAATTTGTGAAGCACCTGTGTAAAGGAATATTTGTGATTAGGAACGAAGAATACTGCTCAATCTAGTGCTGTCTGAGAGCATTATTCTATCAATGAGTTAGTGGGAGGAATGTCAAGAGAAAGTTCGCGTTTTTTGGTTGTTTGGCTTTTACTCAAATATTACCACTAAAGTGCTTGGTGGTAACTACTGGGAATATTTTTCCCACTTTTTTTTTTTTTTTAAATCTTTTATTGATTAAAAAAAAAAGGGTTTCGTCACACAGTGACGATGTCACCCTCGTTGATGAGATCACATGTTGCTTAATTAATTAAAATATAATATTTATGTATGTTTATCAGAACAATTTAAAATATATTTTGCACAACCTACCAGCCTCATCCGACAACGGCGAAGCCAGCATGCTGTTGCAAGACCCAATGTTGGTGGGAGTTGGGAACATGTCTTGACGTTTATCCTCGTTGCGGACACATTCCATGAGCACATGTTGGACATCTTCAAGTTTGTCACAATCTAAACAATTTGGTGACTCTGATAGTCTCATCATGAACTTGAACTTATTTGATGGAATGTGTCCACAACGAAGCCTTAATAATGCCACTACCTTTTTCCTCCTAAAGTGTTTATCGAACCAGGGTATACGAGGGGGCTGACATTGGATAGTTCGGTACCAAATTCCTTTTGTACGTGATCGTTCGTCAAAGTACTCGCTCCACGCATCCCTACAGCTCATTTTTACCTTACCTAGGACCTCACTGTGTAACGGTAGGCAACTATACGGTATACCGTCGGTTATTGCATGTCGCGCCGCCCTGTCTGCCTCCTCGTTACCCATGATACCGACATGAGAGGGTATCCACTGGAATATCACTTCCTTGTTACTCTTCCGAAGTTCACATATGGATTCGAGGATGTTGTAGGCTATCGGATGCCCTCGATTACCCGAGGGTAACCGAGCCAGATGTGAAAGGGCACTCTTTGCGTCTGATAGTATGACACACTTGTTGCAATTTATTGTTTTCAAATATGACAAAGCTTCGGCAATAGCAATGAGTTCACAGTGCATAATTGATATTTCAGCTTGAATATTAAACTTTCCTCGTAACATCAGCTGAGGATCAAAAAAGGCAGCCCCACATCCATTTTTTTCCTTGGATCCATCTGTGAAGATCTTATAAAATAAATTATATTTACTTCCTAAAAGATCATAACAAAGTTTATATAATTCTACCTGTTGTACATACTTTTTAGCTGATTCTAAACCTTCAACAAATATATTAATATTACTTGATACATCAAAACTGCTAATCCAGGTGTCTAATGAATAAATGGGTAATTTCAACTGTGATTGAACTGCATAGCTAACATACTGGTTATAAGTTTCCACAAGTAAAGGTTTTTTCTTACTTCTCCAGTACATATGTTGACAGGAACGACTTAACTCATCTAACACCTGAATTGTAATATTATTCTCAAATGATTTCGCTCTTAAATAAAATTTAGCAGCGAGGTATTTTCTTCTAATGAAAAGTGGTTGGATACACAGCTCACTTTCCATAGCGTGAATCGGTGTACTACGTATAAATCCGCCTATCACCCGCAATGCTTGATTTTGTACTTTATCCAGCTTGAGCAAATGACTCTTAACACTAACATCATATAGAAAACACCCATAGTCTAGTCTACTGCGTAAAATTGCAATGTATAGTCGCCTCAAGTGAGTCGGATGAATACCCCATTTGGATCCAGCTAGGACCTTAAAAACATTTAAGAATTTCAGTGTATTTTCACGGGTTTCATTGATATGCCGTGCCCACGTTAGGCTTCTATCCAGCCACATACCTAGATATTTAACACTGTCTACTTGTTGTACTCTATTGTTATCTACCTGTAAATTTACTTTATATTTGTTAGCGTTCCTAGGATGCCCTCTCATAAATACACAGACTTTTGTTTTTTTGTGCGATACATTTAAACCCATTTCTTCTACCGTGGAATTAAGAACATTTAAGGAATCCTGGACAACGCTAACTGCATCGTCTATTTGCTTGTGACTGGCATAAAGCACAAAATCATCCGCATACTGTGATACAAATATGTTCCCTACTTGTTTACAAATCTCTAAAGTGGCTATATTAAATAATAAAGGGGATAAGGGGTCCCCCTGAGCTAAACCCATTCCTGTGACACGAATTAAGGTTTCATGACCTATCAATTCAATAGCAAGTTTTCGCGAATGTAAAAATTGCCATAGATATTTACATATAGTACTGCCCACACCCAGGCGGTCCAATGTGGTCAAAAGACTGAGCAAGCTGACATTATTGTAAGCGCTGTCAATATCAACAAAGCAACCCACTGTGGCAAGCCCATTGGTATATCCAGTCTGAATTCGTGAAACCAGCCTAGTAAGATTATCCATGCATGAACGAGATCTCCTGAAACCTATTGTTTCGTCTGAAAGATAGTTACCTTTTTCTATATACCACTCAAGTCTACGAGTAAGTATTGTATGAAATATCTTGCATGGGCAGCTCAAAAGAGAAATTGGTCTAAAAGTCAAGTCTGGCCCTGTGCCCGCGCCGTGTTTCGGTATAGGAACGATTTTCACGTTACGCCACTGAATTGGGACAAAGCTACGAGTTAAAAAGATATTAAATATGTTAACCATAACCTGTTTAGCTGTATATGGAAGGTGCTTGATCATTGAGTATGATATGTCGTCTATACCCGGCGCTGTATCTGAATGTTTGATGGCATTATTAAGTTCCTGTACCGATACCGGCGATGACAAATGTACATTATTGTTTATAAAGGTAGGTGCTGCAGGAGTAACATAATCTGGCGCTAAACTACATAAGAGATTTTCAGCCTTTTCAAAAGTAATTGCTGACCTCGGCGTTTTATAGCCCTTCAACCATTTCATCTTGTTCCACATTTCACTAGAAGACGTAGCACAATCAACACTATCACAAAAGTTTTTCCACGACTTAGCTTTTTCTTGGCGTATCACTTTTTGTGCAACACGAACTTTACTCTGTAGAACAGCCAGATTGTCAGGTGTAGGGTTCCGTCTGAAGCTAGCCAGCGCGCGTCGTCTCTCGGCAACAGCCTTAGAAATATCTTGTGTCCAATACGGTCTTGGGGTAAATTTTTCTTGACGAAGGGGGTCGTTGCATATTTTAGTAATAGGAATTGTACTATCCGCTGATTTTTCTAATGCACTCATAAACTTGTCATATGCTGATTGTGGATCCTCCGGCAGCAGGAACTCCAAAAACTGTTCTTGCGCGGCCGTCGTATATTTACCCCAATCAGCTTTTTTGAAATTACGTCTCTTTTTGTGATTTTCAGATTTCTCAACATAGGTATTTATTTTGATCATTAGATGATCGCTGCCAAGGCTTTCATTTTGTACCGTCCAATTAAACTTAAATGCTATATCTGAAGAGGCGAGAGTGAGATCAGGAGAAGACTTTTGTACCAGATTATTTACTAACTTTATTCTTGTGTGAGTACCATCATTGAGGGAGATGTAATTGTGATCTATACTGGCATCTAAAATTTGGTCGCCTCTCCTATCTATTTTTGTTGACCAATTAGTATGGTGACCATTTAAATCCCCTGCTATAAGCGACTTTCTGTTAACTAATGAAAATATCTGGTCCCAATCCCTGGATGAGGTATTAGCTGACGGCGGGCAGTATATTGATAAAACATTTTCTATGTGATGGCAGTTCAGTATCTTGACATGAATTACCTCAATTTGTGTGTTTGTTATTTGAACATTGCATTGCTGAGCTTGAACTGATTTGTGGGTTAAAACTGCTACGCCTCCATATCCATCAGCTCGATCAGACCTAAATATGTTGTAACCACTTATATGTAATTGAGAATCTGGATCCAACCATGTTTCACTAATTAGGGCTAGGTGTACTTTGTCTTGATGTAAAAGTGACTCCAATTCTAATCGTTTCGGACGAATGCTCTGGGCATTCCATTGTATTATTTTTAAGGCAAGTTGTGAGTTGTGGCTGTCCATAATTGTTTAATAGTATTGAAATATGGTAGGTCTGCCATGTATTTTAGCGCTATTGATACTACACCCTCTATAATGATATCTACACACATTTTTAATTTATTACTCCATGAGCCACCTTCCTCCTCGAACAAGGTTCTCTTAAGTTTCCTCAACAGCAACTGCCAGGTAATTTTATCTTTGTGTTGTGAACGTTCTTCTTGTCTACGATTTCTCTCCTGCTCCTGGTTTAGATATTCGTCTTGCCCAATAAATTGTTCTTTGTCACTGCCACTGTTTGCCGACATGTTGTCATCATATATATTATCTACTTTTAAGTCGTTTTTCTTACTATTATGTTTTTCTTTTATGTTTTTATTTGTTGTCTTAGTCTTCTTCGTTTTGGTTATCATAGCATAGCTAGAGCTACTACTCTCCTGTCCATTCATCTGTTCCTGTGTATGTAACACCTCAGACTCAACTGGTTGGGAAGGTGACTCCTTCGGCTGTCCATCATACATAGAAGGTAAGGGTGGAATATATATGGTGTACATTGTGAGAGCTTTTTTGTATGAACAATTAAATTTAGTCATGAGGTCCCTTATTTTCCGCTCCCTGATATATGTCGGACAATCTTTCGCCATCGCCATATGACGACCCGAGCAATTGTTACAGTGGAAGTTTCTTGTCTCACAGTTAGGGTGGTTTTCTGAACATTTGGGGCAGACTATTTTACTAGCAGGGCACATTCTAAACGTGTGGCCGTACCTCCAGCATCGCGAGCATTGTGTCACCGGGTAACTATACGGTGCGACCTTGGCTCTTGTGTCATAAACATACACATATGTCGGCAGAGAAGCCCCTTTAAACGTGATTCTTACGCTTTCGCTCATTTCCCACTTTCCGCTTATAGTATTTCTGCGTTTCAAACGCTTGACTGCCAAAATAGCGGTTTCGCTGACGAGGTCTGTTAGTATTTCTTCTTCAGTCAATTCCAGGTCCACATTATAGATAACACCGTATGACTGATTATTTTCGAGTGTTCTTTGACATTTATAGCCACCCTCGTTAAAGCGTTTCGATTGTATCAAAGAATCTGCACTGATTTCGTCATTAAAATGAATTAGTACTTTGTAGTCATTGATAAACTTAATTCTTGTTATGCACTGTATGTTTTGGGCTTTTAATAACTTCGCTAAACCGAATTGTTTCGGTAACTTCTCAGTACTTGTCATACAAACTTCAATTGCATCCTCCGGGATCCCCGGCGCATTGTTGTCTGAAGTCATCTTGCTAAATATTTTTGCCTTTCGACCCACTGCTTTCCACTGTTCATCCTTATTCACCTCTCTTCCCCTTTTTGACGCGCGTTCCAAATCCGAGTAACACCCGCTGTTCATATTTCTGTTACCGCTAAATGCCATAACCTCACTTTTGTTATATTTCACATTTAATCTTTCATTTCCGGGCCCCATTGCCCTTCTTCTTATATTTCGACCATTTGCCACTGTTTTCCACTGCTCTTCTTCGTTCATCTCGTTTCCTATTGCTGTAGATTCATCGAAGTCCAAATCCAAACAAATTTCATTGTCCATGTACATTTGCCGTTCGTCACTTTCGTTTTTCTCCATTTCATCACTTTCCGACATGTTACTTTTATCCGTTAAGATATACAAACACTACTAAGCACATTTGATTTATTTATAATTACTGCACGCGTGTGACCTTGAACCGTACGAATTCCCAGAAAAGTAATAATTCGCCGCGTCCGTCGCTTACCGCCGCTAGCGCGCAACTGTATTTTTCCCACTTGTTACTACTAAAATATATAGTGGTAACTACTAACTATATCTAGGTGGTAAAAAAATCCCAGTTGTTACTGGTGTCAGATGGGTGGTAACAGGTGGGAATAACCCGTTTTAATTTAAATCTGTACTTTCCTGTAACCTTTAACCTTTGAATTTCAAAACATTTTTCATTATTTATTTTCTTATAAGAAGTTTATTTTTGTAGCCATACGAAAATACTCTGAAAAAGATTGCAATTTTGATGATTCCCTTTTAATTAGGGATAATAATAATATACAAGCATTGTTCGGTGTTAACATACAAACAGTGAATTTACTTTAGATCTAGAATATCTAGATCCACAAAAAAGAAGTGTATCTCGTCTGTTTCATGGTGCACGAAATTCAGGCTCGGCTTAGTACAGTCAAAGACAAAATAAGGTGTACACAAAAATGTTCAAAAATATGTCACAGCACACTCAAAATTCTGTGTAATAAGAACGTTGTAACATATTTATGAGCGGATTCTTTCGATACTTATTTTTGGACTTGACTGTACGGGAACCGCTGTCAATTATTATTATGTAATGATTCTTATATTATTTCAACTCACCTCCCTAGTGTTACCCTGCAGTGTACCGAACAGAGCGCCGTTACCGTCCATGACGATGAACCCGAACTTGTTGTCATCAGCCAGCAGCGCCGTGAGAGCCTCCGTGTGGAACTTATTGTCGCACAGGTACAGCGAAGTGTTGATCGGCTTGAACGGCTCGAAGTCGATGTTCACTTTCTTTTCTTTACCTTCTTCCGTCACGATGGTTCCGCAGTAGATCACTAGGCCGTTTGGAGGCACTGTTGAATGAATTATGGGTTAATAGAGGGGTTTTACTATATTTAGAACATGTTTCACCCACCCTGAATAATATATCTGATTATCGCAATACCATTGACTAAATTCGCTGTGATTCACGGAAGGTCGTCTGGTGTAATTGGAAGCACGTTGGACCGGCAATCGAGAGGAAGCGGGTTCGAATCCCGTGACAACCAGTCTTTCACAGTGGACTTTTTCTATGGTAAGCACATCTGTTACAACATTGTGAGATATCTGATTATGTGTAATCAAATCAACAACAACGTATTTTGGAATTACTCTGAATTTATAATATAAATGGTATATTATACCAGAGAACGAAATTAGAACAGTTCTTTTGTTTGGAGAAATAACTGGTATCCGATCCCTGGGTCGCGTTTTATTAAGTTACAATTTACAATTTCACTGTTTGCCTCTTTAACGCACGCACATATTGGGTAGAAAGAGAGGCAAACAGCGAAATTGTAAATTGTAACCTTATAAAACGCGACCCTGGGCTGATTCTGAAAATACGATGTTGTTAATTACCAATGACCGGCACCATCCGTGCCATACTGTGTTGTAGGTGGCCCATTAAGGAAAGGGCATATTAACACTAGAAAAATGTATGTTTGCATGATTTAAGTATCATTATTTTGCATAAAACCAGCGTGACTCAGGCGCCCGTAACCATGACAATAACCGACAGAAAAAGTTGATTCACCCAATTACACATAATTTCTATAGAAAAGAGGGTATAAAATTGAGGGTATTAAACTTCAAAATTCACTTCAGACTCAATGTTGGACCAAATGTCACTGGCCAACATGTTGGCATACCTTTAGTGTATAGCTTGAGCCTATGCTGTACGGAGGTGATGGCGCCGAGCACGGAGAGCCGGTTCACGCGCGACTTGATGTTGGACGCGGTGCCAAACTCGTCGGCCAACATCTTGGACACTCGCGATATCTGATCCTTGGGCGGGATGATGAGGGATATCATGGATGTGCCATTCCTGGAATGAGAATTTGTGAACATTATTTAGGGTTTCTTTCTGCGCCAGCTCAAAAATGCCCCCAAAAAGAATTTGTTCAATTGTTCCAAGATGGGCAGGAGATAGCGCTTTTCTTAACACCGCGCATATTTCGGCGCAACATCTTTGACAAATGTTTATAGAAAATAGCCAATCAAAACTTTGATGGACCAATCAGAACTATTTTGAAATGGCGGCTTGATTTTATAGGTTGATATTGAAACCACCGTGATGCATTGAAGAGGGAGTAACATTTGTCAACTAAAATTCAGGACCGTTTTTGAAAGGCACTTTAGTATGGCGTGCGGCTTCCATGTTTTATTTGTTCGTAGGTTTCTTTAGAGTCACACACATGTGTGTGGTGGCCTCTACTTAGCCTATGCACATGGACACATTAGGAGGTAATGAGGGTTTTTGATACTTTTTCTGCCGCTATGGGGAGGTGAGATGGCAGCACTGAGCCGACCGTTTAACGAACTGTCAAAATAAATACGCGCATTTAATTTTCAACATATTTATAGGTTTATTTATTCTGAAAACGATTACTTTAGGCATATTGTTACCTAAAATAAATAAATAAAATAGTTCCAAGTCAATTCTCATGAAATTAACAAAGTTAAAGTAATTATTTTTAATACCAGTGACTTTGCGTGCCTGTTTTATAGCTCCGTCTTCAGTTCGATGACCGTGTAATAGTCGTAATCCATTACAAAATCAATTCTTTTCCAAATAAAATAGAATTTCAATATTTTAGGCCCAAGTGCCTATGAATAGTATGAATCTGACAGTTGTCGAGACCAGGAACGTACGAAGCGCCGCCTGGTGGCAGAAAAATTATCGAAAACCCTCATTGCATGAGAGTCACATATTGGAAATGCGCAGGCTCCAAGTCATTATCGACCTCTGTTTACGCCACATTCTAGGCATATACTGGCCCGAGAAAATTACCAATGCAGATCTAATTAATCTTATTGGCACTAAGTCAGGGCCTGAGGATGGGGGATCGTGGAGAATTCTGTTAAAGTTGGTTATCATTTTTTTTTTTATTTTAGGTGTTAAACAGGTTACTTAATTTTAAGTAGTGTCTGTTATGGACCGTGTTGTAATGAGTTACAAAAACTACTTTATTACACAATACAAATGATAATCAGTTCAGCAAATTGCTTTATATGTTAAGCAATCTATATCAGATATCCTATACAGCTGATCATTTGTCAATATTGTATTAATGAAGATAACTATATCACCATTGGCATTGTGTTGCGTCAGTAGAGAACCTGAGTTCATTGTAAATTGTTCTAATGCCATCTATGTTACATGTATCTGCATTCTCTTCTACGGCTATAGAAATATAATCTGTACAATTATAAGCAAGGATCGGACAAACACCCGTCATTTTGAAAACATAACCCTGTTCCTTACAGTAAAGACTTCCTCATCTTATGATGTTAACTTACTTTATTTTATAAGATATTTTTTAATAACACTATCACAAAATATGTATTTAGGAGATTGCAATTCCTATTTACTTATACACACTATGATTGTGAATTTGAGACCCATAAACAGTTTAGATTTTTTGATATTGAATTTCAATCTATTGAGTCTATATCTTCTTTGGTTACCGCAATAATTATTCATAAATGTATGTTTATTTTTATTAGTTATGACATGTTTCTTTTAGATATGAAGGGTCCACTGAAAGAACATGTCTAGTCAATTCAAATTACAGAAGGAAAAACCACCTTACTTTAAACAGAACAAGGCATGAATGTGCCCTGATTTTTTAAAGCTTTGGACATGTTTTTTCTGTGGACCCATCATATACAGAATACAGATAAGTTTTTCAAATGTATTGTCACCAGTAAGCTCTTATATAAGTAGTAATGATGGAGCTGTACTAAGGAATGAGAGGTGAATATCACTATATCAACAATCCCAATATTACATCTGGCTTTTAAGTCAGATATACATCTGTAACTTATTGCTGCAAGTTTTAAAATTATGTCAAGAAAAAGGTACTAAGGCATTCAATCTTGCCTGTATATTTTCAACAATGCAAGCAAGTGTAAATTAATATTTTTGAAATATATACCCACTTCATATTATTGATGAAGTCCAATTAGAATGTAGGAGGGCCAATCACATTTTACTTGTTGCTATGGTTACTCCTGGGTGACCCATAAAATTACAGTTAATTAGTATAAAATTTTTAAAAATCGGAAATTTCTAAAATTTTAATATATTAATTAGAATGCCACATAACACCTATCCATGGTGGGTCACCACACTAATCATGTTAGTAGTAACCTGGATAATTTTGTTTAACTATACCACTTTTGAAAGAGTGGCCAGAGGCAGGTCAACATAGATCAGATTGGAGAAATTGGGGGGAGGCCTTTGCCCAGCAGTGGGACACTATAGGCTCACAATAATAATAATACCACTTTTGTTCCCAGGATGATGTGACAGTATAATTATCTCAAGACAGTCATAATAGGTATGTGTAAGAATTAAACAGTAAACAGATCAGAATAGAATGTGTACAACTATTACAATAACATGTTTAGATTTATACAGCATCCTCATTGCTATTTGTTACAAGTCATTTATTCATATACATATGTCATTTTTGTCCCTTGTTTGGCTTTAGAATACTTCCTATAACAGGGTTTGGCTTTTTGCGTTAAATAGTAATTCTTGAGTCACTATTTGTTACTTATTATTGTGAAATAATAATATATTTATTTTCTTAACTTAGAAAAACCAACAAAATTTAAAATTTATTCAACTGAATAATTTATTCCCTCACTTAAGCAGAATTATATTATTTAATTGCAGAAAAACGCTTTAAAATAATAAAATCAAATAAACTAGCTGCATGTAAGACAACAATGAATGACTCAACAATAAAGTTCATTGCCTTCTAAGACTTGAAAATTGCCATTGTAAATGAATCATATTAGCATCATATTTCTGTTTGTTTGATCGTCACTCAGGTGACGATAATCGATCGGCGTGCGTATTGTTGTATGTATAAATGCGCATAGTGCTTCTATTTACGATGCTACGCGTGTTGAGGTTACTTTGCGCATGCAGTAGGGCGCGCATGTCATTGACAAGTGACGCAGCCTTGCTGGCAGTTCCCACCGTCCATGCAGCCAAAAAAACTCCAAAAATAAGTTTAAAATACTAAATAGACAATAAAAACTTACCCCCTGGCCATCTCCAAGCTCTTTATGAGCTTCTTGATCTTCCATATTTCGACATTACGATCGGCGGATGACTCCTCAGACATCTTGATACGCGACTTATAAAACGATTATACCACTAAAACACTCCGAATAACGGACAATAATAAATAAATAAGTCTTTAAATACACCACCAAACTTTAAAATTAATGATTAACGGGGAAAAGGGAGCCCGACTCGCGGTTCAAACTGCTAAAATCCAGATCGAACCGGACGGACGAGACACCTCGCGACTACGTTCACACACTTTCTAGTTCACATTTACGTCCGCGGTCACTCGAACTTTTCTTCTGGTGCGGGGATTCTTGGATTTCTTCTTAATTCGATTACCCCTAAGCATGTGGGACGCAAAAATCAGTCATTACAAGATAAAAAAGATGACGTGACCAAACGATCGAACGAACGCCTCGTCGACCGTCGGAGAAATGAAAGAAAAATTGTTTGGAATTGTTGCCATAAATAAAAATATTTGATGCTGCCCCACAGCTAGAACAGACTATATAACATTGCTATATTTTTTTACAAATTTATGAATTTCTACTATTCACATAAAATATTCAGTGCATATTTCATTTTAATGTTTTCTAGGATTTGTAAAACGAAAGCATAAATAGAAACAAGTCTTAAACTGGTAACAATTAAGCTTTTTTTTACTTTCAAAGTAATTGTCCAAATGAGGGTTTTCGATAATTTTTCTGCCACCAGGCGGCGCTTCGTACGCACCTGGTCTCGACAGCTGTCAGATTCATACTATTCATAGGCACCTGGGCCTAAAATATTGAAATTCTATTTTATTTGGAAGAGAATTGATTTTGTAATGGATTACGACTAATACATGGTCGTCGAACTGAAGATTGAACTCTAAAACAGGCGCTCAAAGTCACTGGTATTCAAAATAATTACTATAACTTTGTTAATTTCATGAGAATTGACTTGGAACTATTTTATTTATTTATTTTAGGTAACAATATGACTAAAGTAATGGTTTTCAGAATAAATAAACCTATAAATATGTTGAAAATTAAATGCGCGTATTTATTTTGACAGTTCGTTATACGGTCGGCTCAGTGCTGCCATCTCACCTCCCCATAGCGGCAGAAAAAGTATCAAAAACCCTCATTAAACACTAAGCCCTACAACTTTTCGAAAAGTTATTTTTAACATTTAATATTATGTTAAATATTGTATTATCTAGCATCCCCATAATATAAATAATTATACGAAACAGTAAATTTTATTTAAACTTCTTTCTTAAATAATATTAAAATGATTTTTCGGACCGCATTCGCATTTTGACAGTTGATGTTTCCGTTTTATGAGTGTTGACCTTTTGACATTTTGTTTTGTTTGATACGATATTACTTCGTATTTCGGTTAATTTATTTTAAAACTGCTCGTACATATTACATTGTAACTAAATTATTTATTTTCCCAAGCTTTATATGTATAAGTTATTTCTTCAAGGCCTACAATCGCTGAAGAAACGTGATTTCGCTCAGCAACTCAAGAATACGGAAAATGGACCGAACAACTGGTGCAACCAAATTTCGAGCACATCTTCGCACCTCCATAAACGCTGATGATATTGCAAATATGACTAGAATTCTCGATCAAGAACTGCTAGCCTCTCAAAGCACTTTGAACGAAATTTCCAACATTTTCGCATCAATCAATGATTTAAAAAGTAGCAAATCCCACCACTTGGATCGAGACGCTGTTTCTAAGTTTTTAGATTCGGAGCCATTAAAACTAGTTACAGCAGAATTTGGTGGGGTTCAATTTGAAGGTGAAGTGGACGAAATCTTGGCGACAATGAAAAAGTATGCTGATAATTTAAAAAAGAACTTGCCTGTTTTTGAGCCACATACACCTGAAAAAGAAACTATGTATACTTCTGAACCTATAGACATTGTCCAGTATGCATCCAGTTTGGAGCAGCTGAACAAGCGCCTGGCTCATATAAGGCAGAACCTGAGGCAAGAAGCGTCTACTAAGGATTTGAATATGGAGCAAAAGTTAGAAATACTGAATGAAAATGTTAAGCTGTTTAAAGAGGTAAAACATTATTTAATAGTAGAATTATTACCTTTCCTGTCTCCCTGTGTGCTCTTAAAGCTTGCAACACATTTTCAACTTTCCTTTTGGGCATTGCTCTAATACAAAGAGTTTAAGGTGATGGAAAGTTATCTATGTCATTTAGAAAAGGAAGAATGACCAGAAATTTACAATATAAGTTGTACTTTTTAACCAACTTCAAAGAAGGCGGAGATTGTTTTTTTTTCTATTTATTTTACTTGAAATAAAAATTTGTTTTTTTTTATTGAACTGGTATAACCCCAAGATGACCTTATTTTCACCAAATCAGGGTCTGATGATGGGATCTTGGAGAAATTGGTTGAAGTTGGTTTATAATTTTCTTATTTGGTGATTATTTCCCTATAATTTTTATTTACAAATGTTACTACATTTCAGATGACAGAAGGGAATGCATTGCTGACCAAATGTAGTGCAGAAACCAGTGAAAACTTCCAAAATGGTCACAGTTCAACAAGCCAATATGAGGAAATAGTCAATAAGCTACTTTCTGGCATCAATGATGTTACTTACTTAAGGCAAAATAAGGGTTAAAAAGAACTTACAACCTATTTCACAATTTGGGACTGGCGTGCCAGGTGAAACCTGATAAGTCGAGAAAATTTTTCATTTAAATAACAAACTCAGGTAAGTGTTATGCAGTTTGTATTTCAAAAAAAGGTTTGGTAGAACTATCGGGTTTCACCAGGTAACCCTCGAAATTATACCTGTCAGATAAAATTATCACTATCTTTTTCCCTGGGCAGATATAAGAAAAGAACTGGTAACATTTATCTGACAGATATTTAACCTTTTGGACGCCAACAAGTGATATATTGGCACCACAGTTTCAATGCCAAAGACCGATTTATAAGTCGTGGACCACAGAGCAATATAGACTTACATATGTGCGTTCATTTTCAGTCAATTTCAGTTTTGTCATTTTCTGACGTGGTGTCTGGGTGACAGCTTTGGTATTTGATATGTCGTCCAAAAGGTTAATTTAGGGATGATGAAACCCTTAGGTGGTGAAATTTAAAAACATTGATAGAACAAATTTATTAAATGTGATAACCTTTATACGAGGGCAGTTCCGAAAGTTTTTAGTTGCTCCGGTTCTATTCATGCGATTTCAATAAAACTTACACCATTTTGAGGGATATTTCAATGACGCTTTAGGCGGTGTAAATTGGTTTTAGTGAAGATTTTAGATATTTGTATTATTTTGTTTTACTTAGACGTGTCGAACCTTACTTCAATGACCATGATACCGGTTTTTAAGACACTTTTTTAATTAGATGCTATGAACATCATTCGCTTATAAAACTATTTTATTTTATAGGTACTAGTAATTGAAGATATTTCCGTTCTTTTTAAGTACAAATTACGTGATATCCTTTACTTTAATCATAAATGAGTAGGCATTGAAAAAAATCATAAACTCTAAAACTGGAATTTCGAACATTGTAAAAATCATCATTTAATCAATAATCATTGTTATTCAAATATAATTTAAAAAACGCAAAATGAACTTATTTATTTATCCCGGGTATATTTAAGCATGGCTTTCAAAGATTTTTATACAAAATATGCTTCAATGTGTCAATAATGGCCAATTTTTCCATACAATGTTAAATTTCATACAAAACAGCTTTTTGTAAAAAAAATATAATAAAAAAACTATTCCCATTACATGCATAAATTTATTAACCATAATAAGTATTGAAATGTCCCTCACAATGATATAAATTTAATTTAAATCGCATGAATAGAACCGGAGCTACTAAAAACTTTCGGAACAGCCCTCGTAGATAATCAATATCGCCAGAGTGTCATAAATAAAACAAGGGTCTGATATGGTATTATTAATTTTAAAATTTGTCATTCAAATTCAAGCTCTGATTTGCATGGTGTAATTTTATGTGCACATGTTGAAAAATTTACAGATCTTTTAGAGACCTAAAATTTTTCAACATGTTAAACCTAGGTTAAAGTCATCCAGTTGGTAGTGGCTCTATGTGCTATGAATGAGCAATGTGAGCTAATTTCATGATGAGACTCAGTCCTGGGTGTGAGGACCCAATAGAGGAACTTATGTGTGTACCTCTAAACACAGGTTTATTAGTATTACACATATTTAGCCCCAAGTTATTTCTAATATTGTCTCTTTGAATCTGATTGTGTGATACATTGTACTTTGTAAAACTATTTTTATGTTATGATTTGTGTGTATAAAATGTCTTAAAATTAAAGTTTTAAATAAAAACAATTTTATTTTACAATTTTCATTTTATTTATGGTTAACTTAAACCTAGTTTAACCTAAGATCTGAAATCGAATTGGAGATCAAAAATGTAAACAAATGGGATACCACCACAAAAAACTACTCGCGAGAGGTGGGTAATCAAAATCATTGAAATACTTATTTAAAAAATTCGTTTTTACTGTCACTGACTGTACATATTTTTTTTAATTATGCTACTAGTTTTTAAAAGTCTCAAATTCAATCTCAAAACGCCACCTCAATTTACAAAGGTGTTGTTTATAAATATATTCGATATAAAACGTTTTATACCCCTGGAATGTCACTTTAACATCGACAGTATAATGTCATGTCATTGTCATAGTTTGTTTACATTTTTGATCTCGAATTCTATTTCAGAACTTAGTTTAGGTATAAATTAAAAGTTAACAGCGTAATACCATACGGCCAACTCATTACTAATTGAAAATATTAGTAATTTATGTGAAAATACGTGATTTGTCGTCTACAGTCGTCATACTTCTTCGCATTCTTCGCAACCTTTTAATAGGACCCTTCGTCCATGCATTCATCTGCATCTGCGTTTGGTTATTGAACCCAATAAGTATAAGGAAGTCATGCATTTAATGACGAGAACTGGCATTTACTTGTATTCTCTTCGGACCATCTCCTATATAAGTTAAGGTTTTTAAAATCAACTTTAGTATTGTTAAAGATACGACACTACCGAGTGGTATCTTTATCTGAAAACATGTTCCCTATCATATACGCCGGCGTATCTCTCAATCTTTTACCTTTCAAGTTAATTGAATATGGAAGTAAAGAAGGATATCGTTTGAATATGCCTTTGCCTTCAGGCGTCCAAGCCGTTGCCACGCAAATATCGCCCTTCTTAGCAGTCACAGATACCCACGCTATGGACGAGAGTACTATATCACCGCAGCAGACCTTAGGTCCTTCCCCTGCGAACTCCAAAACTTTATACTCCAAGTTAGGCCAATTATTTAATCGCTCTGTCCCCCCTGTCGGTACCGCCAGCAGTTCAGTTCCCAGAAAGTTATTATACACTTCGTCAGCATCTTCAGTTTTCGTTACAGTGATAGGCAACTGATCAGAACAGAATATTGTAAAGCGACAAGGGTTCTCGCACTCCGTCAGGTCCAATCTAGCAAGTCCGGCTATGAAAATTGTTGAACCCTTGTGCAAATAATAGGTCTGAGGTCGTATCAATCTTTTAGGTATCGTTGCTAACAATTCTTCTGTAGTTAAAAGGGACAACGCTTGATCTGGATGTACTACCCCTGGTGTATCGTAAAACCATTTGCTATTGACGAATAACTTGTCTTTCTCATCTAAAACCATCTTTCTCCGCTTCTTTTCAGCTATATTGTCGTTTATACCGTCTTCAAAATCCATTGGATCTGAAAACGTTCTACCGATATGCCCTATCAAAGATGGTATCTCACGAGGTGTTTTCCCTTCCAGTTGGGCTTTTCGTATTTCTTTTTCTATTTTGATAAGTTTGGACTGCGACTTCAACCGATTTGCTCGCTCCTGCATCTTCCAGCCTGATGGTCTGTTTATGGGGAATTTTAGTAAATTCAACGTTGTCCCAGGCCATCTACTAACTGTAGCTCTTTTGACTATATCAACAGCGTGAACTTTACAGTAGTCTGACTGTAGTAAAGCATTGAAAAGTGAACTTTTCCCAACATTTGTACATCCAACTAAAAATACGTCGCCTTTATATAGCCACACTTTAAACATGTTAGATATTAAATCTTCCACGCCATAACCTGTTTTAGCAGATATAAGAGAAACGTATTTTATATTAGCCTCGCCCAATTTAGTTTTGGCTATTTCCTGCATTAGAGAATCCTTAATCCTTTGCAAGTAACCTACGCTATCAGCTGGTATTAGATCAACTTTGTTTCCCACAACAATTATTGGTCGATCAGTTCCTATAATATCAACAATACCGGGCCATATTGAACATGGGAAATCGAGTAAGTCTATCATGAGAACTACTAAGGATTTCCTATATCTTATAGATTCTAGTAGTTTTTCATATTCTTCTGGCTGCACCGTCACGTCTAGTGCTATATTGTATTCTTTGAGGAAATGACAACGCTGACATTCTAAAGTTTTTAGTTCGGTGGCGTTTCTATGTTTGAAGATTTCACTTGGTAAATAGCCTGGTATGGCTGGATCACTACAGTGTAGCAATGCTCCGCAGCCTCCGCATTGGGTCATGCTAACCCTAGCGTTGGGATCTGGTGTACCATAATTAATGCTCCATTGATTGTCAATAGTATCTTCTTCTAGCTGAGTATCATCAAAGAATTCGTAATTCGTCATCCATTTGTTAACGTCAGTTTTGTCTTCATGGTGTTCTACTTCGTCGGATTCTTTTGCAGTATTTTCAACAATTTTAGCAGTATTAGAAAAAGGTAACTGAAAAACCTTTTCTGGCTCTTCGGATTGTATATTCTCATCTTTTTCTAGTAACTGTTCTTCTTTAACAATATACTTTAAAGCCACAGGCAAAGGCGAGAGGCTCTTTTGCTTATATTCTTGTTGTTGTGTCTCTTTAGCTTTTTTAACGGATCTAACATAATATCTAAAGTAGCCTAGTTCTAGTTTGTCTTGTTCTAAATAAGAGTTGAAAGTAATTTTATCTTTATATTTTTCTAACAGTGTTTTGTAATCTTTTTCTTGCTTTTCGTCTCCCGTGATTCCTGATGTTTTAGCGTGGTTGAATCTTCTGAGCAAAAGTCTTCGACTTATTCTTGAAAATATGTGCATAGGTATCATGTTTTTACCTGAAATGAAATCATTAAAACTTTAGTCTAACTAAATATGTAGGTACGTATGCACCCAGCTATATTATAGAAAAATACGCTGGAACTAAAAAGTGCAAAATAATTTTCATTCCTACCACTTAGGATTTCCTACCCAAACCTTTAAACCTTTTACCCTATTCATTGAAATAAAATATGATTCCTAGGTACCCCACTGATCTCTGTGAAGTCGGTGCCAAGACAAATACGTCCACAGGCTACATCACACTCATATTTTAGGGTTAGGATACCCTTCAAAATATTATAAATAAAATCAAAATATTATTAATATTATGAAGTGTATACGTAATATTATTTAGTTGTTGTTGTTTTGTGTCTTGGCACCGACTCGAATCATATTTTATTTCAATGAATAGGGTAATCATATTTTATTTCACCGACAGGAATCATATTTTATTTCAATGAATAGGGTAAAAGGTTTAAAGGTTTGGGTAGGAAATCCTAAGTGGTAGGAATGAAAATTATTTTGCACTTTTTAGTTCCAGCGTATTTTTGAAGGCGGTTTAATTTTTATTTTAAAAATATTTTATTTTTTGCTTTTTAGTATAGTATAAATATAAAATAGGTTCAGTAATAGTATTCAGTATAGTAGTCATTGTGCATCTAGGGATGTAAGTACAAACAGCAACACTCCTAACGGACCATTAAAGACAGAGCAGAGAGAAAATGAAAGAGATAAATATAGTTATATTATGTCAACTTCAAATTAAACATACACGGGAATGTTGATCGTCCGCACTGTTCGCAACTTGGTCGAATAATACAAATCGGGTTCCGAAATCTTACGAGACTAGTATCACGACTTCGGCCGAACTCTGCTGACCAATGGGGCGAGCATTGCTACGGTTAACCAATGATCGCTCGCGGTTTCTTCAGAAGGTGACATTACCATGGTTACGTAATAACAAAAACGTTTAACCAATGATTGATTACGAATTTTCCGGAAGCTGACGTTACTATAGTTACGTTATAATATATAACATCCGCTTTAGTCCTGGAGACGTCAATCTATCTTCAGAGCCGGTAATTTGACTGCTAAGCTGCTATGTAGAAATTTTCGTTCATTTTTCTTTCAACGGCTGTCACTGTCAGATATTTTTTCAAAGTTAGAATTTCAGCCAGAAACTATCAAGTCTCTATTAAACATTTGTATGGCTACTGACAGATTAATAGTTATTTGTTATACAAGGGTGCAAAGTTGTATTTTACCCGCGAGTATGAAATTGAAACACGAGCAAGCGAAAGGATTCTATAGTTGAACCACGAGCGAAGCGAGTGGTTCTAAAATAGAATCCTGAGCAGCGAGTGTTTTAACATACGAGAAGTAAAATACATTTGCACCCGTGTGTAACACAAAACTTTTCCCCTCACTATAGCGAGGAAACTCAAAAAAGGTAATGATTTGTTCACATTACAATCATCATTATCATAGATCATCGTTAGTGATAATAATTTTCCAAATGCATCATGTATTTAATGCAAGATTTTGTCGCAGTAAACTTACCACGAAAAAGTAAACGCAGCACGATTTTAACACATTCCTGTAGTTGCACACCAACGCCAATGCATTATTAAATCATTCTCATTCATTATTTTTACAAAATTATAACAGAACACCCTGAAAGTTGTTTAGTTTACTATTTTTATGCGTGTTCGAGTCGGTAAATAAAGATTATAACCTATAATATTCTTAGACAATGTTGACGTTGACATTTTCTGCGTTTTGTGATTGCATCTAGTCATCTTATCATCATTCACTAAAACAATTGTTACTTATGGAATTTTAGGATTTATATGTTAAAATCATCATATTATATAAAGGTTTGTATTTTACACTAAATTCTCAAACAAATTATTTAATTATCATTAATATGGAACAATTTCCATGAGCATTTTACGTTTTGTTATTCCAAAACCAAAATCATTACTTTGCCACACAAGTGAATAATATGCGTTTTTACACGTTCGTATTAAAGGATAAACGAGCACTTTACGAGCTAGTGAGGGGAAAAGTATTATAGGTAGACTGTCAAACGTCTATCTACCATATTTCCACAAAGGTTACATAAGTATTCAACTAACGTCAACTAAGAGATGTGATGAATTATAATAAAGACAGCAATAGCTTTTGTCTCTGTCAATGAAAAAATATCCTCGTAAGGCCCACCATACTGTTTTCTTTAAATCTTATTTTGAACCTTGCCTTGTAAGGAATAGTGGTGAACTTCGTTTGTTTGAGAAAACGACCAAACAAAGTAAATGCGACTTTATTAAGTTTATAAAAGGTTTAAATTTCATTGAATTGGAGTGTACATTGTAATGTACATTGGGCCTTACAAGGATATGCATAATGGGTATGTGTATCACGAGTGTATTGCTCTCCCTTCTTCAACCGGTCTGTTATGAATGTCTCCCGTGTAACCACATTTTGGTCCAACCAACTTGGCAGTAAGAAAAGGCGGCAAATTCAAATTTTGTATATTTGGCTTACGTAAAGTATTCAACTAACGTCAACTAAGAGATGTGATGAATTATAATAAAGACAGCAATAGCATTTGTTTAAAATTGCTCGATAACATGGCTATTTGTAAAAATATCTTGATTTGGAAAAATACCTCGCCTAAAAATACCTTGCCTCGTCAGATAAATCATGAAATCCAATTTGAAGAAACCGTGATTAAATTACTAAACGGTTTTAGACAAATCTATGAAGAACTGTCGTTATCCAGTTTCCACAAGGAACAACGACATCTAGCGTCTAATCATGGCCGATAGCTAATTCTTAATTTTCGTAGACGAAGGAATTTTTATTATGTCAACTAGTTTTCAAATACTGAAATTTTGACGCAACAAAGATTCGATGACATATCATCGGGGACCATCGGAAATGTCGCGATCGTGCCTACTAACGAAAAATACCGAACCCATAATATTACACGACCAAATTGCATCCTTTGCCAAGTGGCTCAACATTCCTATGTAACTGACACGTGACTGTAAGTGTGATTCTCTTTCATGCAATATTTCCAATTTCTGAAGTGTATACCTAGGTGTGTTGCTGTTTGTACAGTATTACCAACGAGAGTGTTAGAAGCCCGAACCCGTGGGCGGGGGCTTTTAATGACTTGAGTTAGTATTCCGCTTAGTGCGAATTATCCTCCAACTCTTAATTGTTAAGGAGTTGTAACTTCCATCATCTCGCCAACATGAGCCTATGACCACCTAAAGGCAAATACTTGAATTGCTTCCAAAATACATGTAATATGTTATATTTAAAGAATTATCCTCCAACTCCTAATCGTTAAGGAGTTGTACTTTCCATCATCAGCTCACCAACATGAGCCTATGACCACCTAAAGCCAAATACTCGAATAGCTTTAAAAAAAACATGAAATATGTTGTATTTAAAGAATTATTGCCCAACTCCTAATCGCTAAAGAGTTGTACCTTCCATCATCAGCTCACCAACATGAGCCTATGACCACCTAAAGGCAAATACTTGAATAGCTTTCAAAAAACATGAAACATGTTATATTTAAAGAATTATTGCCCAACTCCTAATCGCTAAGGAGTTGTACCTTCCATCATCAGCTCACCAACATGAGCCTATGGCCACCTAAAGGCAAATACTGGAATAGCTTCCAAAAAACATGAAACATGTTATATTTAAAGAATTATTGCCCAACTCCTAATCGCTAAGGAGTTGTACCTTCCATCATCAGCTCACCAACATGAGCCTATGACCACCTAAAGTCAAATACTTGAATAGGTTCGAAAATACACGTAATATGTTATATTTAAAGAATTATCCTCTAACTCCTAATCGTTAAGGAGTTGTACCTTCCATCATCAGCTCACCAACATGAGCCTATGACTACCTAAAGGCAAATACTGGATAGCTTCCGATAATAAATAAATAAATAAATATCTTGGGACATCTTACACAAATCGACCTAGTCACACGATAAGCTCAATTAAGGCTTGTGGTGTGGGTACCAGGCGACGATATATATAATAGATAGATATATATGGATACTTAGATACATACACAACCACGACCAAGGAACAAACATTTGTGATAAATAAATACACAAAGAATGCCCTCGCCGGGATTCGAACCCGGAACCTCCAGCTTCGTAGGCAGGGTCACTACCAACTAGGCTACAGAGAAAAACATGAAACATGTTATATTTAAAGAATTATTGCCCAACTCCTAATCTCTAAGGAGTTGTACCTTCCATCATCAGCTCACCGACTTAAGACATTCATTACTAGACGCAAATACTTGATAGGCTTTCGAAAATAAATGAAAAATGTCATGTGTGCCTACAACATTTGAATAGTTCCCTCGATTTCTCCAGGATCCCATCATCAGATCTGGACCCGACGACAATGGGACCAACTACGTAGAAGGTATACCATTTCAAACAAAAATAGTTATTTGTTATACAAGGGTGCAAAGTTGTATTTTACCCGCGAGTATGAAATTGAAACACGAGCAAGAGAAAGGATTCTATAGTTGAACCACGAGCGAAGCGAGTGGTTCTGAAATAGAATCCTGAGCGCAGCGAGTGTTTTAACATACGAGAAGTAAAATACATTTGCACCCGTGTGTAACACAAAACTTTTCCCCTCACTATAGCGAGGAAACTCAAAAAAGGTAATTATTTGTTCACATTACAATCATCATCGGGTAGTGATAATAATTTTCCAAATGCATAATGTATTTAATGCAAGATTTTGTCGTAGTAAACTTAGCACGAAAAAGTAAACGCAGCACGATTTTAACACATTCCTGTAGTTGCAAACCAACACCAATGCATTATTAAATCATTCTCATTCATTATTTTTACAAAATTATAACAGAACACTCTGAAAGTTGTTTAGTTTACTATTTTTATACGTGTTCGAGTCGGTAAATAAAGATTATAACCTATAATATTCATTGACAATGTTGACGTTGACATTTTCTGCGTTTTGTGATTCCATCTAGTCATCTTATCATCATTCACTAAAACAATTTTTACTTATGGAACTTTAGGATTTATGTGTTAAAATCGTCATATTATATAAAAGTTTGTATTTTACACTAAATTCTCAAACAAATTATTTAATTATCATTAATATTTAATATGGAACGATTTCCATGAGCATTTTACGTTTTGTTAATGCTACTTCGCGCTACATTCCAAGGTCATTACTTTGCCACACAAGTGAATAATGTGCGTTTTTACACGTTCGTATTAAAGGATAAACGAGCACTTCACGAGCTAGTCAGGGGAAAAAGAATTTTCCAAATCGGTCCACGCGTCTTCGAGTAATCGGGGAACATACATAAAAAAAAAAAAGATTTCGTCGAATTGTAAACCTCCTCCTTTTTGAAGTCGGTTAAAAATAGACCATTTCCAGTCCAATTAAATCAATTGGAGCGATGATTTAATTTCGGAGGGTGGTGGTACTGGTAGTTCAGGTACCAGGGTCGCGTTTTATAAAATTACAATTTACAATTTCGCTGTTTGCCTCTCTTTCTAGCCAATATGTGCGTGCGTTAGAGAGGCAAACAGCGAAATTGTAAATTGTAACTTTATAAAACGCGACCCTGATGGAGACTCTCACATCTCGTTAGTTATCTGTGGTTAGTACATAATAGTGTGATAAACCAATCTGTCAATAATAAACCGCTTGAAATTCGTAGAGAAGCTTAGAACCTACCTACCCTGGCTACGTCATTCCATTGCATAGGGCACATTTGGTGTCATATCACTTAGTAAGTATATCAATATTGTATTTACAAGTGTGTGGCAAGAGGAAGGCGCAGCGTGGGTACTTGGGTAGGCCCCCTACAAGGTGGATTGATGACCTGAGGCCCGTTTCTCGAAAGCTTGTAACTTGTAATACAAGTGGAAGTCTCTTTTTAACACTATTAATTGTATAAGGACTTCCACTTGTATTACAAGTTACAAGCTTTCGAGAAATAGGCCCCTGTGAAGGTTGCTGGAGTATGGATGCGAGTGGCGCAGGACCGGTCATTGTGGCAATCTTTGGGGTTGGCCATGTTCAGCAGTGGACGTCTTTCGGCTGATATGATGATGATGATGAAGTGTGTAGCATAAACACTCTAGCTAACTCCACAGTTGTAAATCATAATGTCTTCTGCCTATATGTATGCTGTATATGTATATTGATTATAACAAATGAACAATAAAAAAAATATAAAAATGTAGTAATTAAATATTAAGATTAATATCATTTTTTAAAAGGAAACGACTTTGTTTTTCAGAAAAGACACGAGTTACGCGATAGAAAGAAAGAGCACTTCTACGTGGCATTTAGCGAGGCCCGGTGGGAATTTGAACTAGTATCGTAGCAAGAGTCATTATTTCTTTAAACGGGTTTTTGGAGACGGTTTTCTGTACTTGAACTAATATGTATTCCTACTTCATTTCTATTTCTATTTGCATGCGAAGAGCCTAGTGCATCCATCTATCTGAAGAATCTTGTAACTTGTACATACCTAGAGGCATTGATTAAATAAAAATCAACGTAATGTAGTATCTGTGTGTGAACTAAATACAGTTACCTAAATCGTTTCAGCGGTCCTACCGCCAAAAACGAAATTCGTAAATTTCGAGAATTTGTCTCTCTCACTCTAATGACGCCTTCGTTGGAGTGACAGAGAAAAATCCTCGAAATTTACGAATTTCGATTTTCGCGGTAGTAGGCCTGATTTTCCGTAAGATTGATTAAAAAGGTGTTACTTGTGAGTATATTGAAAAACGTATTTACTCTTACAAAATGTACTTTTATGTGGTCATTTATAAACTAAAATTAAAGTTTTTACTTCTCTTAGTGCTATCCTACAAAAATGCCATGGTAGAGGTAAAAGTATGACCATGAAAGGACTGATACAGGATAATAATTATGATGAAGATAACAATAAAATCAGATGTCAGTGATTTCGTAAGGTGGCCGGGGCATTAGCTCAGGGCCTGTGTGACTTATTTTCTATGCATCTCATTTCACCTAGATTCGAAGAGGTACAGTCACCAAGAGATGTATCGGAGCGGCCACGGTGGTCAAAAATATCTGAACAGGCACTTAATGACATGACAATAGAAGCCAGCTCAGCTGTTTGTGTGTACTATGCTCTGGCCGTTCCGATATATCTTGGCGACTATAGATGCGAGCGTGATGCATAAGGCACTTGTCCCACCGCGGATGAGTAAGCTATGAGCTATCTAGCTATAGAAACAACCAAAAGATAAGCACTTACGTGTGAACAAAAGAGACACGGCGACTTTTATAGCTCATAGCTGATCGAGTAACTATAAACATCGCCGTGTCTTTTATTTACACGGGAGCGCCTATCTTTTGTTCGTTTTTATAGCCGATAGCCCACAGCGTACTCGCTAGCGGTGGGGCAAGTGCCTAAAAAGTAAGTTATGTAAACGCCAAAGGCACTAGGCCACTAGACGACAAATTTAAAATGACGCGATATTGCTAAAATATGGATGGACATGTACGAGTTTATAGTAAAATGCATTACGATTTGAAAAACAATGTCCGTCTTTCAGAACGTCTATAATATTATCAGTTTATTGTTTGTCTAAAACTTTCAGTCGTTCCAGCCATGTCGTCCAAAGACATGTATAGTCTAGCAAACCAACTTGTCAGTAGGTAGATAACGACGGGAACTTCAAGTACCTCGTGGCCGTCAAATAGAGACTGTTCTTTTTTAATTTGCTGCATTTTTCTACTCACAAGTTAGTTTACCATAATTCTCAATCTCGACGAGTGGTCAAGCGTGATCTCAGTTATGCTAGGAACAACCGCAATTCGTTACAATAATTTATATTCCAAACAAAAGACACAAATTAACCATTTCGACGCCATGTTATATATAAAAGTCGTCACTTACGCGGAATCGGTCATTAAAATGTGGGCATCAGTCGCCAAAATCTGTGGTAAATGGCATAAATTAATTTTTATTTTTCGGGTCGTTGCGTCGAAAAGGATAAAACGCAAAAAATGCTTAGTCATCGTCCCTCCGAGATCTCTTCCGTCCAACTTCGTTGTCGTCATCTCTCGTCGGTTTATCTTCAGCCTCCAAGACCTTCATTCTGACCCCATTCACAGTCCGTCCATGGAGACAGGCCATCGCGTCCTCGGCAGATCTCCTGGATCCATACTTCGCGTAGCCGAAGGTTTTGTGAGGGAATGTCGAAACGTCTATCAAGTTTCCGAAGCGGCAGAAGATGTCTCTTAAGATGGCTGGCGGAGGCGGGTGAGGGTGGAACACGAGGAAGCACCTCTTTGCGATCCGAGCGTCGCGATCGAGCATCGGCTGCGTAGGCGGCAGCGAACTCCAGAAATCATCAAGATAAGGCCGATCACTACGATCGTACTGATCGTTCTCCACTCTAACCGAAGTCGCTTGCTTAATCAACGACGATGCTTGAGCTATCGCCTCAGCTAACTGCATCAGGTTCGGACTAGCGCTGTCACCTTCCAGACTCTTTTTAAAATCGTCGACCATATTCGTTAAATCGTTTGCCACTCGCTTCAATTGATTCTTCTCCGGTTTCACCGAAACGATTTCGCCTGAAGGAAATTCGTAGTTGTTTATTCTCTCGACGGCATACGCTGCCGCAGATGGTTCAGCATACGTGACTAATGCTTTGGAAAAGCCGTTGTAAACCTCGACAGAGTACTGGAACTGTTGCATTCCTGGCACTATATTGAAGAGTTGCTCGAGATGCCGTTGAGGCACTTGAGGGCTGCAAGTCACGTTAACTGTGATGTAATCCTCTGGTGGTGTTTTGATCAGGGAGCTAACGGAATTCTGCGGGAAATCCTGCGGGTAGAACCCATGGTCGGGCCGCATGTCCATCGAATTGTCTAGACTGCTCCTGCTACGTTGCAATTCTTCTTTAGGCGTAGCAAACATTGCTCTGTATTTGCGATCGCACTCTTCGAATGCCTTCGCAGCTTCAAAGAACGTTTTAAACTGGACATAAGCGAAACCTTTGCTTTCATTAGTTGTTTTATCTTTCGGCATTTTTACGTGTTCCACATGACCGAACTGTGAGAAGTGGTCTCTTAATTCGCTTTCTGTAGCTTGCCTTGGTACTTTGAGGAAGAGACGTTTGTATTTATCTTCGCTGGTTACGTCAGTCTCATGTTTCTGATTAGCAACTAGGACTTTTAGGGGTTTGGAGGAGCCGTCGACTTTTTTAAGATGGAGATCTTCAATGGCAGCAGCGGCGCTTGTAGTTTTGTAGTATTTGATAAAGGCTACGCCTTTCCCAATTCCAGTATTTTGATCTCTAGGTATGTAAAGGTCTTCAAGTTCGCCATGCTTTTCAAAGAGAGGTCTCAGATCGTCCTCATTAAGTTTGCCGCAGACAACGAAGATCCTGGAGTAGGGGGGGTGGATGTCTAGCTTGTCTCGAGAGGCCATGTCGTGAGCTCGGTCAGTTCAGGTCAAGTTCAGTTCTCACAAGCGTCGTCAAACTGAAATAAACATGTCTGTGAGTCGTCGATCTGTATTTCGAACATGTTGTATATGTACATGTTGTATTGGCTATGTAAAGTGCGACGTGCCTCTGTAGCAGTTACTTAATTGTAGATACGTAACCGTTATTACAATGAGCCGTAGTGCACGAATGGTGCATTTTGTTGGTGATGGTTGTAAACACTTTTGGTCAACAGTAGGTATATACATGACTTGTCATTTGTCTCAACAGTCAAATAAAGGAGTCTCAGTGTCACGGTCGTATACATAGCCAATACAATTAATGTCTGCATATATAAGTATAAATTTGTTATAAATAAATATCACGGGACATTCTCACACTAACCAACCTAGTGCCATGGTACTCTCTGGTTGTCTTATCAATGTTTTAACACTACAACCTAGCCAGTCGGCCGACTAGTCGGTTTTGGAATTGCCGATCGTAGATTCGCGTATGCAATAGAATTGGAAACATTGGGGTCATCCTTCTTTGCCTTGTACTAGTCTCATTAGTTTCGATGTCATAGCTTGGCAGCATACACTAGAATTTAGCCTACCAACTAAGTCATGGTAAGATATGTAAGACAACTAACTAACTGGCCAGTGTGAGCGGCAAAGAGTTGGATGTTGTGTAAGTCAAAAGGTCAGCATTTAAGGCAATCCAGGGGATGGATTGACTGATTCTAAGCAAACTATAATTTAAAAATGTCCCTCCATTCATGTTTAATTTAATAATATAATTTATAATTGTTAAGAAATGCATGTTTATACCAAAGACCACTTGGCCTTTATTATCATGGCTCGGTTTCCATACAAAAAACAGGTTGATTTTTTATCATTGTAATACAATTCTCAAAACAAATTTTATCACATCCAATATTGATAAAAATTGGTAGACTGGTTGGGTCAAGTCAATAGTTGCTGAACAAGATCCAGCAAATTTGCCAAAATGTCCATAAAATTATTGTATGAAACATTCCATTATTGTTCCCAAAAATGTGCAGGAATCTGGTCTGAATTTTGGGTAATGCTCTGTCATATGTAATTTCTTAACACTGTAAAATTACAGGTAAGGGTTAAATGGTGAAGAACCAATTCATGACAGTGGTTAACTCTATGATAATATAACTGACATACTGCAATATAAATACAAGTACAGCACCACAGCCACACTGGGCTGTCTAGTATGCTTTGTCATTTCTCACACATTTTTCTATGGCAAATTGCGCTTAATACATTGCGCATGCTGGTATGCTTCAATGCTTAAATGATTAACAGTCAGTGAAAGTGTTAATATGTCAACCTAAGTCTCGTAGTACAAAGGAATATGCTGTATGTCACTATTTTTATTCATCATAGATATTAAGTATTCCACGCCCCAATTTGTAACCACAGTCATCTCTTAGTGCCTACATTTGTCAAATTTTCTGCCATTTTTGTGAAATGTTTACTGGATTATGTTTATTCAATAAATACCTGGGGTCTATTTCTCGAAAGCTTGGAACTTGTAATACAAGCGGAAGTCCTTATCTAATTAATAGTGTAAAAAAGAGACTTCCACTTGTATCACAAGTTACAAGCGTTTGAGAAGCCCTTGGTAGTTAAAGCATTCTACTTTACCGAATATAAATATCCAAAATCAAATTAAATATGGAAATAATGGAACATTTTAACAAAAATAGAAAAACTAAGCCAAATCAAACCCATTATCACGTGCTTATCTACAATTCAATGTATCCAGACAACTGAGTATTGAATAAACACACTTATTTCCTAACCTATTGAAGTCAATAATTACTATATATAAAAACTTGATCGACGGCTAATCGTGTCATAAAACACTTCATTTTAGTATATTTTTGTACCATTACAAATACTTCCACTATTATCGAATTTACTATTAGAAACTTTACTTCATTTAAAATTGTATGGTTAGATTGCTTTGTAGTTAGCCTTATCAATAATAGAAAACTTATATTTTACCTTGTTATTTAAGAAAAGTGGACTAATCTCGTTGTTTACAAAATGATGGTTAATGTTACGAATATTGTATTGTAACAATTACGAAGTAATTTGCGATAAAATAGTCACGCACAAGTGAAGCGTCGGTACTCGGTCGACATTACTTTGACGTCTTTGTCTTTGACAAGCAGTGTTGTCACATACAATTTGGGAAAACTGGTAGAACGACATCCAAAAATAGGTAGAAATTGGTAGAATCCTATAATCATAGAAAAAACCTTAGGATCGACGGCAATGACGCCATCTATAATTCCATATACCGTACCGTTTTACCAACCGACTCGAAGAAAATATCACGAAAACTGTCACTATCTCTGCTGGCATCTGACACTATCAGTAGGTAGTGTCAGTGGCGAGTTGTTAAGCTGATTTAGCATGATATACCCACAAACTTTAGCACGGAACGCGCCCAAACGTTGAAATAACAATTATATTTCGTAAAACGTATGGAGAATGTTCATCATCATAAGATTTTGAAAAATAGGTAGATTTAAGACTGAAAGTGGTAGATAGGTAGAATGAAGGCAAAATAGGTAGATCTACCAACAAGTTGGTAGATGTGACAACACTGTTGACAAGTTTCAAGTTTGACAATTGCTATTATTTTTGTATTTCGTCGTGCGCACAGGCGAACGTACTAAGCTATACTGCCCCAACAGTAGACTTCGTTCATTTTAAGTACAAAAATTATCACAATATCACATTTAAAACAATTAATATATTATAAACTCCGTCCAACCGGTTTGTTAGTAGAAGAAAGTGGCAAATTCACATTTTCTATGGACAACCAAAGCCATGTAAGCACTTACATTTTATTCAGTTTATTGAACAAATAGATGTGTAAAAGGTGAAAGTAATTAATTATGAAACTAACCACTTTGCCAAGTAAAATACTTGGCATTTGAAATAACCGGAAAAATCCTTCTATTGCAGCACTAGTAAAAAAAAAACTTTGACGGCTGTCACTTGTCAGTGTCATGTCACGGTCATTGTTAGTCGGGTCGGGTTAGACGGTTGGTTTGGTGCTGCTTGGTTGGTCGTAGGCTTGCAGGTCAATAGCACGAAAAGCAAAGCAAAGCATGTTTCCCAATCGATACGAAGTGACATGTCGTTAATCAACACACAAATAAAGTAATTAAAATATTCAGAATTCTCGGGCTGGCAATCAAATACTACATTTACTGCCACCCAAATTTTATTGGCGATTCTAGGCGTAGCCCATGAGAAAATGGAAGAATATAATTCCTGTAGATGTTGCCTGGCCCGCCCCCCAGAAAAGGGCCTGAATACGCTGTATAAACATCTCGACCGAACAGAAATATATTACGACATGCTGAAGGAATGCTTCGACATTAATGTAAATATATTCTTTATTTTTTGATGTGTTTTTTCCAAAAGAAAAACATTTTCTATCTAAGTATTATCTATGACCGGTCCGGCGCATCCAGCGGACTCCTGCGACACACTTTTTATAATAATTGAAAGTGCACTCAGTATTTACGCATCCAATGTCAAATGTAAGAATTATTGTTTTTTTTTCTCAGTTAACCTTACTTAATGCTGCGTGTGGGATTTGTGAGGTATGCGTGGGTCGCCTGCGGGATGCGAACGACTTCAAGCTTCAAGTGCTGCGCAGCCAAGACATATTGCAGGGGCGGCTGAAGGGAGTGATCACTGGTAGTAAGTTATAAATCAAACACCCTCAGCCTATCTTGCACAATTTCAGGTTAAACAACTGACACAGTGTTAACAGAACTGATTAATATTTATATTTTAACTTTGTGTTGGTGACCTTACCTGAGATTATGCAAATGGGGCTCAAACAAGTCTGCTTTAATCTTTACACCACCGTAGTCTGATATATACATGGTGTTACACCATCCACTGAAAACCTTGAAAGGGGTGATTTAGTAGGCTATACTGAACAACTTTTACTATGGGCAGGGACTGGAACGGTTATTTTCTCTGTACAAAAAAAATGGTTCTTTTTTCGTTCTGTGGTGTATAAATTGTAAGTTAATGTAAATTACATAAAATATTGAGCAGTATGTAAAGAGTATAAAACATTTAAAAATATTGCACTATTTCAAGGTTTTTGAAAAATACCGGTTCTGGTCCCTGACTATGGGGCCAATCACGAAATCTATTAAAAAAAATATCTTTTTAATACATTGTGACGGATTGATAACAACATTTTTAAAGAAGGAGCAAATTTTTTTTTTGAGATTTCTGGGATAGCTCCATAGTAAAAGTTGTTCAGTATAAAGATTCAAAGATTCACAGAATTTATTTGTTCAGAATACAGTTCTTGAGTTGTTACAATAATGTTGTCCAGTGTATTCAGCCTGCATGCAGACGTACAAACATATGAGGGAGCCATGCGGTTTAAAATTATAACTAAATTAATGTTAATTATTAATAATATTATGTAAATTTTAAAATGTGTTCAATAATTCAATAATAAAAATAAAAAATAAATAAATAAATAACCTACCAAATCACCCTGTTCAAGGTTTTCAGTGGGTGGTACACATGTTGTATATCACACAACCAATATTCAGCTCATCTCGCCAGTCTGATAAACAGGGATCGGAAAAATGTGCGTCATTGTTCGCAATAATATGGACATGACTCTAAAGATGATTGAATAATTAATCATTTAATAATTCTCAAAAAATTACCTTTTTAGTACAGATGGTGTACTTTTTAGGCTCTATTGCGAGAAGTGTGTCGTTTTACGTCAGGTCCAAAACTTCGGAGGGCCATCTGTACTAAAAAACGTCGTACGAGACACGTGCAAAAACTAAATTCGTAACTCGTGTCGATTTAAAACACTCCCTTCGATCGTGTTTTAAAACACCGCCACTCATTTCGAATTTCATGTTTTTCGCACTTGTGTCGTAATGTACTAATCTACTAATTTGACACCGGTAACTATGAAAACCTTTTCAAATAGCCACCTTAAAGCTTCAAAATCAAATTTTAAGAAATTATTCGTTTAATCAACTTTGGAGTCATGTCACATTTTCCCGATCTCTGCTGATAAATAAGACAAATGTCTTATTTGGTTTTCATGATGCTAATATTAGTCCCATTCAAATGATCTGCAGGGTGTAGTTTTGTATTGGTCGCTACACAGACATGCACAATGAAAAATTGATGGTGGTTAAAAGTTCCCTAGTGATTTATGAGTCATAAATTATGACAAGGCCTCCACTTGACAAGGGATCCGTGTAAAATAAACTAAACTTCACAAAAAATTACAATTTTAGATATGGAATAATAAAAGGCTTATTCTTATTATTTAAATTATGACAATGAAGATTAAGGTTGTCCAATCCCTAATTAGTATTACCATTTTAGTATGAAAAACTTATCCTCTTGCCACCCAGAAACCTATTAAAAGATCTTCTCAAACAAAAGAAATTCTATTCTATTTCCTACACTATTCATTCAAAATTCAAGGGAAATTATATTGTATGGGCGGCAGGAGGTTATAGTGATTAGCTGGGTCGGCTTTGACAGAACTGCCTCGCCAGAGAAATGTCGCGGGAAGCTGCATTGGTTGCCGTGGAAGTAATTCGCCCGAGGCAAACGCTCGAGCGGCCGCATGTCCTGGTTGCCACGTCCACACTGACTGGGCTGCCTCGCGCGTAATTTCATTCAGTGTGGACCTGGCTCTCGGATAAGAAAATTGTGTTTACAAACATCTAATCACAGTAACTATAAATATAATTAAACGGTAAAACTTACTAAGCATCAAAATTTGAATTTCATACTTATAGAAATGTTACTACACTTGCGGTCAATGAATACGGGTCAGGTGAATTTTTTCATAGAAAATACTGGAAATATGCTGATTTCAAATATTTAAAATAAATATTTATAATACAAGTGGAACCGTTTTTAACATCAGATGGTATTGGAATTTCCCTGAAGTTTTCACCCGAAAACACGGAATTTTTCGTCAGATGACTCCGTAGATATAAAAATAGCAACTCATGATTAAAATTTTAGGTGGTTTTCTTAAACGGTCTAGATTTTTGTCCATACAAACCGACCTAACGACAATTAGGTTTTTTTGTATTTATTTATAAATTTAGGCAAACTCCAATACAACCTGATTTAAGAATAGATTTTACCTAAACTATAAATATTTTGAAAAAATATTTGAAATATCTATGTTTGCATTATTTTCTATGAAAAAAACCACTGACCCGTATTCATTGACGGAGTGTGTATGATTAGATATAAATATAATTAAACTCCAGTGTATTTAGTCACTACGCGCGACTGTGGCTTTTCAGTCGCGTCCTAAAATCAAGAAGTTGGTTGGACACCTAATTTCAAATAATAGTAATAACTGAACCTCAATTCATGAATAGTATTTTCCTGCAGGTGACAATCTCACAATCAAATTCGAAAAAGCTACTGGAGATGACGCAATTATGCGTAAGTACGGATGAGACGAAGTAGGCGCTTGGCATGTTGTGATGGGTCTGCGAGTATAAACGTGGACTTCTTATGCTAGCTTAAAAATGCCTCCAAAATAGAATGTGCCATAGTGTTTGCATGTTAATAACATTTCAGCACCTTTGTGAAAGGCAATTTTGTCTGGCATTCGATTTCCATATTTTATTTATTCTTGTCTAATGATGTATCACTAATGTCTAATGTATTACAAGTGACGGCCACTGACTACAGTTTGTTCTTCTGCGTTGAATTGCTAGATTTTTAAATATTTTTGTTTCCATTAATTATGTTTTTTTAAACCACAATGATTAAACGCACTTGAATCTTGAATATGCTTCGTCCAAAAAATATTCGGAGTTTAACTTAAAATAATCTACAATCGATGGACTCAATAATCAATAGTTTAAAAACTTAATTTCTCTTAGTCACCAAAATAACAATTTAAAAACCGACTCCAAACAATTTATCCAAAATCCTGTCTACATACCTCGACTTGGTGCCAACGGGACCAAACATACAAAGGGACCATACGTACAACATCATACAAAAAATCAGTAGAAATGAGAAACTCCTCCTTTTTTGAAGTCGGTTGAAAATAAATTTACATGTCCGATCTTCCTGTATTATTGCTTGGATTATTAAAGGTATTAATTCATTAAAGTTATAATTTATTGTTGACTGTATCTACCTTCACTATGTGTACTTACATACACTCGTCACATCAACTCTTAAAAAATAGTTTTTCGTAAATTGATGTTGTGGTTGTTTGGATTTGAAATGCTTGATCATTACGCTTATTAATAGCCTTTTCAGCACATGAATGTTATTTGTCGTCTCTCTAACCCTCTGCATCTAAGTCTTTTCCAGCTTCTTCTGGTTGTTCCTTTGTTGCCATTCCATCTTTGTGTTGCGGATAACTCCTTAGTCTAAGGCCTGAGTAGACGCTTGAATTGGCGTGTGGCAGGGTCTCCATTAGGGTAAAAAACACTTCTGGAACTCCAAGCCTCCAAACCAAATCTAATAAGGTATAATTCAATGACCCAATAGTCTACCCTAGTTTGATACAATTTTGAGCTTTTTGAATCAACATCTTCAGGCCCAGGTTTATGGGGTTTCTTAAACTTCGAAGCTAATTTAGCTAATGCGGGGCCTGTAGATGTCGATTTAAACTGCTAAAAAGATAAAAAAAATCTTGCTTAGACTTTGCGTTGTTGACATTATAAATACCTAATAAAATGAAATACCTATTTGGTTTTTTGTCGATCTCCGTAGCTAGTCGGTAGTGACCCTGCCTACGAAGCTGGAGGTTCCGGGTTCGAATCCCGGCGAGGGTAATATTTGTGTATTTATTTATCACAAATATTTGTTCCTTGGTCCTGGCCGTCTAAATATGTATTTAAGTTTATATATGTATCTATCTATTATGTATATCGTCGCTTAGTACCCACATCACAAGCCTTAATTGAGCTTACCGTGGGACTAAGTCGATTTGTGTAAGATGTCCCAAAATATTTATTTATTTGGTAGTTCCAGAAAAGTTTTTTTTTATCCACCCTAGCGTCCATGTTAAAGAGATCCAAACGTATGCGCTGTCCTGAGTACACGCTGTCGAAATCCCTTAGACTCTCGACACGCCGCTGCCCACCCTGCCAAACGCGCCGCTAATCGCTCGTCATTCAGGCCTTACGCTTACCCACTTCATTGGTACCTCAGCACACTTGCCCAGCTTGCTGCACTTATCATGTTCCCTGTGTCAACTCTGCGTCATGGTTAGATGCAAATAATCACCTCACTTTTCGATCTTTTTGTTTTAACATCCTGCGCCTGATTGATGCTTGACTATTAAGATTTATAAGTATTTATAAACCTAGTAGTATTAAATAAAAGCTCCGATCCCACAGGTGAAATAAAGCTGGAGAAATCAGACGTGGAAATGGCTGACGGAGAAGTCGTATCAGGTGAATATTGTTACGCCCTTTTCTTGAACAATATGACAATAATATTATTAGTGTGATGTTGACATTAAATATGCTGCATAATTAACAATTGGACAGCAGCGTCATCATAATGAACACTACTGCGATCGCTAAACCGCTTGCCCAGCGTGGCAATTATGAGAATTTACCTCCTAAAACTTCCATACGTATAGGCGAGACCTTTGAGAAATAGAAATAACTTTATTCGTAACCTACACATACACAAAAATCACATTATACAGCAACGAAAAATAATTTTACAAATAAAAGCGTGTACGCTACGAAATGGCCTCATCTCAGCATGTTGCTAGCGAGTGCCAGCGCTGGTCTTCCGATGAGGTCATCACTTGAACAAGTTTCACGGCAGGCAACACAGCACAATACGAATAAATAATAATAATTACAAATAAAATCACAGACATAACAGTGGACTGATATAGCCTAATGATGTGATGTGAAATAAACATTTTTTGACATATGTTTAGTTTTTCATAAAAGTTTATCGCCTAATGTAATTTTTTCTAGTCATTTCATCTAAGTAGTATTCGGGTCAAAATTCTTTTCGTTGTCTTATTTTGTGTCCCTAAAAAATGTGACGCAGTGGTGATTTTTGTATGAGATGATGTTTTGTTTTCAATTTCTGATGTATGGATTAAAATCTAGTGTGAAAAAGAAATACAATTTTTACCGGTTTTTTTGTATACTGAGTCGACACAGCAACGAAAAGCGTGACAGAGTGGTATGAAACAAGACAACGAAAATAATTTTGGCCCATTCAACTCGGTAAGATGAGTCTAACGAGTCTACACTTGACAGCGTTACATCATTTCGTTCAAAAATCATTATTTATTTTTAAAATCTTGTCGAACTATATTTAGACGACAACAACGTACGAACAAGGTGAAAAGTGCAGAAGATTTGTTCAGAACTTAGAACCTTGTACAGTTTTGCCGTTGATTTATTAAATTAGTTTTACTTAAAAATTATATTGTTTCTATAGGTACGCAATTTTACCACAAAACAACTCTTGTTGCAACATCTGAGTCATAGGTAAAATTTTATTTCTTATTTATTCCAGTCGTGATTTACGGCGGGCCGCCACCGCCTGCAGCGCAACCGGTCTCAAACACGTCGGATAGCGCGGAATTGGCTCCGAGTAGCGTCACCATAGACCTCGATGAGACTCCAGCTAAACGTGCACACAAATGCGATGTCTGCGAGAAATCGTTCGACCATCAAGCGCGTCTTAAAGTCCACCGCCGATCCCACACGGGGGAAAAACCTTACTCGTGTAAGGTTTGCTACAAAAAATTCGCACAGAAGAGCCATCTAAACTCCCATTTCGCTTACCACATGGGGAACTACAAATACTCCTGCGACTTATGCAGTATGCGGTTTACACAAAAAAATCAATGCTCTATACATATGTTAATACATACAGGAGAAAAGCCGTACGAATGTGATGTGTGCAATAAAAAATTCAGACAAAAAGGCAACTTAAACGTTCATAAGAAACTACATTTAAAATATGATGACAGTCTTGAAGAGCCAGGGGAAATAATGTACGATGAGACGGGAAAAGAAATAGTACGTGCACAATTGTTCACATGTGATATATGCAAAAAACAATTTGCGGAAAAAAGCAACTTAAACGCACATTTAAAAAATCACTTTGGCGATTATCCATTCACTTGCGAAACTTGCGGGAAGAGATTCAATACCCAATCTCGCTTAGATAACCATAAGCTTGAGCATGCCGGTGGAAAACCATTTAAATGTGAGCAATGCAGTAAACAGTATACTTCTAAAAGTGCTTTAAGACTTCACTCAAAAATTCACACTGGAGATTATAAGTATGTGTGCGATGTATGTAACAAAAAATTCATACAAAAGGACGTTTTGAAACAACATATGCGTGTACACACAGGCGAAAAACCTTATTCCTGTGAGATATGCCATAGAAAGTTCCCATATAGGTGTGGTTTAAAGAGTCATTTGTTAGTTAAACACAACCAAACCATGGACAAACAGTTTTGTTGTAATATTTGTGGGAAACGATTTGCACTACAGGGATCTTTAGCTAAACATATGGATAAACACGCCGAAAAGGCAAGAGAAGAAAAAGCACGAAAAGAAGGGAGGGAAGAAGATATTAAACCATATATGTGTGAAATCTGTAGCAAACGTTTTTCAACAAATAGTATTTTAAGGAACCATAGAGAAATTCACTCTGAAGAAAGACCTTTCGAATGCGAAACGTGTCATAAAAGATTTCAAATGAAGAAGTATCTACAAGACCACCTGAGAGTGCACGAGGATTTTAAACAACACGCGTGTGAAGTATGTGGACAGCAGTTCAGGCATAAATCAGCCTTGACTGTTCATATCCGACGAATGCACACAGAAAACAGGCCACATGCTTGTGACGTTTGTAAAAAAGCTTTTCCGGTACTTGCCGAGTTAAAAGCACATTACAGGGTACACACTGGAGAGAGACCCTACGCTTGTGAAATATGTTACAAGAAATTCCAACGTCATAATGGTGTCAAACGGCATCTTATTCGAGTTCACCATGAAAAACCTACAAAATTTATAAAATTAAAAGAATTTAATAATCCTGTTTGAATTCAAATGTATTTCGAAGTTTCAGCTTATTTGAAGACCGTGTCCAGGATACGATATTATTCTTTATTATTTTCCTCTGTCGTTATATTAAGAAATTAACTTCTTTAGCCGTCCCTGTAACGCATTTATTTATTAGGTATACAAAAAACGCAATGCAGATTGATTTTCTTTGAAAAGAATCGAAATTCTGTATAAAATACGTCTAACGCTCCTTTATGGCTGATTAGAAAAACATATAGGAGTATATCCACATTACATTCTGTTACATTCTGTCTTTTGAACGTTTGTTTATTAGTATATCCTCCTGCCGCCCAGACAATAAAAATTGTTTCATTTGTTTGAGGAGACCTTTTAATAGGCCTCTGGGCGGCAAGAGGTTAAATTTTGTTTTTATTTTTATTAATTTTAAATTTTTTATCTGGGGTTTTATTGGTTCGTTGTTCAGGACTGTAAAGGTGCGGCTCCACTGACGCAGAGCTGTACAAAATTGACCAATTATGTTCTTCAAATTCGAAACACTGTGATGCGGTCTGATTGGCCGAGCTCCCACAGCTCCGCTCCGCTCCGCGTCAGTGAAGCCGCAGTAGCCGCACCCTTACACCCTGCCATCACCCTTCATAATATTTAAGTAAAACAAAACAATACAATACCTACATCATAAACTCTGTTTCCATATTATTAATCTTTGTAAAAACTGGTCGGATACCGGTATTCGGCATACAAAAGAACAGTTATTTTTTCGTCCTTCGGTATATAAGTCTTTATTACTTGAGTAGTTTACAAAGTCGATGTCGTTAATTTATTAAAATATTGAATACTACAGTCGAGTTCATAAATATGTCTAGTCTACAAATTTTTACTTATTGTATCGGGATAAGGTCCACAACTGTATACCAATAATTAATATTTATGAAATATTGGGTTATTCGAGATTTTCTAAAAAACCGGTTCCGAGCCATAGTAAAACAATAACGTAGTATTCCTTTTAATAGATTTTTGTAACAAATTAAATGTGTCTAAATTATCGTTGATATAAATTAATTGATGATATTTTTTTAATTTGATTTTTGATCTTCTTATAGTGGATCTTACGAAGTTATTGTAGTTACTTCTACGTACATTTCTAGGGGTTTCATTTGTATTGATCATAGAAAACTTCAAGTTTAAGCGATGTCTTAACTATGGTTTTTTTTCTTCAATTTTACTTTTGTTTGATTTTCTGTATGTTTTTCAGAAATGACGATTTTGATAACTGCGTTTTTGTGACTCCAACATATGGATTTTTTATTGCATGCTTTATGGTAATTTATTTAATGGTTAATATATTTTATAAAGACCGAACTAAAAGTGTCATTTTTTATACTTTTCCAATTGTTTTTTGTTCTTTTAATTGTACTGCCGATGTCACGAAATGTATTTTTTGATATTTTTTATACTGGGTTTTCGCGTATGAAATTTATGTTCGACACAAAATTAGACTACAATTTTTTTTGAGTTTACTGTTGTACAATGTACGCATGAACTATGCGTGTGCGTCAGAGTAGCGGGTGCACCATTTTGTTTTAAATAACGAAACGAGTTATTCTATTTTCAAGAGGTTTCATTTATTATGAGGTAGTTACCGGACTTTTTGTTAAACCAGTTCTACATTTCATAATGAGCACCATAGAGTATTGAATAATTTATTAGTTATAAGTGAAAATACTATGAACGTTTGATTTATTTTTTACTTTTGTTTTTCAAAGAGAAGTTTTTTTGTTTTGTATATGTACGTTTTTTACGAGCTAGCTAGTCTATGACTACTTTTATATTTAATGTGAATTTGCATTTTTTTGGTACAATAGATACAGTCTACCAATTCGAACCATACGCCACTCAAGAACCGTGTCAAAGTCACGTTATAAAGGCGATTGTATGGAATCTCTTACTACTAGTCATTTTAACATGGTTCTATTTGGTTAACTAGGGTTCCAATAGGTTAAATGTACTTTTTATACAGGGTGTTACACCACCCACTGAACACCTTGGACGGGGTGATTTGGTAGGTTATACTGAGCAACTTTTACTATGGAGCTAACCCAGAAATCTCCAAAACATTTTTGGTTCTTTCATACAAAATGTCGTTATCGATCGGTCAAAATAAATGAAAAATACATTTTTCTTTTGATTTCGTATTGGCCGCATAGTAAAATATAGGAACAACTATATAAAATAAAATTACAACAACTACCTATATAAAATATAGTTGTTCAGTATAGCTTACTAAATCACCTCGTTTAGGGTTTACAGTGGGTGGTGTAACACCCTGTATATTTTTTTTCTATAATTGTCTTTCTTTTGGTATTCGTATCAACATTAAGCTGAAAGTCGTCCTATCGTGATCCGCATGTAACGAGAAGGAAAAAATAATATACATGTTTATATGAACTATTCTTGTTTTTATTTATTTGTTGTTCAGGCTGTAAGGTGTTTTCCAAAAACACCCCAAATAGCTGATTCGCCCAGATCTGGATGTGCTTGATCGATTTTGCGGGCATTTTAGACGTCTACGTAGGGTAGGGTACATACAGTCAAAGACAAAATAAAGTGTACACACAAATGTTCAAAAATATGTCCCAGTGCACTCTAATTCTGTGTAATTAGAACGTCGTAACATATTTATGAGCGGATTTTTTCGATACTTATTTGCACTTGACTGTACGTTCATATGTAGGGTATATGCAGTAATAAAAAATAAAAATATGCAGTTATTGTAGTATCATTAATATAATAATATATACTATACGTACTTATATAAATAGTTGATGCTGTAGATTTGAGGTCGCATTAGACTTCTATATCAGTCGTCAACTTCCATTATTACATTATTCCACAATCACGCACTTTTAAAACACACTCTTGGTTTTATGAGCCTTAATTCACATATATTTTTAGTTAAAATTATTGATATTAACTTAAAATTATATCTCCGGATATTTGTGTCACAAATATCAAATGATATGGAAAGTCAGCCATATTTGTTTTTTTTTTTATTTTACTGACGAAATTATAGTTTATATATGCAGTATCAAAAACGAATTTTATATTTAAAAAAACTGCATTTTTAAGTATAAAATAGGTATCAAATGTTTACAGTATCAAAAATAATGTGGTGTTGACGTTGTCTAGTTTTTTCCAGCCAGTGTTTAGCCGATTAAATTTGGACCGTAGGCGCCAGGGGCCGCGGCACCGGGACCGCCGGGACCGTAACCTCTGGAAGCGTAGCCACCGTAAAAGCCCCGCCCAGAGGCGGATATCCCTGGGAAGTTGGGTACTGGCGATATCCTGCTAAGCGGAGTACGAGCAGGATTGCCAAGTCCAGGGAAGCCAGGCAGACCGGGTGCGTCGATACCGTTGGCTAAGCGGCTCAAGTAGGCTGCCGTTTGGACTTCGACTGCATTGGGGCCGGCGCAGTCCGCTCGGGCCAGCCCGAATAGAGACGCAATGAGGGCAACCTGAAATACGGGAAATTCTAAATATACACTCGATGGTTGGACGATATTCGAAAGAGTGTGGGTCACTTTTGGATGAGGTTAGCACAGGGACTAATGACGTACAGGAAAAGAGGCTTATGCTCAGTAGACAACTAAAATGATGATGAAGATGATGATTACACACACAGTATAAAAGTAACAGTTTGGGTACCGATTAGCCTGTATCCTAATCGGCCGATAACTTTATGAATTATTAATGATTGGCAAAAAAATAATTTAGCAACTGTAACCTTTTTGATGCTTTCACACGAAACAGAAGTATGAGACAATAGTCGGGGAAAGAAAAGTTTTTGGTCACATTAAATCCTACAGTTTCGGAAGCTTTTTCTAATGAATATTTAGGGTATACAGATTCATACCATGCAATAATCCCCAGTGCCGCGCGAGAGCTTCTCATCCAGTCGAGGACTTGAAGGTCAATAATTGGAACAGCACGTTCAATAATTTCTAAAGCTTATACAAATAAAAAACTACACCTACCTTAATTTTTTTTTCCTTATTTGATAAAAAATATAACTTACAAAACTTGCGCAATTTTTTGGTATTGTGCCACAACTAATTATTGACAAGAGGTACATTAAAAAAATAAAATGTAGAAGTAATGCGCCTGCACGTAAATCAGTTAAAACTGTAAAAAAAATAGTTAGCATTGAGTCACTGACGTAATTTTTTCTTTGGATGAGTATTAGTTATTTATTATACAAGGGGGCAAAGTTGTTGTTTAACTGTCGTGCCAATATTGAGACCTGAGCTAGCGAAAGATTCCAAAATTGAGCCACGAGCGTAGCGAGTGGTTCAAAAACTGGAATCTTGAGCATTGCGAAGGTCTCAAGGCACGAGAGTTGAACAAACTTTGCCGCCAAGTGTAATACAACTTTTTTCCCCTCACTATCGCGAGGAAATATGATTACAAATCTCATCCAAATGTAAATTAACTTAAAGAAACCATTTAAAATTCAATGTCGAAACGTATCGTAGAATAGAGTTACTTCTGGAATTTAAATATAGCCAATGGCTTACAAAGTCGCCCATGAGAACGACCAATTTAACATGTGAGCTCCGATTGCGCATGTTTACTACGGTCATACAGATCCACTTATATTAGGCAGTAGGGGGCTATAGGAATTAGAGCAATGTCAAATTACTTTATTCACAAGTGTGTAAAAAGCGTTTTTACCCGCTCGTATTAAACGGTAAACGAGCGCTTTACGAGCTAGTGAGGGGAAAAATAATTGTCGGGTCATTATAGTAAAAAATCACCATTTGTTTAATTTCTGTTTGATTGTTATGAATTTTAAAAATAATTTTATTTTTTCTGACTATATCTACGATTATTCAGTGGTGACTTTTTAAAATATTGTCTTAAATATTCAGTTAGGCCCCTCGGATAATAAATCCCTACTGTAGGATTTATTGTTTCTTTTTATTAAACAAGTAAATCTTAATATTGATTTTATGAAAAAACCCCCCACACATTTATCAGGGATAATTAGATTAATATTTTCACAAAACGATGTTTTATTATATTCCTGAAATAAATATACTGTAGGATTTAATGTAATTTTCTCGAACAAGTTAAAGTTTAGCTCCCCGACTACAATTATTCCTATTGATGAGTGATTAATTGAAACAAAAGGATAGTAGGAGTGATACGAATACCTACGAGGTGAGCAAAAAATAAGTGAGTTGCCTGTGAGCTTTTGGGACTGCACTAGGGCAGTTATGGAAGTTTTAGAATCGATCGATAATTTTTAGAAATTATATTTAAAATAGTAAGTACTAGGTGCTTAAGTAGGTAGCTACTTAGGTTCTGAAATTTGAATTATTTAAAAAAAAACTTTTAGGTTGTCTATTCTGCATCTCAAAACCTCACTGGCAAAGGGAAAGCGCTTATGTTTTTGCCACCCTGCATATCATACAATGAAATTATTTAAATGTTTACCATGTTAGTATTATATCTCGTTTTACTTTTACCTTAGCGTACATGTTGTTTCTTCGGTTGTTGAGACTCGAATAATAAGGCGTGGTAATAATATGGTATTTATACAGTATTTTATATGCAAAGTAAATAAAGACCGCAGGCGTGTTGGTCAAGATACCCTAATACAGATTTCAACGATCCGTGACAAAACTGCATGTTTATCGATAGTATATTATGTTTATATACATTAGTTTCCCAATTATGAAACTTTTTTCATACTAAGCAGCGATATTAAAACTTAGGTTTGATCGCAATATCCATAAATAATTAGATTAAAAAATGATTAAACAGTTCATAGGTACCAACTATAGGGTACGGCGAGTCGATGTTGGCACACTTTACTTAACCCAAATTTCAAGTTAATAAAAATCTATCTAAAACTAAGCTATTTTTTTTATTGAGGAACAATGTAATAAATTAAAGAATACTACTATTAAAAGCAATTTTTTTGGAAAAACCCATAAATAATTTTTTTCTATTTTGTGAGCTATGTCAGCACGCCTGGGGGAATGTAGTCAAAGAACCCCTCATCACGGAAGGTGACTGCGGACTTCGGGGAGACCTTTGCTGCCGTGGCGTTTGGGATGCACAGAGGGAGGCGTTATTTGATATCCGTGTCGTAGACACTGACGCTCCCTCTTACATCTCACGTCCGGTAGCAGCCGTACTTAAATCCGCCGAAGAAGAAAAGAAACGAAAATATTTGAACTCTTGTGAAAAACGGCATGCGACATTTACTCCCCTTGTAACATCCGTGGATGGGATATTCGCACCTCAGATGTCCGCTTTCGTGAAACATCTCGGCGAAGCAATCGCTGATCGTTGGGACAGATCCCTCAGCGTAGTAATGGGCTGGCTTAGATCGAAAATTATAATTTCCATACTTCGTGCTACAAGCATGTGTATTCGGGGTACGCGCCACAAATTTAACTCCTTCAAAAACTTCTTTGGCCTAAAAGATGGCGCAGCCCTACCCAATCTTTCCTCTACCTGACTAGAGTACCTAATATCTCCATCAGTGCTTGCGTGATAACAATTAATTTATCCTTTGTTACTATATTTTTGTTAATAAATGATTTTCCCTCAGTATGTAAAAAAAATCAAGAGGTCTTACCGCGAACTACGAAAATCGTATAGTATTTGTCACTGCGACACTCATTGTTTCAGTATCAATTTTTTTTCCTGTTTTTCGTAAACATTTTTCCATTGATAGAAGACAGAATCAAGCTATGGATAAGCTCCTGAATATACCCCAAACATTTTGAACCCCTAAAAAACCCAAAGGTCCACACTATCCCCTAAATTTCGGGGTGAAAGATCCGTATTATTTTTGTAAGACCTATTCAACGATACACTATAGGATAATATAAAAAAAAACCCGGCCAAGAGCATGTCAGGCCATGCTCAGTGTAGGGTTCCGTAGTTATTCAAAAACGGCTGGGCCGATTATGCTCGAAATAGTTTTATTTTAAAGTATTATATAAGCCCATTGCCAAGTATTCATGATTTTTTTAATATTTTTTGGACCTAAATTAGAGGGAGGGGGGGGGGGCAATTTTTTTTTCTTCTGGAGTAATTATCTCCGAAAATATGGACTTTACAAAAAACTTTTTTTAAGACCCTTATTATTATTGAGAGGCCTTTTCAATGATACCCCACATTAACCCTTTACCGCATGGATTTTTTTATGTGTTTGAAAAAAATATATGTAATTATAAATGAGAAATATAGGCTTAGAAAAATAATGAAAAAAACATATAATAGTTATTTATTATACAAGGGGGCAAAGTTGTTGTTTAACTGTCGTGCCAATATTGAGACCTGAGCTAGCGAAAGAATCCAAAAACTGGAATCTTGAGCATTGCGAAGGTCTCAAGGCACGAGAGTTGAACAAACTTTGCCGCCAAGTGTAATACAACTTTTTTCCCCTCACTATCGCGAGGAAATATGATTACAAATCTCATCCAAATGTAAATTAACTTAAAGAAACCATTTAAAACTCAATGTCGAAACATATCGTAGAATAGAGTTACTTCTGGAACATAAATATACCCAATGGCTTACAAAGTCACCCATGAGAACGACCAATTTAACATGTGAGCTCCGATTGCGCATGTTTACTACGGTCATACAGATCCACTTATACTAGGCAGTAGGGGGCTATAGGAATTAGAGCAATGTCAAATTACTTTATTCACAAGTGTGTAAAAAGCGTTTTTACCCGCTCGTATTAAACGATAAACGAGCGCTTTACGAGCTAGTGAGGGGAAAATGTTTTTAATTACTTTATTTTAGAAAAACTATTGCGGGCAAATCTGGAACAACATGCAATCTTTGCTAGAATTATATACTAGACAAATTTGGAACAATATGAGGTCATGACCAGTGTAGTACCTATTGCCCAAAACGTAAAAAAAAACTTCATATTCTAACAACAATATTTATACTGCCGCGACGTGTAGGTGGTGTAAATACTCTAGTATCCTCAGCCATCAAAACTTCTGCCAAATTCAACTTTAAGTCCAGTAAAGGCATGTATGTATTTTCTCCTCTCTGTGACATGCTGCGCCTCCATAACAACCAGCTATTGACGCAACTTAGGTCTACTAAGTGGAAAAACAGCCTGTGGTGCCATTTTTAGCTCCTTACTTCTATTCTGTAAAATCCCAACATCGCGTCTTGAAGATCTACACCTCCCACGCATACAGTTCCAAATATGAAGATTAGTATTCTTTGACTAGACTGCATGTTGTGCCACATTTGTCTTAGTTCAAAATGCCGTGAATGCATCATGTTCCGAATATGGAACAAAATTTAATTAAATAAATTAATGTAATGTAAATATAATAACTTACGTCGACTGCCGTAAAAATGTTGGGGATTCATGTCACTGTATACTAATAACTATAAATTCACCAAAACTTTGATTTATGTTTAATAAAACTGCGTCCAAAAAACGGCTGCCTTGCTCTGTTCACAGAATCTCTGCAACTGACTTTCTAAAATCATTTTTTGTAACATTGCGAAAGATTCAATGTTTAATAACTACCCTAATTGGTAATTTATATATCTAGCTAATATTTAAATGTAAAGTTGATACACAGATAATGTGTTAAAATAGTGTGGTAGTTGAAAATATCGAGCGTCCCAAATTTGTCACGATATGCGGTAAAGGGAAAAAGATTACAGCAAATGAAAAAAAACATCCCCACTTCACCAGTTGGAAAGGTATCCGAAAAAAAAAAGATTTTTCTAGTTTTTATTGTACCACTTTGTTGGCATGATTAGTATGTATACCTGTACCAAATTACATATTTCTAATATTAACGGCCACTGAGCTATGCTGCCGACAGACGCACAGACGGACAGACTGACAGATGGACATGGTGAAACTATAAGGGTTCCGTTTTTGCCATTTTGGCTACGGAACCCTAAAAATCATACACACTTTACTGTTAAGAGAGGTACCCGAAAAAACATTATTTTCTACATTTTATTCCATCACTTTGTCGCCATGATTAATATGTATCATCATCATCATCATTTCAGCCATAAGACGTCTACTGCTGAACATAGGCCTCCCCTCTGGACCTCCACATGTACCGGTTAGATGCGACCTGCATCCAGCGTGTCCCGGCGACCTTCATAAGGTCGCCGGATAATATGTATACCTGTACCAAATTGCAAATTTCGAGTTCTAACGGCCACTGACCTTTGCTGCGGACAGACGGACAGACATACGGACGGACATGGCGAAACTATAAGGATTCCTAGTATACTACGCAAGCCTGTACCGCTGTTACTGCAAGTCACTTTCGTTCATAATACTTTAATTAAAATAAAACCAATTTCGAACATAATCGCCCCAGCCGTGTTTGTATTACTAAGGAACCCTACACTGAGCATGGCCCGACATGCTCTTGGTCGGTTTTTTATTTACCACAAGGTACAGTTAACAAAAAAACCTAGTCTACGATAATTCTATTCAATGGTAATAAAGTCGAAAAGTGGTAAGTTGATATCATTTTTGTTGATTGTACGCATGTATCACTTAACTATAATGGCCCGACATGCTCTTGGCCGCAATATTAACTATAACCCGAGGGGCCGCACATAGTGTGCCACTAAGAGGGATAGACATAGTCACTTACTACTAAGAAGATACTTGTGTGTGTGGCACTTAGTGACGTATTCAACGCATTTGTCTGGCACTTACATTTAGCATCTAATGCACACACACACAAAAAATAGTGGCACAGTGATAAGGACGGACGATTATCGTTCCTTTTCACTTCCACTAGTAAAAAGTTTCATAAGACCATCCCTTTCGTTCTTGCTATTATTATAACGTTGTCAAATCCATATTAATCCTACATTCATGCTATAACCAGATAAGAGAATATCCTATCCACGCCACGTACTGATACCATTTTTTTGTAGTCTTCGTAATCGGATACACCCATTTAAAAACAAAAAGTGGGGGTCACCCGATGTTGTAGTGAGCCACCTCCGCCACGGAGCCCGGGGGCAGCGCTTTCCCCCGGGCTCTAGAAGACATGAAGGATGAAAGGGATAGTCAAAGTCTTATACTAAGAGCATTGCTATCGTACTTGTGCGAGGGTAAACCCTGAAAGATTTCATCAAATCAGTCTTCCCCATTCACTTCAGCTGGGTAACAACTGAGTTGTGGGGAGACGGCGGACCCCCGATTAAACACAATTTGAGGTTATAATTGTTGTACGATTTGAGGAAACTTTGATAGCGCGATGTAGGAATACAATGTTGATTTGACAGATGGGTGGTTTTGGAACTAAATGTTGATATTGATGTGTGTAGACAGTGGCGCCGACTTTAGGTGCATTTGGACATTAGTATTGCTATTTTAGTTCTACCCTCATACATCCGGAATCAGAATATTATGAATTAATACTCTTAGGCCGGCCTTTCACATCCGGAACCAGAGTAATATGAATTCATACTCTGATTCCGGATGTATAAGGCCGGCCTAAGAGTATTAATTCATATTCTGATTCCGGATGTATAAGGCCCGCCTTAATGGGACATAAATTTAATAGGTCTATTTAAATTTACTTAGTATTTCCATGACTGTAAACGTTAGCGTTACGTACCTATGAGTAAACGCGTTCTTTATTATTCCATTCAATTCATGTCAAGAATTTTATAATTAAGATGAATTGAGTAAGTATTACTTATAATTGAATTTTAATACCTGGGTAACTATTAAATTTACATAATTATAATTATATTATATTTATTTTTTTCCTTCGGTTGCAGCGATATTCATGAAATATAATTATTTTAAAGGATTACCTATATTGCGCATATTAATAAAATTAATGTAGTTACATCGACATAGGACGTAGGAGAGGACATTAGTTCCATGTTTGTAATTATGTACCTAAGGCCATATTATTTTATTATTAATAACTAAAACTTGGCATATTATTTGACAACTTGGCCATGAAATTAACGACAGGCAGCACTAGTGGAAGAGGCATAGACAAGATAGCTTTCAAGATGCTTTCAAGAAAAATCAATATGTCAATTTTGCTATCGCTTATCGCGTCCTACCTATTCCTACCGAACAGGACAAAACATAATTAAACGCAATACGACCAATTTACGAAGTGATTTGGAATGCCACGGGCATATTGACAATTCCAAGCTTTTGCGGTTTGATCGATAGCGTCCGCAGTCATAAAGAGATTAAAGAGTATTACGTGTAGCGTGTAACCCGCATTAACCGTTATCGCCAATTTACAACCCATAAGATGGAGCAGTTGCATTCTTGTAGCTGCTGCCTGGTGCGCCCTCCGGACAAGGGTCTGAAGACGCTTTACAATCATCTCGGCAGGACCGAAGTTTACTGCGATATGCTGAGAGACTGCTTCGATATAAATGTAAATATTGGTGTCCTGCCTTACCTCTGGATCTCATTTTGCAGAGTATCACTTACAGTCGCCTTCAAATGTTGAAACTACCAACTGAGCAGGCTCCTAATGTCATGCTTTTCACCAATGTTTCACTTGCCATACCGACGGTTACCGATTTATCAAATTATTAGTGGCCTAGTTTTATTTCGCCGAATTTCCATTTGCCAACGAGGTTAGGTTAGGTTGGTTTTATGAGTTTATATATTTGGCAAAATGTGTTGGGGTGGTAATTTAACATTAACCATTTTCAGTATTTTTAAACAGTTTTATATAGCTAGCCTTATTTGTTTTCTTAAGGTTTTGATTGAATTTAATTGGTCTCATAGTTTCTGTAGTCTTATCTGACCTGTACACTTTGGAAGTATACACCATGTTTTTATTGATTTCCATTAAATTGGATAGGTTACTTGGGACATTAACCCTTTACCTACGGGTGTCAACCAGAGTTGCGGCTAAACTTTCCTTTAACTGCCGTCGATTTCAGAGTTCATATTTTTTTTATAGATAGTACTCTTAAAAAGAAAGCTATTAGTGAAAACCCCATGGCTCGGAACCCCATGGTTTAGGAGATATGATTTTTTAAAGTTTCCATAGTAATCTAATATGGCCACGCTATTTGCAAGGTCAAAGTGGTAAAAATTTCAATTAACTGCCGTCGATTTTGGGGGGAGCGGGGGGGAGGGATGAGGGGGGACGGGGAACCCCCCTATACCACTCCCCCCCCCACAGAAATCCCATGGTTTAGGAGATATAATCAAAAATAAAGTCAAAGGTGGCAGAGATATTCGACATAAAATAATAATAAATATATTTAACTCAAGATTCATCGCAATCTTGACCAAAATCTGCAGTGAGCGAGCGAAGCGAGCGAACAAAACCTTTCGGGGCAGATCCGACTCGGATAGGTTAGGTTAGAAGACTAAGGCGGGAGCTTTGCTCCCGCCTTAGTCTTCGAGGTTATTTTTTTTTTTCGCAACCCAGAAAACCTTTCGGGGCAGATCCGACTCGGATAGGTTAGGTTTGAAGACTAAGGCGGGAGCTTTGTTCTGCGCATTCGAACATGAGTCCAGAACCAACAGCTTCACTTCGCGCGCGCGGCTCCAAAATCGAGTATTTCTCCCCCCCCCCCCCCCCCCTCTTTATTATAATAACAGCGCTTATTTTATGTCTCAGAATAGCGGAAATAGCGTTAAAAGTGATGTTTTAACCTATAAACTTTCACCATGCATATCTCCTAAACTATGGGGTTTCTGGGGGGGGGGGTGGTATAGGGGGGCTCCCCGACCCCCCCTACCCCCGTCCCCCCTCCCTCTTCCTAAATCGACGGCAGTTAATGGAAAGTGATGTTCTAACCTATAAACTTTCACCATGGATATCTCCTAAACCATGGGGTTCCGAGGGGGGGGGATGGTATAGGGGGGTTCCCCTCGCCCCCCTCTCCCCTCCCCCCCCCCCCTCTTACCCCCCCAAAATCGACGGCAGTTAATGGAAATTTTTACCAGAGTTGCCACCACTGTCAAATTAAAGTCATACTTATGTAATGGTGTCAAGTCAAACAATTTAATGGCAAATATTATGGCCCCGTAGGTAAAGGGTTAATAGAAGTTGCCTGCAGGCGTGGATCCAGGACTTCGTTGAGAGGGGGCACTGCGCTATGACATGATAGTATTTTATACATAAAACTGCACCTAGGTATACAAAAGTCCTGTGTGAGGAGGGATCCGCGCCTGGTTGCCTGGTATATCGGCTTTTGTTAATTTTGTAAAAAAATATTATTTGTTTTCATACATAATAATTAATAATTGTAATGGCAAGTGTGAGAGAACCTTAAGAATAAGATCTCAGGTGAGTGACGGCACATGTCCAAATAAGTAGCATTAGGATGTAATAAAGGTTGCAATACACTTGCTCAGTGTATTAAACTTATTTTTTTAAAACTCAATAACATAACAGTAAGAGTTAAGACACTAGTTTCTTAGAGAAATTAATTACTTTTACATAAATAAGCTTCCCTTTAATTTAATGGAAAATCAAAACATGGTGTATAGACCAACCTATTGAAAATGAATTGCACAATTAGATTGTGTGATTCCCTGTTGGCTTGTTTTATACTGATTACTATTTATTACGTTTTGATATATCTCTGCAAATTTTACGTATTGATTATAAATTGCAGCTCAGCCTAGGAAATGCAGAGTGTGGGATCTGCGAGGAGTGTGTGGGCCGCCTGCGGGATGCGAGTGATTTCAAGCTACAAGTGCAGCGCAGTCAGGCCGAGCTACTCACGAGGCTTCGGAAAGTACAATCTACCAGTAAGATATTTTTAAATTTTATTTATATTTAACACAGACAACAGTGATATTTAATAATCAGTGATCGGTTTTTTGGATTCCCCCGGCGGGTCTCCTATAGTAAATTGAAAAATAAACTTTGATTATTTATAAGTATTTCCACGGAATTTGCCATGTTTCTGTTCAAAAAAATATGTTCTTTTGTGTGTAATATAATAGTATTCATTTTAGTCACATTCGTCATTTTTTATACGCGATATCCCGCGAGGTGAATCCAAAAAACCGATCACTGTTAATAATACATTACCACAGAAGTGCGAAAATGTTTTAAAACACGACCAAAGGGAGGGTTTTAAATGTACACAAGTTACGAATTTCCTTTTTAGTGGAGCGCCTGGGGCGTCAAAATCATAGAAACCTCAGACTTCTTACAGTGGATGAAAAAAAAAATTTGAATGTTTAGCTAATCATCATCATCATCATGTTTAGGTAATAACTTAAATAAAAAAGTTTATCCATTGAAAATTTGTGCTTTTCATTTTAAAATATAAAAACCGGCTAAGTGCGAGTCGGACTCGCGCGCGAAGGGTTCCGTACCATTATCAATTTATTATTAAAAAAATACAGTTAAATCAACCTACCTCAAAAACTATAGGAGATAATTTAATCAAACCAAAAATCGTTGATAGAGTTTATTAATGTGCATAACATATATATATAAATTTTTTATTTATATCGCGTAGTTTGAAAAATAGAGGGGGGGGGGACACATTTTTCAGACTTTGAGAGCTGATATCTCGAAAACGATTTGCTTAAATAAAAATGAGATTTACAAACCTTGATATCATTTTCAAACACCTTTCTATTAATACCCCACACGCTTATACAACAAATTTTTTTTTTCTATCCCTCAGTTACATGTATGGAGGGCCCCCACCCCAATGGTTTTTTTACAATTTAGTATCATAATCCTGTAGCGGTTTATACAACACATATCCTTACCAAATTTCGTTACTGTAGCATTTATAGTTTCCGAGTAAATCGGCTGTGACAGACGGACATGACGAATCTATAAGGGTTCCGTTTTTGCCATTTTGCTACAAAATCCTAAAAAAGTAACAAAATGAATTGCATTTTATTCATTTTTATATTTTTTTATTAACTTTAGTTTACATTAAATTCTTTGCCTATTATTCAATTCTTTATCTACTAATTCATTGCAGTTTCTAAATCAAATTACCTTATTACACGAAAAAATTACAAGTCTTGAGCAAAAGTTCAACAGCAAAAAATTTTCTCCAATAAAACTGTCGTTATTAACATATAGCAAATTTTCCAATCACACATTTTCACATTTAAATACATACAACATATACAGGACACGTGTCATTACCTAAACTACCCAGAAAACGCCCGTTTAATTGTACAACTAACGTTACAGCTGCTGTCCCTTTAACCTTCCCTCTCTCCTTCCCGTTCAGGTTTTACTACCTGTTCATGGTCTCTACGACCCTTCATAAACATAGTTATCTCTAAAAGATGATATTCTATACCTATTGGAGACAAATTCTCCGTGTACAAAAAAAACTATTTGAAATTAAATTATATCATCATCATCAGCCTATCATAGTCCACTGCTGGACGTAGGCCTCTCCTATTAACTATGCGCATGAACACATTTGAAGGTAAATGCCCATAATCGCCACGCTGGGCAAGCGGATTGGCGATCGCAGTAACGTGTCCACTATGATGAGCTGCTGCCCATCATCAATCTTTTGTCAAATAATGGTCAGTGACACTTCAATCCCTTAGTCAACTCTTACGACACCCGCAGGAGGAGTTGGGGTGGTGACAAATGTATTCTTACTGCCGTCACCACATGGCTAAATTATATGCTGGAATATTATTTTTTTTCTCTTTTCAATTAAAAAGTGAAAAAAATGAAAGCACAAAAAATTGGTAAGCTTTGCAAGTTATAGTTTAAGAAAGAAATGCCACCTAAGGCACTGGTCTCACCGCGAGCTACTAAGCTATGAACTATCGGCTATAAACACGAACAAAAGATACACACTCCCGTGTTAATAAAAGAGACACGGCGATACTCGCCCGGCGGTGATAGCTGATAGCTGGGCGAGTATCGCCGTGTCTCTTTTATTAACACGGGAGTGCGTATCTTTTGTTCGTGTTTATAGCCGATAGTTCATAGCTTAGTAGCTCGCGGTGGGACCAGTGCCTTAACCAAAAAAATTCTCTCACTGTAGCAAAAAAAAGATTTAAAGTGCACTGGGACACATTTTTGAACATTTTTGTGTACAGTCAAGTGCAAAAAGAAGTATCGAAAGAATCCGCTCATAAATATGTTGCGACGTTCTTATTACACAGTATTAGAGTGCAATGGGACATATTTTTGAACATTTTTGTGTACACCTTATTTTGTCTTTGACTGTACGACGTTTTTTAGTACAGATGCCCCTCCAAGGTTTGAACCTGACGTAAAATGAGCCACTTCTCGCACTAGCACGTGAAAAAGTCACCATCTGTACTAAAAAGCTGTTTTAATAATCGTTGCAAACCCTAGTGATAGTTAATTAGTAAATTGTTTCTTTTGCTGCAGGTGACGAGGTGAAAATGAAGTCTGAGAACGATTCTAAAGACATTATATGTAAGTATAATCATGTAACGTTATAATTGTTATATTAGATGTTATTTAGGGTGGAAATTCTTTATGGGTCAATGAGGGCAGCTACCAGATCCAGAATAGCTACGCGAAAATGGTCTTAGAAGACCTTCCTTCGATTTTAAATTAATAGAAATTGGCGTTTACAGATTTTGGAAAAAACATTCAGGGTGCAAAAAAAATTGTCATTTATGGCAGACCCTTTTTTATGCCAATCGATCCTGTTTCTGTTCAGGATCAAAAGCTTGTATGGAACCAAAAAATAATTTTCGGCTAGAAAAGCCGCAAATCAAGATTTAAAATTTCCATACAATTTATATGAAAATTAATAGTACATTTCGATGCTTGTGCGGAAGGTATGTCATTACTTAAACATGACATTTCCGCGCGTGCATCGAACGACGTTTTTCAATACAGTTGCGAAAAAATTAAAAGATGATTAACAAAATACCTAGTTATGAGTTAAAACTTTGACAATGAACATTTTTGACGGATAAAAGACGTTTTTTAGCTCTAAAACTTGCATTCTGCTGCAATTTAAGGGGTAATAGATTTTGCTATTCAGCCAACTCAAACGTTTTTATTTGACAATACATAATTTACAAGTAAGGCACAAGTTAAATCTACAAATATTCACTTTTAATAACCTTCGTAACACCTTGTTCGATTATATGTGTTTATAAATATTTAAATTGTATAAAAACTAAAACAAATTGTTGCCTTTAGATACTTAATAAACATTCCTGCAGTTAAGAAAAACGCCTCTAGTTTGACAGGCGGCTCGAGACCGTTCCGTTCTCACAAATGTTTTTCAATATTCAATATTAAATATATATATATATGATGATAAGGAAGTAAGAATAAAATAAGAAATATCAATATTTTAAATCGTTTTGCATTAGCAGTAGGTTTTTAGTTTTATTACGTCTTGGTGAAGCGAAATACCTTAAAATTTTTTAGTATGCAGTCGTGAAATGGAACACAACTTGATTTAAAAAGATTGGAAATGTAAAAAGCACTAGTTCTCAAAAACGAACTTTGTGCACGCAAAACAGCCAAGAAAAACACCTTTTTTTGAGCAACTGTATTGAAAAAAATATTTTTTCTATAAGAATTTCCTAGGGGTCAACTTATGGCAATGTACAAAAAAGCCAAAATTTCGTGAAAACTGTTGTAATACATTTAATATGGAGAAAAAAATTAAACTCTAATTACATTATCTGTCACGATAATTAGTCCTCTTATGCTTAATGACAATAATACTGTATGAAAACATTAGGCCGTGGTCTCCTATTTTATGCTGTACGCGGCGTCTGACGTTAGCGTCAACGTTCAATTCCGCTCCTATCGACGTCTGAATGCAACGCACAGCGTCAGCGGTCAATACGTTCGCCTCAGAGAAGGGCGTAACTTAACAGTAGATCCGACTGCATCACTATCTTTTTCCCAACATTTATGCATATAAATATTGTTTTTATAAATTCTTTTCATTTTTATCATACAGTGCATTGAAAGATTTAATAAATACTATTAACAATTCGTCTTTTTCTTTATTAAACTTCGATATTTTGTTTGACGCGAGAGACGACGTTCACGCTGCAATGGTTCGAAAAGACTAGAAACGCGGCGCACAGCTTTTGATAGCCGCGTGCGACGTCAAGACGCCGACGTTGACGTGTGAAGGAGACCACAACAGTACATACCTATAGTGAGCATTCAGACGCAGCGTACGACGTGACGAGACGCCGCGTACGGCGTGAAATAGGAGACCACAGCCTTAGCAACATTAATTGTTCCTTTTGTCATTGCCTCTGTTACTGAAATATGGAATAAAAAGTCATCCAGTGGTGTATAACCAAGGGTATAAATATATAATATATATTAAATATATATTATATAATATATATTTATACCCTTAAAGTCTAAAATTGTATATTATACATTATATATTATACAATTTTAGACTATGCTGCAGCCATAAGTAAAAAAGTGTATACATATTTACAATACTTTTGTTAAAAACTATAATTTCAATGTATCCTATGGTCTGTTTTAGGTTTTTAACTAAATGTAAACGATCTATTTGTAAATTTTCAGGTAACATGTTATTGATTAATGACTCAAATCTCTTTTTGACACTATTAATTAGATAAGGACTTCCGCTTGTATTACAAGTTACAAGCTTTTGAGAAATGGGCTCCTGACAGTCCTGACACTAACCCGCCTACTTTATTTGATCGCGTCATGTTTTTCATCTACTATCTACCTTAATCTAGGTTATGGAGCCATTTGAGTAGGTATAGTTTCTGTTTACATTTAGTTAAATACCTAAAACAATAAACTAGTCTTAATAGTACAGATCTGCAGACGCCGGGAAAGATGGGCTTATCGGCTGAGTAGGTATGTATGGTACGGTAAGCGGTAAGCCCATTTCACGGCGAGGCATGTATAGTGCTTTTCTCAAACATATGCAATGAAATAAAAAATACGACAATCAAAAAAACAGAATTTAGCTGTTTAGCCTGTTCATGAAAACCGACGCCATGTTTTAAAAAAAAAACTTACCGGCCTAGGCCGTTAAATTCGTATGAATATCCTTTACTATTATCTCGAGGTCATCCGCCTGCAACGTCATACTTTAAAGCCTATTATGACGAACATAATGAGTGACAACATTTCATTGCATGTTTGAGAAAATAAGCTTTATTTTGTTTTAGTCAATGTCAAAGTGGAGTTCTCCGAGGTCGAGATGGCTGACGCAAACGTGTCAGGTGAGTTTTTAACTAAGTCGTGCCACCAGTTTTTAACTAACACCGTTATATTTTCGTCATGTCCTGTTTGTCTGGCCGCAGCTTAGCTCAGTTTTAGTACTAGATATTTTTTAAATTGTATACCTAATATACATAATAGTCACGCTGACAAAGTGGTAAATAAAAATACAGATTTTTTCGGTGAGATCAATCATTCCAACCGTCCAAGATTTAACCACTCCAGAATTTAAAACAGTGTGTAGCACATGGATTTAGGCAGGTTTGATGAGGCAGAACGAAAATTGAAGTCATTTTTTCGAGTCAAGTCAAGACGGCCTGCGTAGCTCGGTGGTGATACTGCTTGTGAGGCTCGAGGTTCCGGATTCGAGTCCCGGCGAGAACATTTATTTGTATTTATATCATAAATATCTGTAACTTGGTCATGGTTGTTTTCTATGTATCTATCTATTATATATATCATCTCTTAGTACCCACAACACAAGCCTTAATTGAGCTTAGCGTGGGATTGTCCCATGATACCATGATATTGATATTTATATGAAATGTTTCTTGACGTTCGCAATTTTTATTGACAGCGTTGTTACCTCATTGTCTCTGCAGTAACGTACTATTGTTGTTCCAACAGATCCGCTGGGCAAGACTCAAATGTTTGATGGCGTAGTGAATCAAGCGAGCGAGCAAATGGGGTCAGGTATGTATCACATTTATACCAAATAACATTTATACCATTACAGCAAAGCCAATGCGGCATAAACATGAACATAAAATACAATGAATACAATTTAGAATAAAACTTATGATATAGTGCTCGCAGGCATCACACTTTCCGCTACCCTCTTACACTCTGTCATCAGTCGTCCGATCGAGCTCGCAAACAGATCACACTGTGGATGTGCACCGAGCACGGAGATGAGAAACGCGAGTGCACGGATGGTCGGGGTATGTGCGTGCGCCTGCGTGTGTAATGTAAACATGCAATACTGGAGACGGCACTTGTCAGTTTTTCTGACAGTAGGGTGTTCTGGTACCGTAGGAGCTGCAACTCCCCTGGCAATACTCGTAGTGGCACGCCCTCCGACAGTACATGTACGGGGTGAGATACTTCTTGCGGTATTTGTGCCACATCTACCGGCGCCGACTGTAACGGGTGAGATGCCCTCCTTCTGTTCTCGCTCGCAATGTTGTTACCAGTAAGAGGTGTGCCCGGTATTTGTAGCTGATCTTCCGATGACAGTGCCGGGTGAGATGGCTCCTTTATGGTTTCGCTGGCAATGCTCTTAACGCACATAATCGCACCCAACACATTCGGCGCATCCTCCAAACGTAGCTGTACCGGTTGTGATACCTCGCTTTTGTTCCTATTGGCGACGTTCTTTGCAGTGAGAGGCGTGTATGGTGGCAGGGGATATGGAGGTGACAGGGGTATTGCAATTAGGTCCAAGCTTCCTATGCGCTACGCCGCACGCGGGGCAAATCCATGTATCCCTCTCCTGAAGCGTAAGCTTTGTATGTACATAGGTAGTGAAAAAGCTTACGGCATGTCACAACCCGGCACTGCACGTACTGCTCGCCAACATCAATATCCTCGCCACATTCATCACAGATCAAGTCGCCTCTATCTGCCCTTTCCATAACGAACGCCGTTGTAGCAGAGACGAGCGTCCGTAAGATGTAATTGCGTTGAATACGCCCGATGCGCAGTGACTTCACACGTGCTGCACTCGACGACTCGATGTACCAGGATAACAGAAGCGTAAGGCACTGCGCAACAGAACTCAACGTGGCGTAGACGATGGCGGCGTAGCGGCTACGGCGTAGTAGATTCTGCAAGTGACGTATGTATGGTGGCGTAGCACTCATCGCAGCGGTCCGGCCGTGTAGGTGTACCAGGACAACAGAAGCTCGAACGTTGATTTGATGGACGACGTGCGAGTTCGGTTCGCGCACAACAATAACCTCGCGGCTTTATGCACTCCTATTATTTCGCTCGGATTAAATGCCAAATAATTGTAATTAATTTAGAAAATAAATAATCGCGGAGACTAAATACACGTTTACACCTAATGGCGGTCCGGGGGGGTACTTTTTTTTTAATATTTATCAACGTAGTTTTCATTATTTTTAAAATCGATGACATGGTTCCTAAGAACAAATATTCGTATGTCTTATAGTTTCTGACTTTCCCATACTGACCGATTTGATTGGGCCACCCGGTATATAGAATCCTTGTATCCTTGACGACAGCTCGCAAAAGCGGTAGTGGCCGACCAGCTGTTATAATGACCAAGGCAAGACTGAAAAACTTTCATGCCACTTTCAATGATAATGACTCCATTAGCCAACGAGACGCAGCAAAAAAAATTAAATGTGGTCAGCCGTACAATTGCCGATCTTTAAAAAAGGTGGGTTTGACTTGCCGCAAGAAGGTAAGTGCACCAGAATATACCGATCAGCAAAAATCGACCATTATGTCACAATGCCGCTGGATGGTCAGAAATTACAAGGGAAAATCGTTAATTTTGGATGATGAAAGTTATTTCCCATTAAGCAAAACTCACATACCTGGAAATGATCGATATTATACCAGCAATAGTTCTACAACACCAGACAATATAAAACACAAATAGAAGCACAAGTTTGAGCAGAAAGTTATGCTATATGTGGCGATTTCCGAGAAAGGTGTGTCAAGACTGTGGTTCAAACCTAGTGGTTTAGCGATTAATCAAAAAGTGTATGAGAGTGAGTGCTTGAAAAAAATATTAATACCGTTTATTCGCCAACATCACTCTGATGGAGAATATGTATTTTTGCCGGACAAAGCATCATCACATTATGCAAAAAAAAACGCAAGTATTCTTGGACTTCCATAATATACAGTTTGTACCGAAAATCCGAAATCCCACAAACTTGCCACAATGTCGGCCAATTGAAGATTTTTTTGGGTCTTTGAGCAGTTTAGTGTACAAAAATAATTGGAGAGTTGAAACTTGTGCCCAACTGATAAAAAGGATAAAAACCTGTGTGCGAAAAATGGACTAAACTGCCCTCCAACGGTCCTGTTCGGGTATTATGTCCAAACTGCACCGAACAGCTGAACACGGACCGTATTCTAACGTGCATTGATGATTTTGTAACTAGTCCTTTGTGTTTTACGTCCTAAGAATAAACAAGTATGATAAAATGTTACAAGAGTGTTTTTTACCCCTGCAAACAATTCTCATTTTTTTGTAATCACCCGTTATTCCTATTCTTATTTGTTTTTGTTTCAGGCGCAGCGAATACTGAGCAAGAAGGAAATAAGACGAGCGAGAAATTATATGCGTGCGATGATTGTAATATGGTTTTTAGACTTGTGACTTACTTAAATAAACATAAGAAGCTTCTTCATTCTGGAGAAAAACGATTTAGTTGTAATGAATGTAATAAGCAATTTACAACAAAAGGTAGTCTTGATATCCACAAGAGCATTCATACAGGAGACAGGCCGTATGAGTGTACAGATTGTGATAAACGATTTAGACTCAAAATTAGCTTAAATAACCACATAAGAGTTCATACTGGCGAGAAACCATTCACATGTGGAGTATGTGACAAGGCATTTGCTCATAAATCCAATTTAGTTTCACATACAAGAACCCATACAGGAGATATGCCATATCATTGTACAGAATGTAATAGGCTATTCAGTTCGAACACCCATTTAAAAAAACATAAAAGAAGTCACACAGGCGAAAAGCCGTATGGTTGTGATCAATGTGACAAGAAATTTGTACATAAACTAGACCTAAATATACATAAAAGAAAGCACACTGGGGAAAAGCCATTCAGTTGTGAAAAATGCAGTAAGAGATTTATTAGTAAGGAGATTTTAAAGAAACATTGGTTAAGTCATACCGGGGAGAAAGCCTATAGCTGTGACGTATGCAACAAGCGATTTGCACAAAAAAGTAACTTACATGTACATACGAGAATACATACCGGAGAAAAACCATATAGTTGTACAGAATGCGATAAGCAATTTAGACAGAAAGCTGACTTTGATAGACATAAGAGGTCTCATACTGGTGAGAAACCATACCAGTGTGAGGAATGTAACAAAAATTTTACCTTTAAATCTGATTTAAAAACACACGAAACACTTCATACTGGAGAAAAACCATACAAATGTCCGGCATGTGACAAGCAATTTAGAAAGGCAAGTTATTTACTTAGACATGAAAGATCCCATACTGGCGAAAAGCCATACTGTTGTGGAGAATGTGGCAAGCAATTTGCTGGAAATTCGGATCTGGTTATACATAGAAGAATTCACACTGGAGAGAAGCCCTATACGTGTGAAGTATGTGGAAAACATTTTTCGAGTAAACGTTGCTTGACCAAACATATCGGAATACACGTATAGAAACTTACGTATTTCAAACATAATCTTTTATTTAAATATTTATCAAACAGGTTACTCACGTAATTTCAGTCGATAATTGCTCGACATGTTTCGATCCATTTAGAGGATCCGGGAGAGGATAATCTTTTATGGATGAATTATTTAGGTTTAAAGATCTTTATTTTCCCATAAGAATACAGAACATATTCACTTACATGAGAATTAATATTTTATCATGCAATTATTACACTAATCGGTGAGCGCACATTTACATAACTTATTAACTAAATACTGTTAACACACTTATTTCAAAATTTAACTAAAACTTATTTACATTTAACGGTAGGCGCATAAACAGCAAATAAAAATGTGAGCATACATTGTTGCATCGGTTCGAAACCGGTGCATAGAAACAGAGATAACGCATTTACACAGATCTAAAGAGCATTGAGGTGACAAGGCGCTTCCGAGTATTACAAGTACGCTTATTGACGATACTTTTAATAATGGTAATGGACGTAGTTAAGCCAAGAGACACATTTCCTCTTAATTATAGTTTGGGTTATTCTGTTTAGTTTTATTTTATTTTGAGATGCAAGTTTTAAAGTTTTAATGTTATAATTTTACATAATAATCTTTTATTAATCGTAAATAAGTAGGCATATTTTATAGGTATATTATGTATTTTACTTTCGGTGAATTAGTTTAGTTTGGTTGGTTAAATAGTAATATAGATAGGGTATGTATATATATATATATATATATGATTACACATATATCACTATACTATATATATATATATATACACACACAGTACAATCATACATATATATATCATTATGTTATATATATATATATAAAACATGATATTATGGAAACGTATACATTGAGGTTGGATATAGTTACTTTATTGATGGTTAATATGATGTTTTAATAATCTTTTAAAAGTGATTGTATTTTTGGCGTCTTTCACGCTTTTTGGCAATTTGTTATATATTTCTTCACAAAACCATATTTACAGTCTGTTAAGAAATATGTATTCAACGTATTGTGAAAACACGAATCAAATTATTTATTAACTAAATATTTTGATTCGTACTTTTTATTTTTCCCCAGTTGTCAGACTAATTAATACTATATAAATTATAAATATTAGATGTCATTTACCAAAGAAAACCGACCAAGATCACCTAACGTCCGAGGTGGGGATCGAACCCACGTACTTAGCTTTCGCGGCTGATGCCTGTACCCCTCGGCCACTCTGTCTTAGCAACCACCGGTCAATTTTCTCGGGTATATGCAATCACTTACAAGGCTAGGCGCCTTTGACCATTCTTTATATAGTGTTAAGTAGTCTGACTACTGGGGAAAAATAAAAAGTACGAATCAAAAATTTGATTCGTGTTTTCACAATACGTTCAATAGATGGCAGCACCAGCTCTCTCTAGCTATTCTAGAAAACTTTAAAATATTCTAATAGGAGGTGCAGGTATGTATTGCTTGCCCTTAGAGAATGGTCAAAGGCGCCTAGCCTTGTAAGGGATTGCATATACCCGAGAAAAAAAAGAGAAGAGGCATCAGCCGCGAAAGCTGAGTACGTGGGTTCGATCCCCCCCTCGGACGTTAAGCGATCTTGGTCGTTTTTCTTTGGTATATGACATCTAATATTTATTTTGTATTCGTTGTGTTGTGGTTTCGCTTTAAATATTTTTCTGGAAATGTCTGCTTTGGACACCATCGCAAGCGCCGACTTCTGGCCGAAGGGGGTAGTGTTTCGGCCGTTCCGTGAGAGTTAGCCGAATCCTACGCCGGATCAGGCGACGAAACAGACTTCCTGTTATGTCGCCCAAATAATTTAGATTAATAATTCATGTTATGTATGTTAGTTTGTAAGGGTGTATCTATGGACCTTCGATGCCTGAAAATAAATGAAATATTATTATTATTTGGTCATGTGCATGACTGATAGAGAAGGAAGTATGTTCACCATTTGCTTATATTTGTTCATTGAAGCTTAAATAAATATAAATAAAATGGTCGGAAAGTTGCACTCTAAGTTTACCTAAATATATGTATTTTACTTTATCTACATCCATATCATAAGTTGTCTACAATATGTTTAGCGGCGGTAAGCAAATAGCCTACTTTAAGAAATCTGTATCTGTGGGTGTATCATCATTGCCGATATCTTAATCACAATTAAAACACTGTTAAAAAGAAAATTCACACTTTAATTTCGATTATCGAATTAATTGATTTGTAATTTCATTCACATTAAAATTCATATTCCATACTTTCTTCTTCATTTCGAATATTGAGAATCGATATCGACTCAAGACCTTACCTGTGGCCTATACCACAAAACATTACAAGCGTACAATTCTAAAAAATTGTATAAATTCCCATTACAAAAAGTTGACAATTTTGTAGAATTGTACGCTTGTAAAGTTTTGTGGTATAGGGGCCTGGTCTATGAATAAAAAAAACTAATGTCAGTCATTTGTTTTGTTTGAATTGTTTCAAACATCCAACTTTTTTGGACTGTTGACTTGAAAGTTAAATATTATCGAGTTCGTTGTGAAATATTTACACTGAAAAATGAGTTATGACGACGAAGACGTGATGTTAAAATGTGTGAAACACCATCAGAAATCCGGGACGCCGCTACAACCGTGACCAATAATTTGCTGCCACAAAAATAAACATAATGTAGAAAACTTATTATATGCATGTAGATAGAGTTATGTATGCAACTGTTCATAATTAGGCATTATGAACCAGTCACATAAAATACTATTAGTTGCATGGGTAAACCTTCAATGTCAAGTATCAATTGTACAGTGGACATTCAATACATCGGGGTGGCCAAAATGCTCAAAAATATGTGCACATGCTCTCCAGCTCCAAGACAAGAGGTCTGTTGAGATGTTCGTGAGCTGGCCGCTGCGGTCTATAAAGGGTGTCCCAAAAATAACGCAAGATTTGAAATCGATGAAAATACTTATTTCTTGTATGCCTTTCTTTTTTCTTGATTTAATCATAAAGTACAAAGAATAGGGTTTAGTATGGTAAAGCATTCTGAGACCTTACTTCGAAGGCTTTGCTGTAAAATTGCATTCCTTTGTTAAAATTTTATATTAAATTTGCATAAATATGGGTGAATTTCGTTGCTGCTGTGTGAAATCCCCTCCTTCAAACCATGGGCGATCGAGAGCTTGCTTACATAGATCTTTGACTATAAATAACCCCATAAAAATAAACAATTATGTTAAATTGCAATATTTGGGATTCACTGAAATGAACGAAAAACGGTCAGAAAATAGGGGTCAAAACCGTTTTTCGTCAAGGAGACCAGGGCTGCTGGGGGATTTGCAATTATAATACTTAATCCTATTCTGTGTACTTTGTATGTCAGGAAAAAAAATTGGAATTGGTCGAAAAAAGTATGCTGTTTCATTACATTTAAATCTTGCGTTATTTTTGGGACACCCTATATCATGGCGATTGTATTTCGTCGGTGGTCAACCAAAACTCACTAGGTAACAAATACCTACTTCGATTAAAGTTCGTATATCAGTTCCGTTACAGTACAGACATACGACGTTGCTAAGAGTAGTTACACTTTTTATAGTGAGTTTTGTTTGGAAACCGACGATTTATATAAGATTGTGTTCATGTTGCATGTTGTCACTGTCTTTAGATGTTCAGCATGCTGCAATTCAGGTAAATGTGTGATTCTTTTCAATTGACAATATTTAAGACCTTTTGTTAACCACATTGTAAGGTCTTCGCATATTATATATTCCCGGTTCCCGCTACCGACCTAGTCTACCAACCATTACGATGAACTTTCAGTATGGGACCAACATCGAAATAAAACAAAAAAAATGTGCCCCTCATACAAAGTGAGTGATTAGTTAGAGTTCAATAGTATGGAAAAATCAATTTTCCATGTTCGCTTTCGATGTTGGTCCCATACTGAAAGTTCATCGTAATGGTTGGTAGACTCGGTCGGTAGCGGCAAGGAACGTCGTCCCTTTCCACCCTGTATATATATTATTGTAATCGTTGCTTTAGTTAAATGTTTTGTTTACGTAGTTACTTTCATAATAATGTGTAAAAATCCAGTAAAACAGTAAACACGAATACTTACTTATATCATGTCTAGGTTTAAGTTGTAAATCAGTAATGGAAACTGTAGGTCTAAGAAATAAGGCGATAATCTGTAATAATATTTTTTTGTATGACCGTTTGTTTCATAATAAATAAAAATAAATAAAATTATAACAACTCACCGGCGTCTGCACTCTACGCCAAATATTGACATTTAAGCCCTATGTCATATGTCCTAGGTTTAATTTCAAAAAATTATATTAAAGTGGTGTACGACGAGTCGTCTACGCGTCGTACACTGAAGGTCAACCCCGACTCGTTCGTCATAAATTGTAATAAATAATAATAATATAATAAATATCTTGGGACATCTTACACAAATCGATCTAGTCCCACGGTTAGCTCAATTAAGGCTTGTGATGTGGGTACCAGGCGACGATATATATACATATAATAGATAGATACATATAGTTACTTAAATACAAGGAACAAATATTTGTGATAAATAAATACATACACAAATAATGCCCTCGCCGGGATTCGAACCCGGAACCCCAGCTTCCGCAGCCTAGTTAGCAGTGCTAAGCTGGAGGTTTCGGGTACGAATCCCGGCGAAGGCAATATTTGTGTATTTATTTATTATCACAATTGTATGTTCCTTAGTAGTGGTTTTTTATTTAAGTATATTGTGGTACCCACTTCACAAGCCTTAATTGAGCTTACTGTGGGACTACACGCTGTTTATAGGTGTGTAAAAAAAGGTAAACAATCTTGCAGTATCTTTTTGTAGTAGAAAATAAGTTTTAGCAAATATACATAATATAACAAGGAAATACAGTGATTTACATTGTTTTTGATTAATTAAGTACCTAGTTTGGATTTTTATATGCATTTTAGAATAAAAAGACACTGCAAGATTGTTTACCTTTTTTTAAATAACAAACCGAACAGACTATAGGTCTATTTGTGTTTATTACTATTTATTATATTCCAGAATATTCATTCTATTGAGATGAACATTATTGTTCGTAAATAAAAACGTATATGTTTACTTTCTTTATTTAGAAAATCAACAGCGATACACAGTAAACGTTTAATTTTAACGAACCAACTCTGTAAGTTAGATGTAATTATTAATATCATAAGTCAATAGGTAATTGCTATTTAAAAATTCAGCGAAACAGGCCACGCAAAAAATGCTCGATATGTCTCGATCCAATATCAGAACCCTCATCAAGGAGTACCCCCTACCAACGAACAACGTGTACAAGTCGTTTCGCTGAATAGTTAAATAGTTTAAATCGCATGTTAGTAATAATTTCTAATATAATGTCTGGACAAGTATCCATCGAACTCCCCATCGGCACACAAACCTCTTCAAGGTTTTGCCAATGATGGGTCTTGCCAAACTTATTGTAATTTATAAAACTTTTTTATTCAATAAATAAAATAAAAATATATTTTTTTTTCTAATTCACACTACTAGGTATCCTTAGATAATTAATATTGCATAGTTTATAGTATTTTATGCAACCCTTGTTTAAGAGAGGTCAAAAAAGGTGAGTGGCGTGGGTAACTTGAGGCGAAGCCGAAAATTGTTATTAAAGACGCCACGAGCATTCTTTGACTCAGTTAAACAATGTTGCATACAATACTTTTTCCCCTCACTAGCTCGTAAAGCGCTCGTTTATCCTTTAATACGAGCGGGTAAAAACGCTTTTTACACACTTGTGAATAAAGTAATTTGACATTTCTCTAATTCCTATAGCCCCCTACTGCCTAGTATATGTGGATCTGTATGACCGTAGTAAACATGCGCAATCGGAGCTCACATGTTAAATTGGTCGTTTCTCATGTGACTTTGTAAGCCATTGGCAATATTTATGTTCCATAGGTAACTCTATTCTACGATACGTTTCGACATAGAGTTTTAAATAGTTTCTTTAAGTTAATTTACATTTGGATGAGATTTGTAATCATATTTCCTCGCGATAGTGAGGGGAAAAAAGTTGTATTACACTTGGCGGCAAAGTTTGTTCAACTCTCGTGCCTTGAGACCTTCGCAATGCTCAAGATTCCAGTTTTTGAACCACTCGCTACGCTCGTGGCTCAATTTTGGAATCTTTCGCTAGCTCAGGTCTCAATATTGGCACGACAGTTAAACAACAACTTTGCCCCCTTGTATAATAAATAACTATTTCTACGACCACACATTTATTTTTAAATAAAATTGTAAATTTTAGAAATATTCTTAGTCAAACACAATTTTATTAATCATCAAGGTCGGGCGGGAGACGTCAAAATTAAAAAAGAAATGGTTCAACAGATTTTTTTAAAATTAGGTTGACACCCATGTATTTCATTAAGTTTGGTCAGCCTCTGTAGCCTAGTTGGTAGTGACCCTGCCTACGAAGCTGGAGGTTCCGGGTTCGAATCCCGGCGAGGGCATTCTTTGTGTATTTATTTATCACAAATGTTTGTTCCTTGGTCATGGCTGTGTATGTATCTAAGTATCTATACGTATCTATCTATTATATATATCGTCGCCTGGTTCCCACAACACAAGCCTTAATTGAGCTTACCGTGGGACTAGGTTGATTTGTGTAAGATGTCCCAAGATATTTATTTATTATTTATTATATTTATTTCATTAAGTCTTGTATACACGAGGTGTCATAAAATGCAAAAAACGCACTGCGTGTAAACCCGAATGCGTTTATAGGGAATAGACAATATAGACTTATCTTGACATCTGTAAGGTAGGGGCTTGATGGTGTGTTCACGACCATGTAAATGACAAATAAAAGTACGGGAGTAGAAAAACATTTATATTATATTGATTTAAACTTTCACGATTATCACTCATATTTTAAAGACAAACGGGTCTTAATCGCGTAAACTTACGTTTAATTATATCCTGACGTTTCGGGCATGACGTTACACCCGTGGTCGCAGGCAGACACCTGCCTGCCTGAGAGTCTGCCTGCGACCACGGGTGTAACGTCATGCCCGAAACGTCAGGATATAATTAAACGTAAGTTTACGCGATTAAGACCCGTTTGTCTTTAAAATATGAAACATTTATATTATTTACATTTACCAAAATTTATGAGAGTATTCTACAATGTGTGGTTTAATTAAACCATGATGTATTCCACGCTATGCGGACATGTAAATCAAAGGCAATATCTATGATTATACCAAATATTTTAATATTTGAAATATAGTTCATGAGTGAGTAATGGTTCTGGATAGGGTCCTGACGCTGTCTAATCCTGGGGAGAGTCACTCAGTCTTGTCAGTATCAGTCTTTCGTAGATTTTACCTAGTGAATTGAGCAGGCTGATGGGTCGGTGTAGCTAAGTGGGGAGGTTAGGTGGCTTCCACCTTGGGGATTCCAATGACGATTGCCACTTTCCAGGCAGCGGGAAAGTGGCAACCGTTCATGGCCGCATTATAGATATCTACCAGTAAATTAATTATTTTGTCGGGCAAGAGTCTGATTAACCGGTTGGTAATGCCGTCAGGGCCCGGGGCTCTTTGAGGTTTTAACTTTCGAATTATTTCCCTGACCTCTGTAAAGGTAATTTGACTTAGGAGGGGACCTGACGGGGGTCGGATTGATAGAATGTTTATTGCATCGTCGACTACCTGTATGAGGTTTGGATTTGAGGGGGGCTTTCCTGGAGAACATTGTTCCTCCAGGCTGTTTGCAACACACTCTGCTTTTTCGTCATCAGTGAAGGCCAGTGTGGGGGAGTCATTGATGCCCTGGTATCTGCTCGGAGATACCAGGGCAGTCTAGCCAGTTGCCAGCAGGCTTGATCTCCTCGAGCAGTCCATCCCATCTCTCCTCCCTGAGTTCCCTCACCCTTTCCTTCACCTGACGCTGCAATCTGTTAACCTTATTTTTATTATATCTTGTAGGTGTTTGGTCATAGGTCTTAAGGGCCTTGTTTTTAGTTTTGATGAGCGATTTTATGTCGCGGGGGAGACTAAAGCGGTCGGAGTTTCCTACTTTGGCTGTCCCAGTACATGAGTTAATGACTTCTTGAATGGAGTTAGTGGGCGATGTCACAGTCGCATCCATCTGATTACTGGTTGGTAGGGCTGGAACTATAGGATAGGACAGTCGTCCTTTGCCAGTTCCCTCCCCACAAGCCCACAACAACCCAGTTAACCACTTGTTTGGTGGCGTCTGGGTCGGTGTGAGGTGGGCCCAGCCTCAGGACGACCAGCCTGTGGTCGGAATCCAAAATGTGTGCTACCTCAATTGATCGAATATTCCAGTCCAGTGTGTCTGGAAGGCAATCGGGTACGATGTGGAAGTGGGTGGGTTCGAGTGGGGTAACGATGTCAATAGCTGAGTCAGGGCTATGGGCAGGTACTGGTGGAGCAGTCTGCCCTTCGGGTTGCTCACCCTACAGTTCCACTGCTCGTGTTTGGCGTTGAGGTCCCCAGCCAGAATGACTGAGTCATCAACGCCGAACACGGCCTCTAGATCCGCAAGGCAAAGCTCCTTTGAGGCAGGCTGGTACGCTGATACTACTGTGATTGGTCTGTGCCCCGTAAGGGCGATCCTGCAGGCTGAAGCTTCGAGGTTTTGTAGTTGCGGCAATATGATGGGGGAACAATGCAGTTCCTTTCTGTAGTAAATTAGGGTGCCCCCTTTTAGGGCTCCTATCCTGTCATTTCTGATAATCTTGTAGTTTGTGATGTTCGGGTTTCTGTGTGATGGTTTTAAAAAAGTCTCCTGAACCAGAAGGATGTCCAGCTGGAGGTCCTTCATGGCGCAGGAGAGTTCGTCCCTTTTATCTTTTATGATGGCTTAGGCGGAGGGAGATAGGATTCACCCCAGGTTCCCCTATGTGAGTGATCCTGCGGGTGCAATTTACCCCAGGTTCCCCGTTTTACTGTGTTGCTATTTTGATTAATGTAGTTGTTGGAATTATTGTAGTTTGTTTTAGAGGCTGCCTGACTGGGTTCGGGATGGAGGTGGAGGGAGGGGAGCATGCTGAGAATGGGGGGGCTTTTGCGAGTGACCCAGTAACGGGAAGCTTTCCTAAAGGAATTCAAGGGGGCGGCCCACCTCCGTGGGGCGTGCTTGACGAGATGGGCGCGGCCTGCGACTGGGAGGCTTGATATTTTTTAAATAGTGGGGGGGGGGAGCAGGGCACCCTCCATAGTTCGCTGGGTGGTCCCTTTTACAAAGAAAACAGGTTGTTTGGTAATTGCCCGTAATTGGGTCCGCTTGACGATCACAACCTTTGAACCATAACCCTCCACCTCCTCATGGTCTTTCCTGGCTCGCGCCGTACAGACCGAATCGTGGGAGCCGTGCTTGGATACTTGCTGTTCCCGCTCATTTCCCCGTCACACGGTGCTTCAGGACTTCCTTACAAATTTATGTACCAGTCATTCTCCCTTTCTGGGTAGCCTATCTCTATCATTGTGGCGTCTTCCCCAAAATTTAGGATTCACAACACAGAACAGTGCTCGGCGTCGCCTCCTCCGTATCCAGCTGCTACTCCTCCAACTGTCTCCGCGTCGTGTGCCAAGAGTGCGCAAACTTGCGCAACGCACCAAAGTTCTGCGCACAGGAGACTAGTTCTTCGTGGTATACGGGGCCAATCATTGTTCTTTGTAGTGACTCCAACATCTGATGTCTTCCCTCCGCGTACAGTTCGCGCCTAGCGCGTGGTCCCGGCTCTCGTCGCTCTCGCCGCAAACCAAAGAGCCGCGGCGTACGTGACTATTGCTACGTAGGTTCCCGCATACAAGACTCGGAGAGCCCGGTACTTCACACCCCACCTGGTCGCAGAGATCCGCGACATCTTGCCAAAGCAGTTGGAGGCCTTTTCCCCCACAGAGTTGGCATGCGGCAGATATGACCTGGTTTCGTCCAAAGACTCCAAAGTAACGCCTAGCAGCGTGGCCTCCGACACTCCCTTGATTGAGGCGCCTTCGAATTTGATCACTGGCGCTCGCTTGAATTTGCCCTTATAAGTCATGGTCAATGACTTTCCGTTCGAGAATCCCAGTCGGTTCCGCGATCCCCACCCGGAGACTTCCTTGAGCATGGCGTCGGCTTTGCGTTCAATGTCCGCGATGATGACGCCTCAATAAAAACCGTCACGTCGTCTGCGTACGCGATCAAGTGCACTCCTTCGGGTTCCGGCAAAAGCAGCAGGTCGTCCAACAGGATGTTCCAAAGTGTCGGACCCAACACTGACCCCTGTGGACATCCCATAGAGGCAATCTCATTAATCCGGCGCAGTGCCGAAACAGTTGACCGTCCACGGGTAAAACCAAATTGGTCGTCGGAGATGTTGCGACGCAGGCACGCAAAGCATGAGACGATTACTCGCTCCAGAATCTTGCCCAATACAGGGAGCAGCGTAATGGGCCTGTAGGCCTTCGGATTGCTGAGCGGCTTGCCGTTGCTCTTTGGTATCACTATTAGCCGTCCTCTCTTCCAAATGTCCGGGAATACGCCTTCCGAGATGCACTTCCGAAACATTAGGACCATCTCATCCGATGCAGCCATCCACGCCCTCCTGATAATCGCTGCAGTGATGCCGTCCGTCCCCGGAGATGTTTTCGGCAGTGAGCGAACAATATGTTCCACGGGCGCTTTGCCTAGGACCTCCGTGTCCGTGTTCGACGGTGCAAAAGCGGCCACCACGCGAATTGACCGATGGTTGTCGGAGTCTCCGTCTGGCTCGTCGTCCGGATATAGTGTGCGGAGTAGACCCATCATCGTGTCCCCGGTCGATTCCGTGTAGCCTTCGGCAAGCTTCACCCCGTTGATGACATTGGAGGGGGGAGGGGCAACCTCCCGCAGGCTTCCCGATAGGCCAGTCCCCATGGGTCATAATTTCCGGACTCGGCTATTTGGCGAAAGAAGTCAAGCTCAGCCTGCTTCATGGCGCACCTGTATCTCCCCCTAAGGGCACGAAGCTCGTCATGAAGCTGCTGGTCGCCTGTACCTCCTACGCGACGCGATCGTTGCCATGCTCGCCGAGCCCGGTTAACTCTAGAACGGTAGGAATCCAGCTCTGGCGTCCACCACTCGTACCTGCCGTCTTCCTTCTTGTCACATCTTCCAATGGTCTCTTCCGCGGTGCGCTGTAAGATCTTGGAGAAACCCTCGCAACATCTGGTTGCTGAGAGGCCAGGATGGATTTTGCCCATTCCAAAGTGCACCCTAGAGCAGAATTTGGCCCAATCCACTCCACGCGTCCGGAAAGGCGGCGGCACAGAATTCAACGCCGGCTCGCATTCTGTCATTCCTGGTGTAATCATGTTATTGCTGCTGTAGGTGATGAGTTGGTGGTCGCTGAGGCTGGCGCCCTCATGCACCCTCCAATCGCACACGTTCACTCCACGGCTCGCGATTGTCAGGTCGACGTTCGACGTTCCATTCGGCCCGCTGAAGGTCGGCGGCTGTCCAGACGTGTAGTGGAGCCCGAGGTCTTTGCTCAGGATGAAAGCTTCCATATTGTTCCTCCTGTAGTCCGCATCTGGTCCGCGTCCCGTGTACTGCCGACTCTCGCAGTGACACAGAGGGGAATGCGCGTTACTGTTAACGCCTATGAGTAATGGCTTACCCTGTAGATGTTGCAGCACGTCCTCTAAGTGCGCTAAGTGGCGACCGATGTCGTGACAGTACTGGAACTACGCCGACACCACAGGCCTGGGCCTCCATGTGCAGTGCACGAGGATGCCAGCCTTGGGGTTCGCGCCAACCTGTAGTATCCCGGGCCGCTTGTTGTAGTGTTCCTGCACCAGCACCATGTCCAGTCCGAGTGAGTTTGCCGTCACGGGAAGTTCTGTAGTGGCAGCCTCGGAGCTAGGGCTGCCAACTGTCCCGCTATATGCGGGACGTCCCGTTTCTGGGGCTGTAAAGTATGGATCCCGCAAAGGGTTTGCGCGGGACGCCGATTGTCCCGCTTTTCAGGGAATACTAAACTGAAAATTCTAAAATAATAAAATAGTAAGCACGAGAGCAATTTAAGATTGCCTTATGTTATTTTGAATGTACCGCGAGCACCGTGAACTGAACGTGTATAACTGCCAAAATATGAATGATTGCGATGGGTGTATTAGGTGCCAAATTGAACCGATCTGAAAATGAAATTTGGTTTAAATTATGCATTATTTTATTATGTTAATGCATAACAACTTTATGCTTTTAGGGTACCTCAAAAGGAAAAAACTGAACCCTTATAATCCTATAGTATCACTTGTCTGTCTGTCTGTCTATTACAGCCAATTTGCTCCAAAACTATTAGACCGATTGAGGTGAAATTTGGCACGCATATTAAGTTGGTGACCCAACGATGGACGTGGAACTTGCTTCCGCTGCGTAAATGCCAATTTGGATTTTTATTAACTGACAGAAAGTTGAACTTTCAGCATCTTCAATTAAATTAATTGCCAGTTGAAGGGTTATATAAAAAAAAACCGAAAATTACCACCTCCATTCTCCGAAACTATAGAGCTTAATATTTGGCAAAAATTACAGAAAATAGTTCAATACGTTCTTACAGGGAAACCCGTAAAAAGTCTGTAATATTTTTTTAATATTTTGCTGCTACGGAACCCTGTGTGTGAGTCCGACTTGCACTTGGCCGATTTCTATCATTTTTAACCGACTTCAAAAAAGCAGGATGTTTTCAATTCGACTAAATTTTTTTGTTGTATGTATGTTACCCGATATCTCCGAGAATCGTGAACCGGTTTTTTTTTTTTTTTATTCGGACGTGTATAACCCCGAAATGGTCCCGTTGGCGCCAAGTTGGGGTCTGAAGATGGGATCTTGGAGAAATCGAGGGATTTCTTCAAATGTTATAGGTACATGTATGGCGCTTTTGCTAATTTTAATTAATTTACAAGTATTTTCATTCAGAAAGTAGGATTTGATGATAGGAAACCAATGATGGAAACAAATCGGGGATCTTGGAGAAATCGGTTGAAGTCGGTTTAAAAAAAAAATAATTTGGTGATTATTAATACACTTTCTCATGCGTCCCGCATTTTATGGCCAAGTCCCGTATTTTATTCGCGTATGTCCCGTATATCTGTGATCTTTGGTTGGCAGCCCTACTCGGAGCCCTGCAAACTGAATGCTGTGTGCGCCTGCGTCTGCTATTGGTAGGTCTTTGCCGCTTCCTGTAGCTCGGCATGTTGCCGGGCGGGACAGTCAGCAGACGCAGTCGCGTGGTTGGGCGCCTCAGGACGCTTGAAGCGTTTGCAGGTTGCGCAGCATTTCTCGGCAGCCTTGCACTCCTGGTACCTGTGGCCCGTTTCGCCGCAGCTACCGCAGACCACCGCCTTAGACCTGCAGTACTTTTCTGGGTGCCCGTACTGCTGGCACTTCGTACAACAGGTCGACCGGATGTGGTCACATACTTCGGCGCAGTCCCACCCAAAGTATACCTCGCCCATGCTGACCAGTTTATACCTCACTGCCAATGAGCACTCAAGGATCATCAGCCGCTTCGGCCCGAGCTGCTTGGCTACCCCGAACTTACATTCCTCAGTGAAGCGGGACAGAAGCCAATCCGCATCATCCGCCAAGTTGACTCGGTGCAGTTCTTCGATTATTTGCTCCCCAGACAGGGTGCCCCGCAAGTAGCGAAGCGCCACTCTCGGCAACCGAGGCTTCGGTATCGCCGCGCGCAGTCCCTCCGGTGCCGCATCTCTCAATCTTTGTGCCGACTCCTCGGTGGCTGTCCTGACAGCCACGCCCGAGTTGCCGACACGAAGTACCTTAGAAACTTTTATACCTTTATCCGCAGGGTTGACAGCCGCCAGTAACATTTTTTTGGTGTCGTCGCTGGACTTGGCCTCCGATCCGGTCTCCGGGTAAAATAGGACCGTTGGTCTCTGAGGCTCAACCGCCACTGGTGGCTTACCCCTCGCGCGTTCGCATATGACGGTCCCGTCGTCTGCTGGACTGCTCCCTGGAACTGGGCGGCGGTTGTTAAGGGGGCGCCCTGTTGCTGCAACCGTAATTGCTCCTCCAACTTGTGCAGCTCAATAGTTAGGGCCAGGACCTTGTGCTCCTCGTTAGCCAAGCACAGGGTCAGTTGGCCAACCCGCGCAAGAATGTCGCGTTCGCGTTGTGGCGTTCGCGACCAAGCTTATTGACCGCCTGATGTATCTGCGACACCATTTCTCTCTCGTCTTACTGCATCAGATACCTCCTCCGGTGATTGGAGCGGCCGCTTACCTGAAGCAGACTCCTGTCTTGGAACCTGCTCTGGGGTCCTTGGCGGTGGGCTGCGTGCCAGCGAGTGTCGCGGCTTCATTGGGTCCGGCGTCTGGAGCATCTGCTCGAAGGCCTCCAGCTCCTTCCTCTCCCGCTCCTTCGAAAGTAGTCGCCTGTGCTGCCTCCAAGCCTCCTCATCCTCGCCCGACATATCGCGCGAGATGGTAGACTTAAATTACAGAAACACAAACACACCTGTTCTTGTAATGAAGAACAGCAACGCGCACACCAACCACACCGGTTCTCGTAATGTGACACTGACAGGTGACGTCGCAAACGCTTGACGCAGGGACGGCTGCCCGCCGAACGTCACAGCACCAAGCGTCCAACACAAATCTTTGGACACAATCTTTGGACCAGTGAGTGCCCGCGCATTTGCCGCAGTGCGGGGTACACTCGCGCCAGGAGGTCGTGTGCCCATATTTTTGGCACCTCTGGCACTGTGCCACTCGCCTATTTTCCCTGGATGGCTCAATTTTATACCACTTAATCTTTTTGACGCCACGTTAAATACAAAATGTCAAAACTGAAATTGAATTTTACGCACATGCGTGTAGGTCTATATTGCCCTGTGGACCAAGATATATACAGGGTGTAATCGATAAGTGTTTACAGGCCATATTTCCGTAAATATGAGAGATATCAGAAAACTTTTAACTGATATCGAAAGTACGTTACCCAACGAGTAAAATTACATTAATAACTTTTTCGAAATAGATGAAGTAATATTAAAAATACTAACTTAAAACGCTCCCATACGTTTAGTAGTTATGACGACTTACAGCCTTAAAAAAATGATGGGTGTCGTAAGAGATAAAACTGTTAGAGATTCGTTATTTGTACGAATACATTGTAATAAAATAATAATACTACCGTTTATGAAATAATTAATCTAACATAATATTCTTAAATAAAAAATATTCGTATTAAACTAGTCTTTGAATGAACGGTTACGTACTAAATGTATTGGACGGTTTGAAGTTAACATTTGAGATATTAATGATTTTATTTCAAAAAAGTTATTAGGGTGATTTTACTCGTTGGGTAATGCACTTTCGATATCAGTTAATTTTTTTCTGATATCTCTCGTATTTACGGATTTATGGCCTGTAAACACTTATCGATTACACCCTGTATATTGGTCTTTGGCGTTGAACCTGCAGTACCAATATATCAGTTTTTGGCGTCCAGAAGGTTAAATCACATACTTTATTTACGTCGTATATATTTTTGCCTTCTTTGGTTTTCTCTAGCGTCACCATGACCGCATTGAAACGGGCCCTTCTTCATGCGTGCCACGTTTAGAACTGGGAGAACTTTGATAGTGAGGTACTTTTTAATAATTTCTTCGTCTAGGCCTCCCGGTAGGCCTAGGAATACTGTTCTCAGCTTTTTGTAGGCGTTTGAAGGTTACTGAAAGAAGCCGTGCTTGATCAGATTCCTCCATTGTCGGTACTGATCGGAGTCCTGGTCCTGGGTATGCAGAACGGGCACGGCTTCCCAGAGTATTTTTTATAGCATGCCTGGCAGTTTAAGAAGCCTATTTTTCTATTGTAGGCTTTTTTAGAGTTCTGTCTACCTAGACGGGTCCTCGATTACAGTGGTTGGAGGGGCGAATATTTCGGGGGCGGTTATGGGCATAGAGATGGAATAGTGGAGGCAACCTCTCCAAAACCATCACCAATTAAAGGAAGGAATGATCAGTTGGAGCGACTATGCAATCCTGATAAACATAAACTGTAAAAAAGTTAATTTCAAAATGGCGTAACTCATGATCAATATATACTTCAAATAATAATATATTTGGTATCTAGGTTGAAGACAAACGTAGGTAAAATATCACCAAAATCATCGGACACATTGACGTTTACCTGTCCGCTTGGCATGGAAAGCCTCAAATTACAATTTATGCAATGTAACCAACATAAGATTACTGTATTTGTATTTCGCGAAAAATATTTGTTCTAATAACAACAATGTATAATATGGCATTTTATCCATTGTATCTGTATAATTCGCCTAGGCTATCACAATACTAACAACTAAACATTAATTTATCTAGACTATACATAGAGACATAATAACACTGAATTGATTAATAAAAGAGTTTATACAATCTTAATTCATTTACATAACATTATCCTCGTAAAGCCCACCATATTATTTGCTTTACGTAATATTTTGAACCTAGCTGTGCAATGAATAGTGCTGAATTTCGTATATTATAAAAATCAAAGCATTTGCTACTTTATTGATTTTTAACTAAGGTTACATACACAATGCCTCACGAGGTTATATTAATAATAACTTTTAACAAATAATAAAAGGTTCCATGATATTTCAAGGTTTTTTTCCGTGTGCCCCACTACAAAATATATTAAGGAAAAACTGCATCAATTATCAATTGACCTGAATTTGTTGAGTCTGAAACTACCAGTTCAATTGATAATGTTGTTACTGCCAAATTCTTTTAATTTAACAAATTTCGAAGGATTCTCACGGTGAACTCTTATTAAATGTTTCTTTACCTTATCTTGCCGCGGAAATTTCTTATAGCATATCTCACAAGCATATGGCCTCTCACCAGTGTGTACACGATAATGTGCTTTTAATTCGCCAAGTACTGGAAAAGCCTTTTTACAAATGTCACAAACATGTGGCATTATTTTCGTGTGCGCTCGTCTAATATGCACCATTAGGGCCTGTTTGTGTTTATACTGCTGTCCGCATACCTCACACGAGTGTTGTTTAAAGTCCTCGTGCACCTTCTTGTGGTCCTTAAAAGTATTCTTCGTTCGGAACTTCTTATGACAAATTTCGCACTCGAAAGGTTTTATGTCAGAATGCGTTTCTATATGATTTCTCAAGATTCCTTTAGTTGAAAATCGTCTGCTACATATTTCACATAAATATTCCTTCCGCCCTTCCCTTCGAGCCTGCTCTTCTTTTTCTTTCTCAGCGTGTTTATCCTTATGTTTAGATAAACTTCCCCGTAGTGCAAATCGTCTGCTACAAATGTCACACGAGAACTTTTTGTCCATATTTCCTTGGTTGTGTTTGAAAGATAAATGATTCCTTAACCCAGATCTAGTTGAAAACTTCTTTTGGCACTTCTCACACGGATAGGGCTTTTCACTCATGTGCACGCCCATATGTTCACTGAGAGCAGGTTTTGTTATAAATCGTTTATTACACACATCGCACACAAACCTATAATCCCCAGTATGAATCTTTGAATGTAATTTTAAAGCACCTTCCGATGAATACTCTTTATTGCATTCTTCACATTTAAAAGGTTTTCCCCCTGTGTGATCAAACTTATGATTATCTAAGCGAGCCTGCGTATTGAACTTCCTATCGCAACTTTCACAATTGAACGTATATTCTCCGGAGTGATTCTTTATGTGCGCTTTTAATTTTTTTATATCTGTGAATTGTTTATTGCATATATCACATATTAAAATTCCAGGTGTTTGATTCGAATCGCCTGCAAGGTTTTTGTTTCCTGTCAATCCTCCAAATTTAAGAGCGCTAGGATCGTTTTTATGTTTTTTTTCATGAACTGTTAAATGACCTCTTTGTCTGTATCTTTTATTGCATATTTTACACGCATACGGTTTTTCGCCAGTGTGTATTCGCATATGTACAACCCACTGATTTCTCTGCGTGAACCTCGCATCACATGATTCACAGGAAAATTTAAACTTCCCTAAATGGTATGCGTAATGAGTATTTAAGTGGCTCCGTTGTACAAATCTTTTGTTACATACGTCACAGGAGTAAGGTTTCTCTCCTGTATGGGAGCGGCGATGGATTTGGAGTCGCGTTCTCGCGTTTCTGTTTTCGAACGTTTTGTTGCATATGTCGCACGTGAGTACTTTCCCGCGGCCGGTAGTTGGAGCCGGCTTAGCGTTGTCGAGGTTGGCGAGGCTCGGAGTTGGCTCCGAATCGGAAGAGATGCTTTTGGAAGAATCTGGGACCGGTTGAGCTGAAGGCGCTGGAGGCCCGCCGTATATGGCCACTGAAATAATAAAAAAAAAGTAACCTAAGTGAGACTAACTGTTTTTTCGTTTCTCAGGTAGATTATCAAAGTGTTACATACATATTTTTCTTTTGTTTGTTTCTCTAGCCGATAGCTCATAGCTTATTCGCTCGCGATGGGACAAGTGCCAAAGGACCTGTTTTACAATCTCAGGATAAACATATCCGTCAGATCCAACACACATCCTGCACACGCATCGGATGTAGCTTTGCCTTAACTTTGACTAATATACGGACTTGAATATCTACATCTAGGTATAGGCAAATGTGGCAGTTTTACGGCAATACAGTGTATTATGACCATTTGGGGGGGGGTACTAATGATTAGGATGTAGTTTATGTTAAAATAGATAACAATATATACTACTAGCGCCATCTATTGGGGGTACTTAGTAGATGTGCTTACAGTGATGTACTATACTATTAAAAAAATAAACGTTGTCATTCTGCTCCGAACTGTTGAAGTTTTATTAGTTGAAGGTATCTTTCTGTTTGTTACTTTAGCGAGCACTCACCGGTCACGACCTCTCCGTCAGCCATCTCCACATCGGAGCTCTCCACTTTGATTTCGGCTGTAAAACAAAAATGTATTTAGTCATCATCTTCATCATATCAGCCGAAAGACGTCCACTGCTGAACATAGGCCTCCCCCAAAGATTGCCACAATGACCGGTCTTCTGCCACCCGCATCCAGCGGACTCCTGCGACCTTCACCAGGTCATCAGTCCACCTTGTGGGGGGTCTACCCACGCTGCGCCTTCCGGTACGTGTATTTAGTAAATACAAATATTTTATTACGTTAAATTTGACAAACAAGGGCCCTTTGCAAAAAATAATGTACATAGTTAAACCCTTTAATAAAAATAACATTTAACGTCATATTTTTTGTGTTACATAGCTAAATTTTGTGTAACCACTTTTGGTAGTGAAAAAGGCGAAAAATTTAAATTTTCTATGAGCGAACAACTATAAGTGCCTACATTTTTAAATAGACGTTTTTTTCTACGGCCAAAGTTTGGGCAGAGTACACACTATAATAGTATGACTAAAATTCGTAACACAATTGACGCGATTATTTGACGATTGACGCGCATAGTTAAAACTGCGACCATAAAACTGACCCCAGTGAAAAAGGGTATAACTCCCTGAGGCTTGTGTAAAAGGGTATAAATATCTAATACAAGTGGATAGGTACAAGTATAATACACAGTTTTCCAAAATAGCCGGCGAGTTGTACACTTTTTCACTACAGCCAATTATATACTGTAAGCTTATGTGAATAAATACATTGAATTGAATTGAATAAAGATGGTCGTCTAACGTGATCTCAAAAAAGCCTCCAAATACGATTATGCAATTGTGTCGCGGTAGGCAGGACATATCACTTATCAATCTTATCATAATACCGTGTAAATAATGTGTCTTTAGGCTAATTCAAAAGGATCATAGCCAGCCAATACTTTGATGGCAACATTGGCAACCATATACAAAATACATTTTGGCTTAAAGGTCTTGAAACCAGGCCATAAAATAAAAAAAAACAAAATACATTAGTTTTTTTTATAACGCGTTAAGTTTTTATTAATTTCTACTACATACAAGCCATGTTAATAAGTACATAAGTCCGAAAATCAGCGAAATACGTGTGGAAAATAATAAGTGAATAATAAGTGTGGAAATAAAACTACGTAAACGTATTATTATCGTGTATATAAATTCAATTTAACTACATCGCGATGCTTCGAAAACTTGATAGGGTTCGTGGTCTACGTGTGACTAACAACGGAGAAAACTTTCGAATTTCCAAACGTAAGATTAATAAAATATTTTAAAATAAAAATATAACCGCCTTCAAAAATTCGCCCGAACTAAAAAGTAAAAAATAATTTTAGTTCCTACTTCTTAGGATTTCCTACCCAAACCTTTAAACCTTTTACCCTATTCATTGAAATAAAATATTATGGCTAGGTATCCTACAGATTTCTTAGAAGTCGGTGCCAAGCCAAATACGTTCATAGGTATATATTAGATAGAGCTTTGTAACATACTGTCACTCCGATTATGTTTTTATCAACAGAATGATCTACCTCAGTCATTTTGATGAAATCATAATCGGAGTGACAGTAAGTTACAAAGCTCTTTCAAATACAGTCATATACTCGCGAAGTGAACATATTGGCTTGGCACCGACTTCTAAGAAATCTGTAGGATACCTAGCCATAATATTTTATTTCAATGAATAGGGTAAAAGGTTTAAAGGTTTGGGTAGGAAATCCTAAGAAGTAGGAACTAAAATTATTTTTTACTTTTTAGTTCGGGCGAATTTTTGAAGGCGGTTATATTTTTATTTTAAAATATTTTATTTTTTGCTTTTTAGTAGTGTAAAATCGTTATTTAGTATGCTCTAAATACTTATAATTAGAATGTACTGCACTGTAATAGGCCAGAAAACCTGAACTGGATAACTTAAATATTCAAAGAATTATCCCATTATCAATGAGATATACATTGTATCATCAGCAGGTATGAATAATTTAAAAGATTATAGGTACCTAACAGCCTTAGCATGCCTATATTATTTAAAGAATCACTAACCGCTAACCAACATGTCATAACTACTAAGCAAACACTTGAATAGATCTCGAAAATGCACGACACTTGTTATTTTCAAAGAATTATCCTCCAACTCCTAATCGTTAAGGAGTTACACCTTTCGTCATCAGCTCACCAACATGAGACTGACCACCTAAAGGCAAATACTTAAATAGCTTCGAAAATACATGGACTATGTTATATTTAAAGAATTATCCCCCAACTCCTAATCCCTAAGGAGTTGTACCTTCCATCATCAGCTCACCGATATGAAAGGATGACCATCTAAACACAAATACTCGAATAGCTTCCAAAATACATGAAATATGTTATATTTAAGGAATTGTCCCACAACTCCTAATCTCTAAGGAGTTGTACCTTTCATCATCAGCTCACCAACTTGAAAGGATGACCACCTAAAGGCAAATACTCAAATAGCTTACAAAATACACGAAATATGTTATACTTAAAGAATTATCCCCCAACTCCTAATTGCTAAGGAGTTGTACCTTCCATCATCAGGTCACCAACTTAAAACGTTCATGACTAGACGTAAATACTTGATTAGTCTTCGAAAATAAATGAAAAATGTCCTGTGTGCCTACAACATTTGAAGAGTTCCCTCGATTTCTCCAGGATCCCATCATCAGATCTGGATTCGGTGACAATGGGACCAACTAGAAGGTATACCCTTTCAAGCAAAAAAATAATTTTTCAAATCGGTCCACGCGTCTTCGAGCAATCGGGGAACATACATAAAAAAAAAAAAGATTTCGACGAATTGTAAACCTCCTCCTTTTTGAAGTCGGTTAAAAAGAGAATCCGAATCATAGTCTACAAGAGATTTGATTTTAGCTAGTAAGCATATTTAAAATAGTACATTCCATACTGACGTTTCTATTACTCCCTAGGGAATTTCACTTTTCTATTACTCCCGCTACGCGCGCAAGCAATGGCGCGCTTAGACAGCAAGTGTGATGAAAAGATACTTACGTTTAACGGCCTCATCTCCGGGAGCTTTTTCTAACTTAATTTTGAACTTGTTACCTGCAAGAACAAAAAATGCAGGTCATATTTTTGGTTGACAACCAAAACTTACTAGGTGACAAATACCTACTTGAAATAAAGCTTGTATCTCAGTTCTGATTCAAAACTGACTGTAGTGACAGTTTTTACAGTGAGTTTTGCTTGTCAGCCATCAATATATTCAACAGAAAAGACAGGCCTCAGAGCTTTATGACAGCGGTGCTCAAAGTATTTTGCTGAAGGAACCCTTTTAGAATGTGTAATTTTTGACGTTCTACAAGATGGGTTAAATATGCTACCTTAGCTACAAACAGGCCTACAAGTCAACAGTTGTCTCGAGTTTGTCACTGTTAAACTGTGACCCAGACAACTGTTGAACAGCTTTTTTGTTTGTCGGGGCCCCTACACAGGTTCTGCCGGACCCTAGGGCTCTGTGGAGCATACTTTGAGAAAGGTTGCTCTATGATATAGAAAGAATTTAAGCAAATCTCACTTTGCTTGTTTTGAACATCACAACTTTGAAAAACGTTTGGGTGTGATTCTTCAAAGAGCATTTTAAGCAACCAACTGTCCATACTCTAGTCATGAGGCACTTTCAGTGGAGATACTTGAGATATACAGTGACCATACTAATTGAACCCATACTGAACTTGAACTAAATCACTTATAATATAAATAGCTTACTGGTAGTTAGAACTCCCTTCAAACGCTCCTGTAGTTGATCCTGGCAGCGCTGCACTTGCTGTTTAAAATCATTAGCGTCGCGCAGCCGAGCCACACATACTTCGCAGATCCCACACTCGTCATTTCCTATGCCTAGCTGCAAGTGAAAATCATAATACAAATAATTCAATGAGAAGGCCTATTACACAAAAGGAAATTAGGAAGACCAAGAAAACAATGGTCAGACAATGTACAAAGAATAGTAGGGAAGGAAAGCAGATGGAGAAGGACTTCATCCAACAAGGGGTCCACTCCATATGTCAAATGACTAATAATTGATTCAAGATAACAATGTTGGCTGTGTGTTGACAGCAGTGAGTCACCAGCTTAACTGACTACTGACCATTCTTGATAGAAAATTGATGATGTGCAGCAGCTTCATCATAGTGGACACAGTACTGCAATCCCTAATCCGCTTGGCCAGTGCATTTACCTCGTAATGTGTCTATACCCATAGTTAATAGGAGAGGCCTACGTCCAGCAGTGGACTAAGACAGGCTGATGATCATAATGAACCACGTTACATGTACAAATGTAATGTTGTTATCTTGCATCAAAAGTTAGTCATTTGTAGTACTAATAATAATAGAATAATTGGCACAGAATGACACTAGGTAAGGTCCACTATCAATGGTTTTACTTATAGTTTGCCTTAGTACTAATATGATCTCATGCATGTAATACATTCATATGAGAATTAACCCTTTAACAGGCAGGACAAAAAAAACCTAAATTCCAGCATCAACCCCATCACATGTTAAAAATTCTGAACAATAAAAAGTGCAAAAAGATAGTGATACAGAGTGGTCGAAGAAATATCCATACTCTAGCACTATTTTATTGTTAAGATATGATCCATAGGTCAGAGTTGATTCAATATCATAAATTTTAGCAGTATTCAATGCCATACACTAGGCCACTCATGAACCATGTCAAAATAACATTATCAATCAGATTGTAAGAGATTTCAAACTAGTTTTCATTTTGATATGATTCTAGTGGCCTAAGGTTCCAATTGGTTAAGTGTACATTGGAAATTAAAACACATTTTGAATACAAGGTTCGTTTACGTTTTGTGCAAGTACTATTAAAGCAAGTATAGTCTATCATATTTTAAATAAATATTTTGTCTAATAGGATAATCGTGAACGTTTAAATCAATATTTATAGTCTACCATGTTTATAGTAAAATATAATAATATTACAATTATTTACATTAATATTGAAGCACTCTTTCAGCATGTCGTAATAAATCTCGGTCTTCTCGAGATGTTTGTACAGCGTCTTCAAGCCCTTCTCCGGAGGGCGGACGAGACAGCAACTACAAGAGTGCAACTCCTCCATTTTCTTACTTGAGAATCAATATAATTACCACAAAACTATTAGTATACAATTCTGTGGTTCTTTTAATCACATAACTCACGTAAGCGGCAAAAACTAAAATATTAAAGTCTTTGAAAATTACTCGATTGATTCGAAGCGTCGTCCATTTTTGACATTTAGATGACGTTCGTTTTGTTTTTGCACGATTTTTCTATTTGATGTTTACAGGGATTGAAACTATTTTTGATAGCCAAGTTGTTGCTAAGGGTGCCAAGTTTTAGCTTACACATGAAGAGTATTACTATTCACATTGAATAGAACATTGAAATTAAATTCTACATCAAATTGAAATTGAAATGCATATTCTTAAGATGTTATAAATAAATTATAAATATTATATATAAATAAATTATAAATATTATATATTATTACATATAATATTATTAAATAAATTATAATATGTTATAAATACATGCAATAAATTTATTTTTGACAAGGCAGTATGTCTAAAACCCATGCTTCGAGAAATAAATCTGTCAACTGTCAAATCAAAAGCCAAAATGCCCAAAATAGCTCAAAATTGGAGATAGCCGAATAGCCGAGTTAAATATCACAATTAAACGAAATCGTATAGTTTTGTTGTGAACACGGTATTCATAGCAAGTAAGAAAATGGAGGAGTTGCATTCCTGTAGCTGTTGCCTGGTCCGCCCTCCGGAGAAGGGCCTAAAGACACTGTATAAACACTGCGACAAGTCAGAAGTGTATTACGATATGCTGAAAGACTGCTTCGGCATAAATGTAAATATTACAATTTGAATTCTCATTCAATTTCTTTATTTTAATGTAACAATTGTGTTTTCGAACTACATGTCTTGTAAAGTCGCCGTCGATAGAATTTGAGAACAATGTAAACAAACCTTTCAAAGAAATTTATTATTATACATTTACTTTAATAAAAAGATTACAATTTAAAAAACAATAACTACTTAGGAATAATATTAACTACAAACTAAATCTTTAAAAAATAAATTAGCAAAAGTAATATTAAAATATTAACTTAAATAAAAATTAAACCTTAAAAAAAACCCTTAAAGGAGCTACCCATCCAAACCGCCCCGATAGGTTCCCTATGCAAAGGTGCCCATCACGCTCGCAGCGTTTCCGCGCTGAATAGCGATGCACAGTCTTAGCTCCAGGAACGAACCGGAACGGGGATCAAGGCCCCTTTCCTACAGAAAGAAATAGGTAGTCATAATCTAGCACTGAGTATTCTATTGTTTTAACGGTTCTAGGATAATCTAATGGTAAGAGTTACCACATGGATTTAGCAGTATTTAATGATGTAGATAAAAATGTAACACATTTTCAATTCAAGCTTTGTTTTCATTCAGTTTCTTGCTATAGCTACTTTATTTTCTTTATACATGTTATTATAATCTTCACTTGCAGTTAGGCCTTGGAAATGATGAGTGTGGGATCTGCGAGGTATGTGTGGGCCGCCTACGGGACGCTAATGACTTCAAGCAGCAAGTGGAGCGCAGCCAGGCAGAGCTACATGCGCGCCTGAAAGGAGTGCTAACTGCTAGTAAGCTATAGGACAGATTTAAAATTCATCAATGGAATTGGAGAACAAAAATGTAAACAAGTGGGATACCACCAGAAAAAACTATTTGCGAGAGGTGGTTACACTAAAATCATTAAAAATTAATTAAGGACTATTTAAAGTTATACAATATAGTATGAGTAGATTAAAAATTTCTAGCAGTTACTAGGGGTTTTTGTAGTCTCCTCAATGGACATACACAGTGTTTTTATTGATTTCCGTTAAATGAAAGGGAAGCTTATTTAGGTCAAAAATAATCAATTACTCTAACAAACTAGTGCTTTAACTCTTACTGTTATTGTGTTATTAATAAAATAAGCTTAATGACTGAACAAGTGTATTGCAATGTTACTTATGGCTTGTCCATTAATCACGTCATACGATTTTGGCCTATTTTAGACCCCCCATCCCCCATGGTGATACTTGGTGATATTTTCAGGGCCCCACCCCCCTAGCCAATATGACGTGTAATTTTTTTCCAACTTCAGTAATCCTTTTTTTAACACTTCAGTTTCCGTACTTTATGAAGCACACGTGATGGAAAAAAACTTTTTTATAAACTACGAGGTAAATGTCAGAGAAATTTCAAAACTCAGTTCAGGATTTGACATCTAGTTATGTTTTAAAAGAAGTAGGTATGCTGTTCAGCAGAGATTAACAAAAAATTACACGTGATTTGTCTGATGCCCCCCCCCCTCCCCTATGGTGATAATTGGTAATCTTTTGTTGACCCCCCCCTCCCCCTATACAGTATGACGTGATTAATGGACAAGCCCTTATTTTGACATGTGCCGTCAGTCACCTGATATCTTATTCTTATGGTTCTTTCACACTCGCCGTTTCAATTATTATTATGTATGAAATTGAAAAATATTTTTTTACGAAATTAACTAAAGCCGATATACAAGGCAACTTTTATTAGTGTCCCAAGTAACCTGTCCAATTTAACGGAAATATAAAAAAAGACCCTGTATAATGTACTACTTACTTTTAAGTTTGTTAAGCTATCTAAATAAGTGTTTAATTCTTCATCCCTTAATTGTTACAGCAACTGAAGCGAACTTTAAAAGAAAGCTATTTTTGAATTGTAAATAAATGTAATAAGGACTGTTCATTTTACTAAGCGGACATGAAAAACCTCACGTAAATATTTTTTTCTTTTATCATATTTAATTTTTATTTGTGAAATATTATTTAACTAAAAATAGACAAATAATAAGTAATGTCTCAATTAATATATTAATTATCGGCAACTACATTTTTAGACTACTGTTTGGCCACGAAACTTATGTTCTGCAAACTACTTTTTGACATTTTACGACTAGTTGCGAACTGTACACGTTTGAATTTTTTCAATGATTTAGTTTTTCGTCTATCGTTTCTTAAGTGTACCTTCACAATAGGCCATTACCGCTATATAGGATGAAGATGAAGACAATTTTATGGATGTCGTCTTTTTAAACAAATTCTATGATTATTTAATTAAATAGCTCTAATGTCTTAATGGCTCTAATGCCCTTATGATGTGCCCTTGCCAAATTAGACCAAAATAACCGGTGAGAGATACTATGTCTTCGATAGACATAAAAAAACCGATTTTGGATGCAATATTTCTATAAATATCCCAGCTAACTTGGCCCTGTTGCGAAATAGGAAGCAGTTAAAAGACCATATAATCAAATTGCCTGCCAAGCAAGGGCGTTCTTCCCGAAATTGTTTTTTTGTATGATTTTCTACTCAGACACATACTCTTCTACGACAGGATGACAGTATTAGGACTGCGGTAATGTCATTACTATCATATTTTAGGTACCTTTTGTGGGCCACCAAAATGCAAAAATTCCATACTTTTTTAGTGAAACGACGTAAAGTTCAATAGCCAATTTTAAGATTTTTAAGGTATGCAACTAAGATTTCTGTGTTTAGACTTCGGTGAATCTTCAAGCATATGACACTCTCTAAATTGTTTAGTATAACGTCGACTTAAAATGTCCTAGATATTTGCAATCTTTTACAGTGAATATTTTTCTGTACACCATTGTGCAGAATCAATTTACGATTATCAAATTGAATATGTCTTATCAGATATAGTAATGGATACTTGAAAAGCAAACATATCAATTGAAAAAGATGGCTTTGCTAATTTCATGGCTGTAAACTGTTCATCGATCGATTGTAAAACCGATGTATAATAGACGTTTAAGTGTGTCCTCTTAGTAAAATGAACAGTCCTTACAATAAAAACATTTTTTTTAAAGATGCAGTTTAAAAATCTGCTTTTTTGCTGCAGGTGACAAACTCAAAATCAAGTTGCAGAAAGCTCCTGGAGAAACCGTTATATGTAAGTATATTCTTATATTACCACGTAGATAAATTCAGATGTCCATGTGAGACGTGGACATGGGCGTCGGGATAACTACTTTAAATGTTAACATACATTTTCCGTTTACTGATGTACTAAATGAATATTTATTTGCTGCAGCTGAAATCAAACTAGAGCGATCCGAAGTGGAGATGTCTGATGGAGAGGTTGTTTCAGGTGAGTAGTTGTATTACTTCAAGTAGCAATATACCTACAAGGTGTTTTATTGATTTCCGTTAAGTGAAAGGGAAGCTTATTTAGGTCAAAAATAATCAATTTCTTTAAGAAACTATCGTCTTCTCATACTGTTATTGAGTTATTCAAAAAATAAGTTTAATGACTTAACAAGTTTATTGCAACCTTTACATAACATCCTAATGTTACTTATTTTGGCAAGTGCCGTCAGTCACCTTATTCTTAAGGTTCTCTCATACTTGCAATTTCAATTATTATTTATGAAAACGAAAAAAACAATTTTTTCACGAAATTAACAAAAGTCGATATTCCAGGCAACTTCTAATAATGTCCCAAGTGACCTGTCCAATTTATAGGATATGTAAAAAAACACCATGTATAGGCTAAATAGCAACATACCTTTTATATTAATCTGTCCATGTATTTTGCAATCGACTTCAAAGCCAATCCAGAGCTGCAGTCAAAAGTACGTAGTAAATTGTCGTACGCCGTACGGACTAACATTGTTTAGACCAAAGTTCTGATAGATATAACATGATTCTTATATGATGCAGAACTATGAATACCCAGATCCAGGCCCCATTTACAACTATAATCCTATGACATAAGATGGGGCCTCAATCTGGGTATTCATAGTCCTGCATCGTTTAATATGTATTCATACCCGAGCGGTGACGGTAGTAAGAATTAGCGATGTAACGAATATCAGCTTTGGAATATTCGCGAATGTGAATGCGAATAATGGGTATTATACATACCTATACATGTCATACTTTGCTGATATAAAATGCCCAAAGGCATTAAGTCCGCCATTTATACTCTTTCGTATGTGCAATATTGTGCAATAAAGTTGAAAATAATAATAAACATTCATTCAAAATCCAAAAATATTGCACAGGCTCAATGAAACGCAAAGAATAGGTCCTTTTTCGTCGATATATTTGGTTAAAGAAGTATTCAGGGACATTTTACCAGAAATACCTATTATACTTAATACTTAGTATTCAGAAGTAAATTCAAAACTAAGCGATTAGTTTGACTCCAAAGCTACTAGGTGTCACCGTCTTCGTAATCGCCACGACTGTTTTGTTTAATTATACGTATCATTTGTGTTTTATTAAATGAAAATACTGAAATATAACGTTTTATTTATCATTCAGTTAAAATATATCATTTTTAGAGTCGCATGTTTTTGTACCTAGATATCTAGGTATTAAGGTCAACTTTAGAATGTAGTACTTCTTGCCGAAATAATTAGATAAAAAATTTCGCAATTTCTGATTGATGAAGAGCAGCAGCAAGTGGACTCACTACTGCAATCGCCAACCCGCTTGCACAGCGTGGCGATTGGTATTTACCTCCTAATGCGTCCATACCTTTAGATAATAGGAGAGGGCTTCGTCCAGCAGTGGACTATTATAGGCTGATGAATTGATGATGTAATGTAATGTGTTTCATGCTTTGCCAACAGATGATAGATGATTATATGCCCCGCCACCACATAAACATGATTCTAACTTATTTAAATTATTCCAGTGACCATATATGGAGGGCCGTCACCGCAATCTGTCCCGACCGCGTCAAACAATAACTCCTCTACACCAACTTCTACCTTCACCAGCGTTAACAATACCAAGATTCCCGTAAATACTAACATAGGCCCCTCAAAATTTACCTGCGAATCGTGTGGCGCCCGATTCGCCCAAAGAACTCCATGGATTGTACATATGCGGTCACACACAGGAGAAAAACCGTACGAGTGTGAGAAATGCCACAAAAAATTTAAACAAAAGGGCCATTTAACAGTTCACGAAAAAACACATGTGAAATATGATCCTAGTATTATAGAGCCTGGAGAAATAACTGCATGCAAGAAAGAGTTGGCAAAAGAATCAAAAAAAGGTGGGCCGACAGAAAAATATGTTTTTACGTGTGAGATCTGCAAAAAACAATTTGTAGAAGAAGTTTATTTGAATAATCATTTGATACATCACCCTGGAGATTATCCATTTATTTGTGATATCTGCGATAAGAAGTTCAATACACAGTCTCGCTTAAATAATCATAAATTTGAACATACAGGGGGAAAACCTTTTAAATGTGAAGAATGTAGTAAACAGTACACATCAAAATGTGGTTTAAGACTTCACGAAAAAATTCATACCGGGGATTATAGGTTTGTATGCGATGTGTGTAACAAAAAATTCATAGCAAAAGACACATTGGTTATACATATGCGGGCGCACACAGGAGAAAAACCTTTTGCTTGTGAGATATGTAGAACTCGGTTTTCTAATGGATGTGGCTTAAAAAAACATTTACTAATCAAGCACAATCAAGCAAACAGTTTACAGTATAGTTGCGATATTTGTGGGAAACTATTTGCACTACGAGTAACTTTAGTTAAACATTTAGATAGACATGCTGAAAAGGAGAGGGAAGAGAGGGCACACAAGGAAGGGCTGAGAGAATATATGTGTGAAATATGTAGTAAACGATTTACAACTAAAGGCATCCTGAGAAAGCATAGAAAAACGCACTCTATAGAGAGACCGTTTGAATGCGAAATATGTCATAAAAACTTTAAAATGAAGAATTGTTTTGATAACCATAAGAAGGTGCATGACGATTTTAAACCACATTCGTGTGAATTATGTGGGCAGCGATATAAACACAAGTCAGACTTAACAGCACATATTCGACGGAAGCACACAAACAATATGACACATACTTGCGATGTTTGTAAAAAGGCTTTCCCAATTCTTAGCGAACTAAAAACCCATTATCTGGTACACACTGATACCAAATGCGTGTGAAATATGCTATGAGGACGAGGTATGCGAAGACGGGTATAATTCATTTTATACCAGTTTATAAGTCAATAAAATAAAATAAAATAAATAAATATTTTTGGACATCTTTACACAAATCGACCTAGTCCCATGGTAAGCTCAATTAAGGCTTGTGACTAGGCGACGATATATATAATACATATATACATATAGATACTTAAATACATAGACAGCCATGACCAAGGAGCAAATATTTGTGATAAATAAATACACAAATAATGCCCTCGCCGGGATTCGAACCCGAAACCTCCAGCTTCGTAGGAAGGGTCACTACCAACTAGGCTACGGAGGCTGATAAGTTAATTTATTTAACATTCAGAAAATATTCTTAAGTAAAATAGCCTAGAAATAACTTGAATACCATAAAAGCATATCCATTGAACGGTTCACTAGAAGTATCAGTTCAATTGTTATTGAATTGTATTGATTATACCTCTACTGATTATACTTCTACCGCGAAAATCGAAGTTCGTAAATTTCAAGAATTTTTCTCTGTCACTCCAACGAAGGCGTCATTAGAGTGAGAGAGTCCTCGAAATTTACGAATTTCGTTTTTCGCGGTAGGGCTGCTGATTATATGATCTGTTTCTGTGTAGTAACTAGTAAACTAAAGTTTGTACTCTATGATTTAATGTGGAACACTAATTTAAATCGAAGTTCTAACAAAATTCAATATTATTTATTGTTCAATTTGTTCCTTGGTCATGGCTGTGTATGTATTTAAGTATCTATATGCATCTATCCATTATATATATCATCGCTTGGTACCCACATCACAAGCCTTTGTGCTTACCGTGGGACTAGGTTGATTTGTATAAGATGTCCCAAGATATTTATTATTATGACGGGATACCCCCTAACGACAGCCGAGCTAAGAGGGGTAGGATTTTAGCTATCTGCTTCACAGCTATTCATCGCTAACAGTACTCTGAATACTGTATTTAAGCAACTACGCATTTGCGCATGTAGGCAATACTGGCATGTAGGCATGGACTCATAATCAAACACAACACACGTGACTTACTATGTTTTTTTATTACTCTGGTTCGCAAGAGTTAAACCACTGTCTGAGAAGAACCAGGAAGAAACTCAGCGGGTTGTATTGTAATCTTTTCAAATCATTGGTATTTACAATTTTAGATAATCACAATAGGTAACACTTGAAACATAATTAATTAAAACATGATTAAACAACATAGAAACGACTGGAGAGTTCTAAGTTTGAGTCCATGCTTCACTAATATCAAAACACAAAGAAATAAAGTCTTTCGTCAGGAAGAATGACTTTCTAAGTCTAACACGCGAATCAGAATGAATCATAAACACTGCGCCAGTGACCTTTTATACGGTCTGATCATAAACTACCTGCTCATAGGCGGGCAGATCCCAATATGACGGTTAATGTCTACCTGCATGGAACAAGCAAAGACCAATCCAAGCAAATCATTGCTTATCGTTTTCTAGATATCGAACTCTTAACAAATTAATTGTAAACATTGCAAATAAGAATATTCTAATGTTTGACACTCGACGTGTCGCACAGCTCCGCGACGACTGAAGCATGTCTCCGACAATTATTTATTTATTTATTAAATATCATTTATTTTAAAATTGTGACCGCCTCCGTAGCTTCGTCGGTACATACCTTGCTGGAGTGCTCACGAAGCTGGGGGTCTAGGGTTCGAATTCCGGTAAAAGCATATCTTTGTGTCTCTGTTCTAAATAGTTGTTGATTACTCATGGCGTACTTCTATGTCTTTATATTATTTATTGTATAGACTTACTTAATTTGATTTATATATGAAATAAATATCAAATAATGTATTAATATAATTCGTTGCTTTTAAATGTTTGAATGAATATTAAACGAACAATACATATTAATAAAAGATTTTATGGAATCCAACCCAAGTTTTACTCTTCTTACTAGTTAACCCTCTACTTAGTCCATGATTAAATAAATATATTTTTTTAGACATTTTTTTAAACTAGAAACCCTTATAGTTTCGCTATGTCTGTCGGTTTGTCTGTCGGCACTATAGCTCAGGAGCCGTTACTACTAGAAATTAGCAATTTGGTACCAGGTATACATTCACGCCGATAAAGTCGTGTACAATATAGAAAAACAAATTTTTTTTTGGGTATACCTTCACTACTCGTAAAGTGGGGATGTTTTTTTTTATTTTGCTGTATTCCCATAGTGTGGGGTATCGTTGAATAGGTCTTTTAAGAGAAAGTTTTATTCTAAAGTCCGTATTTTCAGACATAACCGCTCCTGAAAAAAAAAATTATCCGTGGGTCCAAAAAATATGAAAAAAAATCATGAAAAGTAGTGGTATAAGCCCACTACTACTAATAAAACTATTTCGAACATAATCGACTGGCCGTTTTTGAATAACTACGGAACCCAACACTTAGTAGGTATGCTCCGACATGCTCTTGGCTGAGTTTTTATGGCATATATCCGAGAAATTGGAGTGAAGCTGGAGTGACCGAGTGATTTAGCCATCAGTCGCGAAACCTGAGGACGTGGGTTCGAATCCCACCTCCGGCATTGGGCGACTCGGTATTTTTTCTTTGGTATATGACAACTATATCCTATATAGGATATAGATATAGCTTGTGCAATTAATTCTTACATCATTAGGTCCGCAGATTTGCCGTGCACGTCCACGTTAAATTACAAAACCACCCATTTGGTGGTTTTCCGTCAAATTTTATAGTGAACGAAATCGTATACAATTTGGCTGCCAACATGACCGAGGGGCCGCACATAGTGTGCCACTAAGAGGGATAGACATAGTCACAGACTACTAAGAAGATACTACGTATAGTGACGTATTCAACGCATTTGTCTGGCACTTAGACTTAGCACTAAGTGCCACACACACAAAAAATAGTGGCACAGTGATAAGGACGGACGATTATCGTTCCTTTTCACTTCCACTAGTAAAAAGTTTCATAAGACCATTCCTTTCGTTCTTGCTATTATTATTACGTTGTCAAATCCATATCCATATCCTATATATCCATGCAACATCACATTGCGGGCTTGTCGCGTCTCGCTTAGTACGGGCTTAACCCAATCGCAAAAAAAAAACAATTGCAAAACTGTCAAAATGCCCAAAATGGACGCTGCGATTCCAAAATCGAAGTTAATCATTTTCCTCGTCAAGAGTCAGATTATGGATTAAATTGAAAGAAAAAGTATTGCTAATGTAGCTTTATTGTGATTACCGTATTTGTATTGATTTTCAAGTAACAAAATGGCGGAGTTACACCCTTGTAGCTGCTGCCTGGTTCGCCCTCCGGAGAAGGGTCTAAAGACTCTGTATAAACATCTCGACAAAACCGAGATTTATTACGACATGCTGAAAGACTGCTTCGATATAAATGTGAGTAACTATTACAACAACATTTATTACATATCTTCTTAGGATATTGGATAAATTGTTCTATTACAAATTGATTTAAAACTTCTGTGCTATTAATCTTAGCCCTTTGTTTTGTACTGCATAGTCCCTATCTACAGTATCTTCGATGCAACTAGCTAGTGCTCGTGACTTAGCCCGCGGTACCTATGTCCTTTCTTGAGTGTCAAGCTCTATACCAAAATTAAAAATAAGCGGTCCAGTAATTTTCATATGAAGAGGTGACAGGCTGACATACAGAGATATTTCAGCAGTCGTAATATTGGGACTCCAAAAATATATGAACTATATACCTAGTCTCCTTTCTGGAAAGAAAATTTAAAACTGCTGCTCTACTTTTACTCAGTACTTCATAATAAGTTCAAACAAGCGTGTTCAAACAAGTTGCAAACTACATATCTAAACACTTACGGTAAGTACTCTACAATGGGTTCAGAAGCTGTAGGTAAATTAATTACTGGCATTGCTACTAATTCTACTTGTAATATATATATGTATCTACCTATGCCATGAAGTACAGTAACAACCAATCAAATATAATCATTAATCACTACCTAGATATTTTTCTAGCAAGAACGAAAGATTGACTTGACAAAATTAAGCAAAGCTGTTATCAATAAGTCTTATTGTAGTCAATAAATAAATAATATACCATAGCTTAATATATAAGATAAATTACAAGTATGCAAATCATACCTGCTCAAAATGATGCATTATTTTTTAATATCTTGTATTTAGTACCAATCAAAACAATAAAGACTATTAAAATATTCACTAAAGCCATAGGAAATAATTAATATGAATTATTCGATATTTATAACTAAGCCTAGATGGCTCCTGTATTTCTTGGTTAACTGTTTTTACGAAGTTAGTATTTTTATGAGACAATAACAGTTATGTTGATGTTTAATTGTATTAATCTCTCATTCCTGCTAGAAAAATATTGAGGTGTAATAATCACCAAATTAAAACATTTAAAAACTGTCTTCAACCAATTATAAAATCCTATCTTTAGACCCCGACTTGGGGTTATACCCATTGATAAAAAAAAGTTTTGAGAATCACTTAATCCTCAGAGATATCAAGTAACATTAACATACACACAAAATAAATAAAAATTACAAAATAAAGAACCTCTTTTTATATGTTGGTTAAAAAGAGAAGTTTATACAAGGTGATTCCTGGGTCATGAGCAGGAGTGAACAGGGTATGAAAAAAAACACAGCAACTATGAAAAAAAACTCCTAAGGTGCTCAGAGTGACCGTCCCTAGTACCCTGTTCATTCCTCCTCATGACTCAAGAATCATCCTGTATACATCACAAATTCAGTAAATATTTTAATACAATATTTTTGGCTTGCAGCTGATCTTGGGAAGTGATGAGTGTGGGATCTGCGAGGTGTGCGTGGCTCGTCTGCGCGACGCTAATGACTTCAAGACGCAAGTCCAGCGCTGCCAGGAGGAGCTACATGCCGGACTGAAAGGAGTATTAACTACCAGTAAGTTCTGTCATATTGCCTACTTAGTTTCTGAGATATAATTTAAAAAAATTTATGTTTGTGACCGGAATAAATTTAAATGAAACAATGCTAAAAAGATTAAGACAATGTTTTTTACAATATTCAGTAAATAGGATAATTTCCCATTCATTACATTATCGTGTCCCATTCACATACATACTCAGATATTCAAAAATAATTTAGACTTAAACATCCAATCGCCGTGTGCCTGCTATACGGCCACATCTCAAAATGGAACTGTGTGGTAAAAGTGAGCATATTTTCCTGCAATACGGCCACATCTTCCATAAAAATTGATTTTGAAATGTGGCCGTATAGCAGGCACACGGCGCAATATCCATTCCAATCATTTTTACAATAAAATCTACTTTTGACACTCGGCTCATGTCGGTATGTTACGATTTTTAAATGCTATTATTATTATCATACCTCGCAACGGATTTAGCAAAACCGTAGCATTTGACAGATTGATGTCAGGGTTGGCGATTATGTTGAAGAATTTACTTACTCAACTGCACTTATGATTAATATTAACATAAGTAGTATTATTCTTTTAATTTCAAAATCCAAAACTTACGGTTAGTGAAAATGTCACAGAATAGCTTTCCAGGCCTAGGCTTCTTTAACAGGAAAACTACCACAAATTAAAGACGGTTTTAAAAAACAATCCGGATTATGCTGCGGTTACAGCAGTAAACAATCTTTTAAAAGGTCATGAAACTGAGTGAACAACAAACAATAATAAATAATATACAAAATAATACATATTTATAGTACATTGTGCAACAAGGGAGGTAAGTACGGAAGTACTAACAAGAGTGTTAGAAGCCCGACGCCGTCAGGCGGAGGGCTTTTATGACTCGAGTTAGTATTCCGCTTACCGACCGTGATGCATACAATGTTTTTCATCACACTTGCCAACCAAAAAATAAGTTTTAAGACATAATATTATTAAATGACGTACTGACATTTTTTTTACTCCCTAGGGAATTTCACTTTTCTATTACTCCCGCTACGCGTGCAAGCAATGGCGCGCTTAGACAGCAAGTGTGATGAAAAATTATTTACCATTGACATATTTTTGAGTTTAAAATAAATGTACAATTGTACACGAGTAGGCGACGCAATTTGAGTGCAACAAATAAAACAAAAAATATATATTTTGAAGTTCGAGAGAACATTGAACACTGTTGCCGTGGTGTTATTCGTAGTAGTGACAACCCTGACGTACGTTTGCTACAGATTTGCATGTTCGATTACGGGGTATGATTATTATAAAAACTAGAAGTCTCCAAAAACAACGAAAATAGCCAAATTTTAATGCGTGTTTAGACTTCCATAACACAAATATGTCTTATATTGTCTAATAAAGGAAAACATAGCGACTTGTATATAAATTATACGCAATACTTTTCTCGCATCCTTTGAGAAATACATTTTACGGTTAGTCTATTTTTTGGAGGAAAAAACAGGGGACTACGAAACCAATCGGCAATTTGGCCAATTTTATGTAGGTATTATCAGACGAAGCTGCAGTTGACCATAGTTGTGCACAAAACGACCAACTTCGATGTTTCGTCAATGCAGAAAGCGACCAAAGTCAAGCTAAGTCAGATGGCAAAAAATAGTAATTGGTCGCTTTCTGCAAAACTATGGCCAGTTGTCCCTATTACAACCTATTTTTCTAAAAGCTCACAGCTCCCATTACCTCTTAATGAAAACAATACTTAATATCAATCTTTTGTGTTGTAGTTTAATATGACTAACTTTCGTAACACAATAGAAGCAATCGTGGTTATGTTTTCGTTAAGCCCTTAATTACATACGTTCAAATATTTTCACCACACTTGCTGTCTAAGCGCGCCATTGCTTGCATGCGTAGCGGGAGTAATAGAAAAGTGAAATTCCCTAGGGAGTAATAGAAATGTCAGTACGTCGTAGACTAATATTTTGTCTTAAAACTTATTTTATTGTCCGCAAATGTGATGAAAAACATTGTATGCATCACGGTCGGTAAGCGGAATACTAACTCGAGTCATTAAAAGACTTCTAAAACTCGTTAGTAATACCGTACTAACCTCCCTCAATGCACAATGTACTATTAAAAAATATGACCAATATTTTTTGATGTATTTTATACTTACTGAATTACCCTTTTTTCTGCAGATGACAAGTTGAAAATCAAGTTAGAGAAAGCTACTGGAGATGAAAACACGCGTGAGTATACTTGTTTGTCGGCATGACTAAGATTGATACCCAAACCAAATTGCAAGTTTCTAGTGCCAACGGTCACTGAGCTAACGGACAGCAAAACTATAAGGGTTCCTTGTTTACTACGGAACCCTATAAACGGTTGGGCCGATTATGTTCCAAATTGTTTTTTTAAGTATTTTGTAGCCCTAATACATGATAAGCTTTCATATTTCGACGCTTATCATGAAATTCATGAACAACGCTACATCTCAACGCTACTTGTCGTAATTTGAATTCTAACAGTGAAGCACTAGAATTCCAATAGCTGGCGCTTACCATTTTGGATTACAGCGCTGTTGATGATAAACATCGATTTTTAGATACATACAGATCAAAAATATTCAAGGATTTCAGTAAAATAATTTATGTAGTGCTATGGTTAACGTAAGTAACGTACTATAATTGATAGTTAGGGGGTGACATACGTAGCATGTAATATTTATATAGCAAAACTTTGGAAACACTGTCATACTGAACTAATATGGAAGCTGCATTTACTCAAGTAGGTACTATATGTTTTTTTACAGTCGAAATCAAGTTGGAGCATTCCGACGTGGAGACAGCTGACGGAGATATCGTTTCCGGTGAGTACTCGTACTATGCAGCACACCAGCAGCTTCCCAAGTTATCAATAACTCAAGACTTACCCCCTTATTCAAACGTCTTCAGCGCTAGGTTACTAGCGCTGAAAAGTATCATTTGTCACTTTTCGTCTTATAGAAATATTGATAAGACAAAAAGGGACAAAGGATACTTATCAGTGTGTAAGATTTGCTTACCTTAGCAACCGTTAAATCTCCTTAGAAAGGGTCGTTTTTTAACCCTAATTTAATTTTTAAAATATCAAATATGGTCTACCTACTACAGATGAGGAGTGTTTTTAAAAAGGGTTTATTTACACCCTGTCAACAAGGGTTATTTCTTCTGTTTTCATAAGAGAATTGACGTTGAGAAATTGGTAATAAGCCTTTTGATAGACATTCCTCAGTTGTAGTGCACATTCTTTTTCAACCCGAGACCATGAACCATGTAAAGAGTTCGAACGTCAACGTCAATTAATGAATATACGCTACATTATCTGGTAAATTAGTTTTATTTCATGTATAACTATTGTGGGAACCGAAGAAAATATTATGACATGACATGAATTTTCAGTGGCCGTATTCGGCGGGCCGTCGGCGCCCACAGCGCAGCCCGTCCCGTCCGCCTCTCACCGCGAATCCACGTCCCGCGACTCCCCCGCCCCGTCGCCGAGCCTCACCGACCTCGACGACCCCAAACCGACCCGAACTACCCGCCGCGCCAAAGTCCTCACGTGCGACATTTGCAACAGATCATTCAAAAACCCAAACGCTAAATCCCGACTCGAAATCCATCGCCGCTCCCACACGGGAGAGAAACCGTTTTCATGCAACATATGCAACAAAAGGTTCATACAAAAGAGTCATTTAAACGCTCATAACGCATTCCACTTGGGGAACTTCAAATTCTCCTGCGACACGTGTGATGCACGGTTCACACAAAAAACTCAATGGGTTATACATCTGCGGACGCATACAGGCGAAAAACCGTACGAGTGTGAATTATGTAACAAGAAATATAGACAAAAGGGCCATTTAACCGTTCATAAAAGAACACATTTGAAGTATGACCCTAGTCGTGTGGAGCCTGGAGAAGTAACTGTATGCAAAAATGAGTTGACAGACGAATCGAAAGATCGAGCATCCGCTGAGAAAACACTCTTTACATGTGATGTATGTAAAAAACAATTTGCAGATGAAAATAACTTAATTATTCATAAGAAATATCACTATAACCGTTATGCATTTCATTGCATAAGCTGTAACAGGAGGTTTAAAACGCAATCTCGTTTAGATCTTCATAAGTGTGACCACGTAGGGGGAAAACCTTTTAAATGCGAAGAATGCGATAAACAGTATTCTTCAGAACCCGCTTTGAAACTACATTCTAAAACTCATACTGGGGATTATAGGTTTGCGTGCGATGTGTGTAATAAACGATTCATTAAAAAAGACGCATTAAGTGAACATATGGGCGTGCACATGAGTGAAAAGCCCTATCCATGTGAAATATGCCAAGTCAAGTTCTCCACTAGATCAGGCTTAAATAGTCATCTATTAAGCAAACACAACCGAGCAAACATGGAAAGAAAGTTTTCTTGTGATATTTGTGGGAGACGTTTCGCGCTACGGGGAACTTTGATTAACCACTTAAATAAACACGCTGAAAAAGAAAAGGAGGAGCAAGCCCGCAGGGAAGGACGGAAGGAATTTATGTGTGAAATATGTAGTAAAAGATTTTCAACTAAAGGCATTTTAAGAAATCATATAGAAACACACTCTGAACTAAGACCTTTTGAATGTGAAATTTGTCATAAGAGCTTTCGAATGAAGAAGAGTTTTAAGGACCACAAGAAGGTGCACGAAGACTTTAAACAACACTCGTGTGAAGTATGCGGACAGCAATATAAACACAAACAGGCTCTAATTGTACATATTCGACGAGCGCACACTAAAATCATGCCACACGTTTGTGACATTTGTAAAAAAGCCTTCGTAGTACTTGCTGCATTAAAAGACCATTATCGGGTCCACACCGGTGAGAGGCCATACGCTTGTGAAATATGCTATAAGAAATTTCCACGACAAGATAAGGTTAAAAAACATTTAATACGAGTTCATCGCGAGAACCCATCGAAATTTATTAAATTAAAGGAATTGAGTAATTGCAACTGAATTCATGTTGCTGTTTTCGTTACTAATGAGGCGTGACGGTATGGATAATATTGATAAGTAATACATGTCTAAAATATAGTCATTAACACGTTCTCAACGTATTTTCACACTCATACTTCTCTTATAGTTACATGAAAGGAACACTATGGGAAAAGTTATTTAGTACATCTGTGAGCATATTTCCTGCTGAATATATTAATTGTATCAACTTTAATATTTGAAAATATTTGTTCTAAACTTTTTCTCGTATTTATTGCTGTTATCAGATAAAATAAATTAAACACATTTATAATCTGATACGAAAATTGTAGAAGATGAATTTTTGTTTCTTATATTATAGTAATATATCGTTTCTGTTTAAAATAAATGTCATCAATATAGTATTTTGTTTTATTTCTTTAAAAATATATATTTTTTATTTTTATTTTATTTCAAGTACCAATACAACTATCATGACAGTTACCCAATGAGACAGTGTAGTAAACTTAAAACTAAATACACATTAATTATTAGACACGTAATATAAAACGAACAAAGTAGTTATATTAAAAGCATTCTCAGAACAATGGAACAAATCAATCCGGGTAGCAACCTGATTGAGCGTACGCAGGGCCCTCGTCCACGGCGCGGCGCGCAGCAGGCCGGTGCGCGCGCGCGGCTCGGCCAGCAGCGGCGGCCGGCGCCACACGTACCGGTCTGGGACGCACAGGTTCATTATAGCCAGAAGGCCCGGGCTACTGATCTTACCGCGCAAAATTTTGACAATATAAGACGCTAGAGCCAACTCCCTCCTAACCTTTAGCCTGTTATACCCTACCATTCCTAGTACGAATAAAGTAGGGTACATGAGAGGCTACAATGGGTACACACCGTAACACTTAAGGTATAAAAACCTTAAAAATTTATTTTGTATCCTCTCTACCATAAAATTATATTTGGCTTCATGTGGGCTCCAGATATTAGAATTACATTCTAAGTGGCTTCTGACCAGAGCTTCGTACAACGCGCGTATAGCACCCACATTCGTAAAACTCTGCGCCTGCCGCATAACAAATCCTAAATTCCTGTATGCCTTTTTACAAGTCTTGACAATATGATCTGTAAAGGAAAGGTCAGCCGTGAAGTGAACGCCCAAATCGCGCATTTCAGTAACTCGCTCCATCGGTGTATCATCCACTGAGTATTGATGATGTATTGGACTGTGCGACCGGCTAAAAGATATTGATGAGCACTTGGTCACATTAAATAGTTATTTATGTGGCTGGCGCATAATAAGAGGCATTAAACATGAGTGTGGTTTTATGAAACGAGCCGTAGGCGAGTTTCATAATAAGATCACACGAGTGTTTAATGCCTAATTATGTACAGTCACATACATAACTTTATCTACATCCATATCATTAGTTTAGAATGACAATTTACCTTTATTTTCATTGATATCCACTAAGTAATTACCTCTAAATATAAAAATTCAAATCAGTTGAAATCACTCAATTTGAGTAAGGATATAAATATTTATTGAAAAAAAAAACAACAAAAAGAAGTTGACTTCATAATGTTAAAATTAATATCATGACGACGATACTTTAATGTCAACATTATGATGCACTGTACTCTGCCTGTACTTTAATGTTAACATTATGATACAGCCACAGACACCGGTCTCTTAATATAGGTCATTACATTACCGCTTCTGAATACATAACAGGGAAATTATGATATTCCTGTAGATAAATATAGTTTATTATCGTGGTTCCATTGTACTACACGATCAATGTCATCCTGTAATGCCAAGCAATCCGATATATATACTTATACAGGGTGTTCCTTTCCATTTGCATTAAATTAGACAGGTTAATTGGGCCATTAATTGAAGTTGTCTGGTGTAACGGCTTCTGGAAAATTCGATTAAAAATTTTTTTTTTTTTTCATACATAATAAATGAAATGGTAAATGTGAGATACCTTAAGAATAAAATAAAAGTTAATCTCAGGTGACTGACGGCACATGTCAAAATAAGTAACATAAGAATGTAATAAAGGTTGCAATACACATGTTCAGTGATTAAATAAATAAATATCTTGGGACATCTTACACAAATCGAGCTAGTCCCACGGTAAGCTCAATTAAGGCTTGTGATGTGGGTACCAGGCGACGATATACATAATAGATAGATACATATAGATACTTAAATACATAGACAGCCATGACCAAGGAACAAACATTTGTGATAAATAAATACACAAAGAATGCCCTCGCCGGGATTCGAACCCGGAACCTCCAGCTTCGTAGGCAGGGTCACTACCAACTAGGCTGCGGAGGCTGACAAACTTATTTTTTTAATAACTCAATAACAGTAAGAGTTAAAACACTAGTTTCTTAGAAAAATTAATTATATTTGACCTAAATAAGCTACCCTTAAAGTTATAGCATATCAAGAAAAACACGCTGTATATATTAAGTTAAAACCTAATAACTGGCTATGTTTTAGTTACTGGCCACTTTAAACTAAAAATAAATTCTATTTAAAGGTGAAGAGAACTCATTTTTGTACGACGAAAATGGCCAGTTACTAGAAATTTGCTTACTAGCCACTTCTTCAATAACTGGCAGCCTCTTACTCAAATTCGTTCTATTTACCTATAAACAGATTTCATTTTTACTATGCACCCAGAGCTGGCAATTTACCCTACCGTCTACTAGTGGCCTAGGAATTCAATCTGTTAACCGTAAAATACGTTAGCACCAAAAAAATCGTATCGTTTTTATTGTCTGTCGATTTACATCTACAGACATTGAGCGCGACTGTATTCAGTACTCAGGGCCGGATTTAAGGGGGGGCAACCGAGGCCACAGCCCCGGGGCCTCCATGAACGAGGGGCCCCCACAATAGAAATAAAAAAAAAAATCAAATTCAAACTAGTACATTTTTTTTGAGGATCGAAAGTGATCTACTTCGAGAACTAGATTTCAACGATTCCGATGTTGTAGAGCAACTGCGCAACGGTACACGTCCCACGGGATTAGCGATACTTACATGTAAAGATGAATTGCAAATAAAACCGCACAAATCCAGCCGTAGTTTCCTTCTTTATTATATCACATAATAAGAACAGAAGCAGTTGTCACATTATAGATGTAAAACTTAATGATTAATGTGGATTATTATTAAATATATAATTAAGCCATGTTTGCCAGTTGTAGGGTCTAGACGGAAGTGACAGATGACAGTTATAAGTAAAAAGTCATAGAGTATCATAGATTAACTAGCTATAGACAATGTGGGGTGTACACACATTCCGACACTCCTCCTTACACTGCACATTGGATTATATCCTTAATAATGACAAACACGGCTCTATACAAACATAAAGAGCAATGGCCTATTATGATAGAGCATAATAGCATGCATAAACATTCAAAATACATCATGCTATAAAATAAAATGTTGAAATAAGGCAAATAGAGCATTAGCATTACATATAGGCATTCAATAAATAATTATTTTACATAACATTAACATTACAGTACAGTTGGTTTGAGATTTAAGGCTCTAACAAAGGTGTTATGTTTTTCAGCGCATAATGGCTTTGTAAGTACATCTGCTATCATGCGATCCGTTTGCAAATACTTAACACTTAGGTATTTGTTTTGAACCAAGTCTTTGACAAAGTGGTATCTTAAGTCTATGTGTTTGGTTCTTTTATGAGAGTGATCTTTTATAAGAAGCAACTTTTGTGCGCTTTGACTATCATTGTAAACAATTACATTACAAATTTTGTTTAGAATTTCAATAATGAAATTTTTAACAAAGCAAATGTCTTTGCATACGTCAGCAATAGCAATATACTCCGATTCACAACTTGAAAGAGCTACGCATCGTTGCTTTCTGGCCTCCCAGTTGACAACATTATTGCCTATCTTTATGACAAACCCAGTGTAAGATCTACGGTCAGATATATCGTTTGCCCAGTCTGCGTCTGTGTAAGCATTGATGTCAAAACTATTGCTTTTAGTAAAGTACAGTCTGTAGTTGACTGTACCTGATAAATAACGCAAAACACGTTTTGCAGCGCGCCAATGATTTTCATCAAAACAATTAGAAAACATGCTTAGCTGGCTGCAAGCAAATGATATATCAGGTCTTGTACATACACTTAAATACATCAAACTGCCTAATAATTGCCTATAATTATAAGCAGCATCGCTTAAACAAGTCTTATCAGACTTAATAAATTTTGTATTAACTTGTAGTGGTGTGGAAACCGCTTTACAATCTGACATATTAAATTTTTCTAATAATCGCTTTATGTATGTGGACTGATCTAATGTAGTTATGCCATTTTGTCTATGAACATTCATTCCTAAACAATTTCTCAATTTTCCTAAATGGCGAACTTCAAAATTATCTTGTAACAATTTCAAAACATTTTTAATGCAGTTATTGTGAAAGATATAAAAGTCGTCAACATACAAAGCTATAATTACATGTTCTGTTTTAGTCTTCTTAGTGTAAATGCAAGGCTCACATTGGCTTTGGATATAACCATTCTTTGACAAAACAGAATGAATTCTAGCGTTCCACATTCTACTTGCCTGTTTCAATCCATAAATACTCTTATTTAATAAACAAACTTTGTCATTATTTTTAAAACCTATTGGTTGTTCCATAAAAATCTTTTCATTTAATTCTCCATTTAAGAATGCTGTAGTAACATCTATATGATCAATTTCAAGTTCTAATTCTGTTGCTAAAGAAAATAATATTCTTAACGTGCTGTGTCTTACCACTGGTGAAAAAGTATCAGTGTAGTCTATACCTTCTTTCTGACTAAAACCACGAGCAACCAGTCTTGCCTTGAATTTAGAATTATTACCAGAAGAGTCTAATTTCTTTTTAAATACCCATTTGCATTTTACAATGTTTTCATTCCTGGGTCGATCGACTAATGTCCAAACATTATTTTTGATCATAGAGTTATACTCACATTGCATTGCCTCGTACCAGCTATCCTTTTCTGGAGAGTTAACAGCTTCCTCATATGATGAGGGTTCATCCAATGACCCGTCAGACATTGTAGATAACATGGACAAATCATAATCATTAAATCTGCTAGGAATGGTACCTCTATTTTTACGTACAGCGCGTGAGTTAAATGTGTCGGGAACAGCCGACGACATCGACTCCATATCAGGTGAAGTAGACTCCGGCACAGAAGATCCAGTGTCCAGCGGAACACCTGCCTCATTACCTTTATCATTACTATCAAGTGATGACGGAGGAAGCGAAGACTCAGTGCCCGATGGCACATAATCTTCATCACCATTCGCGTCACCATCACCTTCATCGCCAGTACAATAGTGGTCACTCAACGGAGACCAAGCCGGTGGTGTCACCGATTCCGCATCTGAAATGAGACGAGGGCTAGTTGAGCTAGATTTCTCAGATTTGTCACATTCATCTTGTTGATTATTAATATTGACTTCATTATTTAAATTCAATTCATCATCAATTACAATTAATTCATTATTTAAAATATTTTCATGACTAGATTCATTTGAATTTAAATTATTTAAAATTGATTGACTAGAGTCATCTGACTTTAAATTATTTTTATTGCCAATAATCATGTCATCATTGTAAAAATAAAAATCATTCCCACAACTTGGCTTACAACTGTCAAATCTTCCAGGAAACTTATCCTCTATAAACGTTACTGTCCTTGAAAGTATGACCTTAGAAGGATTTGAAGGATCACTTAAACGGTAGCCTTTGCAATGTTCACCATATCCCACAAAAATGTAAGCTTTCGCTTTTGGGTCTAGCTTACGACGCTTTTGACTAGGAATCAAAGAATAAGCAAGACAGCCGAAAACGCGTAAATGGCTGACATCTATTTCAGAATCAGACCACAAGCGCTCAGGAATCTGACCCGCTAAGGCTCTGGTAGGAGATCTATTTTTCAAGTAAATAGCGCACATTACGCTTTCTCCCCAGTAGCGATTACATAGGCCAGACTCATGTAGCATGGCCCTTGCCTTATTAAAAATGATTTTCCCCGCAATCTCTGATCTACCATTTTGCTGGCTAGAGTAGGGGACAGTGGTCTGGTGAATAATACCGTGCTTCTGAAGGTAATTACTGAGTGTATGATTGACATACTCAGTACCATTATCTGTCCGAAGCACTTTAATTGGCATACCTTTCTGTTTTTCAACTAAGTTTTGAAAATTAATAAAATGGGAACTCACCTCAGATTTATTTTTCATCAGGTATCCCCATGTTTTCCTTGAATAGTCGTCCGTGAAGGTTAGCAAGTAGCGTGCGTTGCCCCATGAGCGAACTTGCATCGGGCCGATGACATCAGAGTGGATGAGCTGGTTTGGTTGGGTAGCACGGCTGGTGCTGACAGGAAACGGTGCTTTAGGCATCTTCCCAGTCAGGCATGACACACACTTACCATGCGTGTTCTGTTCCTGAAAACGAAAATTCATGCAGTGTAACCCATCACCCAGTGTACGCATACCTTGCTCTGATAAATGGCCCAAACGTGAATGCCACGTTTGCATGGATGCATTCGACGCTGCATGAGCCTTCTCTGTCCCTTGCCTGTGCATGGGCTTGAGAGGCTCCTCCTTAAAGACAGGACGCGCTTGCACCTTCACTTTATACAACCCATCAATTTTTCTAGCTGTCAAAACCTGGTTGCCTGTGATTTCACAGTCTTTAAAAACTTGACATTGATCCTTTGTAAATATGACAGTATATTCCCTATCAGTAATTTTTGACACTGATAATAAATTATTGGTAAGGTCTGGCACATAAAGAACATTATTTAGGCTTACATTAGAAGTTAAAGGGATTGTACCACTATGTTTACTAACAAGTTTATGACCGTTAGCAATGAAAACAGTTGTATGTTTACCTTGGGTTTCCCTGAATAAGTCCTTATCAGAGCTCATATGCGAAGTACATCCAGAGTCCAAAATAAAGTCCTGGGAGTCCTGGCTGCAGGCTGCGTTGGCAGAGGCAAACATTGTGTGCTTATCCTTAGGCTCCTCCCGCTTCTTCTTGAAACATTTCTTTATGGTGTGTCCACTTCGCTTGCAATAGCTACAAAATAAGGTAGTCTTCTTCTTATTAACATGGTAAGCCGTAGTGTCCTCATGGCTGCTTCGCCTATGCTCCTCCTGAAGTAGACGAGTCCGTACAAGCTCGCTGGTTAACTTGCTTGTTAGCCCCGCAGTCTCCAGGCCGGATACTAGTGCATCAAATTCTTGTGACAGGCCACTCAGCAGTATTTCGGCGACTTCGTCGTCTGCAATGGTTTTTCCAATATCTTCGAGCTGCTGGACCAGCCGCATCACCGCCTCGATGTATTCCGACATTCCGCTATATTGTTTGTACTCAATTTTATGAAGCTGTCGTATTAAAAGTACCTTCCTATACAGTCCTTTTGATTCAAAAGTGTCCGCGAGCTTCTCCCACGCGTCTTTTGCGGTCTTGGCGTCACGAACATATTGGTATAAGTTGGGCTTTATGGCGAGGCAGATGCGAGCCAGGGCACGTCCGTCACACGTGGCATCCGTGTTGGTACCATCGACACAATTCCAGATTCCTTCCAGAGTGAGGAGCATTTGCATAGCAAATTTCCAATTCACGTAATTGTTTATACCTTCCAATTTTTCTATGGGAATATTCGTTTCATGTAACTTGGCCGACATGATGAGGTTATGTTTTTGGCTGGATTTGCCGTTTATATGATGTGCAGTTTCTTCGTGTTCTCACAATCGCGCGGTCAGGGCTTTTTATTTGATTCTCGGCTTAATTGCCTATTCTGGGCACACTATAACCTGTTGTAGAGCAACTGCGCAACGGTACACGTCCCACGGGATTAGCGATACTTACATGTAAAGATGAATTGCAAATAAAACCGCACAAATCCAGCCGTAGTTTCCTTCTTTATTATATCACATAATAAGAACAGAAGCAGTTGTCACATTATAGATGTAAAACTTAATGATTAATGTGGATTATTATTAAATATATAATTAAGCCATGTTTGCCAGTTGTAGGGTCTAGACGGAAGTGACAGATGACAGTTATAAGTAAAAAGTCATAGAGTATCATAGATTAACTAGCTATAGACAATGTGGGGTGTACACACATTCCGACATCCGATCATATTTATATGTTTGTTAAATAATAAAATAATCTATTCTGGTAATCTATACAAAAAAATATTTATTGAAAAGCTTGACCGAAAAAAATTGACTACTTTATTTGGAAAATAATTGGGGGCCAGGGCGCCTCCACTCCTTTGTTGCCCCGAAGCCTCTCAACCTCTAAATCCGGCCCTGGTAGTACTATTACTTATTCTGTGGTGACAGACACGTTACAGCTGCAGACAAAAAATAGTTATTCATTATACAAGGGGGCAAAGTTGTTGTTTAACTGTCGTGCCAATATTGAGACCTGAGCTAGCGAAAGATTCCAAAATTGAGCCACGAGCGTAGCGAGTGGTTCAAAAACTGGAATCTTGAGCATTGCGAAGGTTTCAAGGCACGAGAGTTGAACAAACTTTGCCGCCAAGTGTAATACAACTTTTTTCCCCTAACTATCGCGAGGAAATATGATTACAAATCTCATCCAAATGTAAATTAACTTAAAGAAACCATTTAAAACTCAATGTCGAAACGTATCGTAGAATAGAGTTACTTCTGGAACTTAAATATAGCCAATGGCTTACAAAGTCACCCATGAGAATGACCAATTTAACATGTGAGCTCCGATTGCGCATGTTTACAACGGTCATACAGATCCATTTATACTAGGCAGTAGGGGGCTACAGGAATTAGAGCAATGTCAAATTACTTTATTTACAAGTTGGTAAAAAGCGTTTTTACCCGCTCGTATTAAAGGATAAACGAGCGCTTTACGAGCTAGTGAGGGGAAAAAATTTTTGGTCATTTTCATACATTGTAAGAACAGCATGTTAGGCTGGCCTTTACATCCGGAAACAAAATATGGATAACTTGATACGACTCAGCACGCGTCGCGTTTCGTCGGATCGCGTCGCGTTTTAGTAATGTGTTTCCGCCTTTAGGCCGGCCTTATACATCCGGAATCAGAGTAAGTATTAATAATATGAATTCATACTCTGATTCCGGATGTGTAAGGTCGGCCTAAGAGTATTAATAGGCTACTTGACTCATATCAAATTTAGTGCAAAAAAATATTATTTTCTGTAGTATTTATTGAAAAGATCAATATTTTTCGATTACGGTGTATTAAAAGTGTTTGATGGGTACATATTTTTTTATTGAAAAATTTGTTTTATTTTTTTAAATTTCGTACTCTGAAAACGGTGTCGGCCATGACGTGACGTCATAGGATCTTAAACTAACTTCATATCGAATCGAATACGAGTGAAATTCGCCATGGACATATAGGCATGTAGCATGGATTTAGAATATGGATATGGATTTGACAACGTAATAATAATAGCAAGAACGAAAGGGATGGTCTTATGAAACTTTTTACTAGTGGAAGTGAAAAGGAACGATAATCGTCCGTCCTTATCACTGTGCCACTATTTTTTGTGTGTGTGTGTGTTAGATGCTAAGCTAAGTGCCACACACACAAGTATCTTCTTAAAAAAAGTATGTAGTAAGTGACTATGTCTATCCCTCTTAGTGGCACACTATGTGCGGCCCCTCGGCATGTAGCTTTGCTGTGACATTGACATAACGTAAGTGACATGTCAAATGTTTGTTTTCGGTTTGAGTGACGTCACACCACAGATAATCTAAGCATTAACATGGCTAGTATCGTTTGCGCGCGGTAACGAAAGTTTAAATTTTAAGTTATAATTTAGCGGTTTTCTAGGTCGTGAAAAAATATATTAACATTTTTTTTCCGTTAATCAGATATTGATTAATAATATAAGACAAACTTTAAAAATGGGTCAAGTAGCCTATTCATTATCTGATTCCGGATCCGGAAGTCGGCACGGGTTGCAGTTACAGAAATGAACTGTTTTTTTTTTCAGTGTGGTTTGAGGTAAAAGAAACCGATTTAGGGGGTATGCGTTATTAATTTCTAAAAATATGGGAACACCCGTGCTTGTGGTGCACTTTACTTAGTAAAAAAAATTAATGTAGCAAACCACAGATTAAATTAATATGTCTATGTAGCAAACTGTCGTTTTACCATTCACTGAAAACCACAGACACTCCAACAGAATTTAATTATTTAATTTTAGTCTAGATAATTTGTTCTCACATCAATCTCACACCATCAAACTGCCGTACCTACATCAATAGGCAGTATGGCTTAATGCTTTCGCCTGTCCACAAAGAACAAAATTAAAAAAAAAAAAGTGTTTAGTTCAGCGTTGCCAATGTGTACCCAAGAGTACGAATGGTGTACTATTTTATGGTCCTGTGTACCCGCGTACTCATCAGCCGTTTTGCGTACTATTTTGTAATTTTACTTCTCTTGAATAGAACAATTAATTTTTAACTTTTTTGGTGAAAATTATTTAGGAGCGCACCCAAAAAATACGTCTACCACACGCAAAACCCGCAAAATTCAAACAAATCGGGCGTGATTGATGTTAAATTAGTCATAGCAAAATCGGATATGTTCTTTTTGGCGGTTTGTGTTGACATTTATGACGTTGCGATTTTTTTTTCTTTGGCGTCATTTGGCCGTGTACCCAAACTTGAACTGGCGTACTATTTTCAAGAAGTCTGCGTACCGAAACGTTAAACCCGTCTGGCACCACTGGTTTAGTTTAGTATTATCATGGTTGTCATGGAGTCATGGTATTATCTTATCGTGTGCACTTTGTCCTCGGTATCTGATATTCTGGTTATATTAATTATAGACAATTTTCTTTAAATGCCTGTAGTACTGCGCACTGAATTTGTTGTCACACAAATCAATGTTAAAAATTAATTCAAGTAGAATATACGTTGCCAATTACTGGCTAGTTGCCTGTGTTCCACCAAAGTTTTGCAACGTATACGATGGAAACTAAACGTGTCAGCAAAACGTGTTGTTGCTGCTTGCTGCGGGCGTCGCATCGAGACATGGAGAGGCCGTACAGTCAATTCGGCTTAACGGAAATTTACTCTGATATGCTAGCCGACTGCTTTGGTATACATGTTAGTATGAGATTTAGAATAAATTGCTATTTATATTAAGGTGGACTTAAGCGCCTGCTAAAAAAGGGTATCCACCGTTTAGTATGACTATTATACAGTTGCCATTACGTATATCGGTGCGGCCTGAGTGCTGATGAATATATATCAGACGCCAGACTCCAGTGGGCATTTTCGTGGCTTGTGTACTTTTTGCAAATCAATCAATTTACATTCGAGTATTAAAATTTTGTACTTAGTATCGGTACCAACTATTTATAATGTAAAATTCCAAATATCATTGCTAATATTTGGAATTTTCCATTTAAAAACATAAACATTGTTGTATTTAAAAACATACTTGGACAACACATAAGTCAAAATTACGAAATAGTTCATTTGGCTTTACCAGTTACTTAGACAATTGTAGCTGTGTGAAAGGAACAAAACACAAAGCAGTGGGCATTTCAAGTTATAAGTCTCATAAGCTATCATGTAAATAACCGTTTTAGCTTAACGCTTCGTATGTCTAAGCACTGATCAGTGATGAGAAAACTATTAGAAAAAAATATGTGCGACATATGAGGGGTTAAAATCATATTATGTAAATTAAATCAAATATGACACACATTATTTTTATTAAAATTTTGTATTATTCAATAACCTAAGTCATGTACAGCCTTAAGGTGGCGACTGATTAGTAACATTTCGGTGTAATGTAACGTGATACAACACGAGCATTACAACAGTCAGTGCAGCGAGCCGAGTTGCTCGCCGCGAGCACCGCGGAACAGGGATTCGCCCTTTGAGTGTTACATTACAAGTCAGTACAGTTTCGCTAGTTGCCGCGAAAGCATTTCTACCGTCATTTTGTTTGTGAACTAGATTTTTAATAAAAAATATGGAATGGGATAGCGAGAAAGTTTTATCATTTATTGACAAATACAGAAAAAAGAAAATACTGTGGGATCCCACGAATAAAAATCATTTCAATAAATTAAAAAAAAAACGATGCGTGGGAAGAATTATCTGACGAAATGCAAATTACAGTTGATGAGGCCAAGAAAAAAATTATCCAATATCGTTTCATCTTTTTCTTCTTGTTTTTCATATAACAATAACTTAGTAAAATAAGAGAAGAACACGCGACCTCCATATCTGCCATTTTTAAACAAAATGGACGGAGCACAAATGAACAGAGCGCTAACGATGAGCGTTCACCGCATAGCTGTAATGTAACTGTAATGCAACATGCTCGCTTTGAATGATACATTACAAGCAAACGTTACTAGTCAGTCGCCACCTTTAGAGCAATGTTCATAGAACTTGAAATACCCAGTTAACTCCTTTGTTTTTTTGTTCCTTTCTCACAGTGCAATTATCTGTGTGACGGGTAAAGCCAAACAAACTCTTTCTTCGTTTTGACTTATGTGTTGTCCTAAGTAAGTTTATAAATGAAGGGTCTATGGAAATAACATGTCTAGTCAATTCTAATTTCAGAAGGAAAATCAACTGTACTTGTAATAGATGATGATCTGCGACCATATATAACATGGACGTCTAACGCCAGCTCAAAAATGCCCCCAAAAACAATTGTTCGATTGTGCCAAGATGGGCAGGACATACCTATTTCGGCGCAACATCTTTGACAAATGTTTATAGAATATAGCCTATCAAAACTTTGATGGAACAATCACAACTATTTTTAAATGGCGGTTTAAGTTTTTATAGGTTGATATTGACACTCATGTCCGTGATGTATTGAAGAGGGGGTGACACTTGTCAACTAAAATTAAGGACCGTTTGAGAAAGGCAATTTAATATGGCGTGCGGCTTCCATGTTTTATATATTTATTCGTAGATGATTAAGATGATGATATTGATGATGCAAATTTGCCCTGACGTCTAGAAGGACTAAACATGTTCTTTCCGTAGATCTTTCAAATAACACAGCTAGTGTCCATGATATGTGGAATTTTACATTATAAATAGTCGGTACCAAAAACTAAATACATATACTTGAATGTGAATTGATTGATTTTCAAACCTTACACATGCCACGAAAATGCTTGCTAGATTCTGAGGTGGCATACCTCATCATGAACATCTGAGTCTTTATTATCGAGGTTTTAGAGTGCTTGTTCAGATTTATTTAAGCATTGTGGCGGCTATAATATATCTGATGGTGACTGTGCCATTTTTTATTGGCTTCTATAGCCTAGTCAGTTCTGCAGGCAAGGTTGTCTGCCCATTCTGCTCAAAGCTCAATAGGGTGGGTCATTTAAAAAAAAAACCTACTTTCTAGAGGGCACTGTTACAAAACGGTGCGATTTGATGTTTGACTATCTTATTTATCACTCTTATCTTATTTTTATTATATTTTTGATTAAAGTTATGCTGCCTCCAGATTTGAGTAGAAATTTTCCTAAAATGTACGGGGCTTAAAAAAGTTATTATTTTTTTACGCTCCGTAACTTTAGAAAAGCTTTTTCCAGGTACCTAAACACAATACTCAAACATAGCTCATGTTACAACAAAGTAAAAAACATAGTTAGTGGTCAGTACAAAATGTACTGAAGTTTCTATGAAATCTTTCAAATAGATCCGGAGGCAGAAACTTAATTCTGATGGCCAAATCATTTTGCACACTCTTTATCGACCTAATTACGGAACTATTTACAACTGTGTCCAAAAAAAACCAAATACTTTTTTTTCTTCATACATCAGTGACCCACCCTCACCCTACTGCTCAGAGAATAGCAGCACTAGAATAACAATCAAGTTCTCTCATTGGGCCCTCAAAACGCGCGTGTATGACGGAGTCATTTGCAAAATTCCAGAAAAAAAAATTGTCCTAACTCCAACCTCTTCATCATCATCATCAGCCTATCAAAGTCCACTGCTGGACGTAGGCCTCTCTTATTAACTATACGCATGGACGCATTAGGAGGTAACTCTAACCTAACTTGGTATATTTACCTTAGGTATTATGTCTACAGGGTATTTACGGAAACATGACACTTCCAGGTAATACAGAGTGACAATGAGTCCGGAATTTGCGAGGTGTGTATGGGCTGCCTGCAGGACGCGTGCAACTTTAAGCAGCAAGTGCAGCGCAGCCAGCTGGAGCTTCGGACTCGTCTGGCCTTTATGATGCAGTGTAAAGGTAGATATGCATGTCCATACTAGGGTTGCCAACCATACTGATTTTTACCATGGTGGTTTTATTGTATTATTCGTAATTATAGTATTGTACTTGTATACTCCTCCTGTGGCCTATTTCACCATAATTACAAGTGTGACAATTGTAAAATATCACTGTTACTGACGTCACATGCCTCCGTAGGCTACGGCTGCCACTTACTATCGGACGGTCCATGTGCCTGTTTGCCACCAACATATAATTATTACTAATAACGTTATTATATCGTTAATAAACAACTTTTTATTTTCCGAAACCCGTGACAATTGTCGCAAGGTTTAGTACTATTTTCATTAAATCTTGACACGGGGTTCGGCTTATGTCGGAATTTTGCTACAATTGTGTTTTTGTGACAATTGTATTTCGCTTCGCAAAAAAGTAGTTATTTACTGCTGATTTATTAAAGTTTCTACACTACATTTTATGTTGGTGGCAAAGAAACGCACTGCCCTTCCGATGGTAAGGGGTAACTGTAGCCTATAGACGCCCCCGATTGGAGAAACAGTAAATTTACAATTCTAACACTTGTCAATGTGGTGAAATTGGGGCATGGATGGTAGTTATATTCGGCTAGTTTTCCGCCACCTAAAGTTGCCGGGAAGAGATTGCTCATTAGTAGGCTTGGGACTTTTGGATGCTCGCTATGGTTCTTGCATCCGTGGAGTCGCCATTATGTTAACATTTTTTTCGAAGTCAAAGTCAAAGTACACAATAATTGGTATGTAGGTATGTAATTATAATAAAACATTCTACCGTTAGTAAACAAAATAATGTAAAAACCTTTAAGTAACAATTACAAAAATGTCTCTTCAATCTAATATTAGTCGATACTGAAAAATTGCCGATGAGGTACTTTAGGCTTTAGTAATCAGTGCGTCATAATCACCATTTATTACTATTTCGTATTCATGAAATTCAAATAGTTTATTGTATGAAAGTGAGTAGTAATAAAGGGTGTACAGTAGTTTTGTAGTTCTTCACAATCAGCCAGTATATGGCGCACAATAGATTTTCATTACATGTCATTAGATAAAATTTTAATGTCAATATATTAGAATTATGAATATTATTATGTATGAAAGAAAATTATTATTATTACTGTGAATATAAAGAAGTCAGTGTCATGCCATGAAAAGTATTACTAGAACAGGTGATCAATAAAATAATCAATGAATAATAAAATAATCATCATTAAAATGGCAGTAGGAATGGATCATTTTTTTATATTTTGCGGGGTTAAACGGGTTCTGGACTTATCAAATACTCATTTGTGAGTTGAAAAATACCTCTCTACGCCCACTGATGTTAAAGTTGTATTTTGTCTTCACTTATTACTAGTTCATTGTAATGCTCCATTGTAACAACAAGCTATATTCAACACAGTTATTTTGATGGAATACACTTTTAATATGATTAACTATAAACACTTTTTTCACACACGCCAACTTTGAAATGAACATCACGTAAAGAGCAAAATGTACAAGACTTCTTCGTCATATTTTAATTCGTGGTACGGCTCTAACCAGGATTTAATCTCGCAAGTCGTGAAATTATCCATTTTAAAATTTTATTACAAACTGCGTAAACGATCTTTCATCTGAACTGACAACTTATTATTATTACTCAAGTGTTTATTTTTATTTGAAATAGATGTCAGTAGTCTGTCAAACAAAACACAAGTATCAAAGAGGCATAGTAAAGTAAATCGTAGGTACGTATATAGTATATGTATATTATGCATATCACGTCAACTGTGAACTTTGACACGTGTGTGTAATACATTTGTGATAAAATTAATTGTGTTTTTTATTATTATGTATTGTTGTAGGTATTAATACGTATAGATCATGATATCTAATATGATTTAATTCCAGGCTTTGACTTTCACTTCGAAAATTGATTTTAACATAATGGCGACTCCACGGATGCCAGAACCATAGCGAGCATCCAAAAGTCCCAAGCCTACTCATTAGTTATAAGCTATAACTATAGCTATTTGCCTATATTGTAAAGTTTCCTGTATTTTATTATTTCCTTACTTGGTGCTATAAAAAGTATTGTATTGTTAATACTGGTGAAGACATATAATATATAGGTAACTAGCAGTTACCCGCGGCTTCGCCCGCGTTCTAATATCTATTCACTGCATGTTGAAGTTTTCCCGCGATTATCTCGCGTTTGCCTTAACCGATTTAAGTGTGGCGGATGGTGCTTTTACCCGCGGTTCAGCCGCGTTCTATAAATTTTTATCACGGTCGTATTAAACTAATATGATGATGGCTACAATGATGGCGAATTATTTTTGCAATTTTGACTTCAAATTCCATATGAAGAACTTTTCATCTTCTCGGTAGGTATCGATTTTTATCAATATTAAATCAAAGTTCTAGAAATTTTAGATGTGATAGCTTCTCACTTTTTGTAAAAACCCCCTTGGATCCTAAGATACCGATTTTTATTAAGGTCGGATTCAAACTAAGTAAATTCAAGGTGCCGATCATTTTGTGCAAATTTGACCTCAAATTCATTACTTGAAACGCTTTGACATTTCAGATATAGATTATTATCAAAATCCGCTATCATATTATGGTCATCTTTACCATCTGGTAACTGACAAATGTTTTTTATCTTTAAAAGTTTACATACACTCTCACATAGGTGATTGTTGTGTTTTGATGATAAAAACTATCATTTGTCGTTTCCCAGGCCTAACAAAGATGACCATAATTAGGCGAGCTGATTAACATTTGAAGTAACTCAATATTGTTACCGTTTCTTGCAAATTTGACTTCTGCTTCATTATGATGAACAGATCAATCAGAACTTCAGATTACCACCGATTTTTATGACGGACAATATCGAAACGGAAATTGAATAGGCAGCCTTTTTTGCAGTTTGTTAAGAACCTCTGGGATCCCGATACATCGATTTACACCAGGCCATGACTCCACCTTGTGGGGGGGGGGGGGGGGCTACTCACGCTGCGCCTTCTGGTTTGTGGCCGCCACTCGAGAACCTTTCCGCCCCGACGGCCAACGGTTCTAAGAGCAAATAAGTCATACTCATAAAGTCATATTTAAATCACTAAAAATAGAGATGACAACTAATAGAAAGGAAAATGCAGAGTGCAAGACTGTTTATACAAATACTTATTTTTTGGGTGTCTATCAATTAAAGGTAAGATTAAAGTAACAATAGTTTTAATGTTTCAGATGACGAACCAGAAATCAAAGCTGAGATGTCAGAATGTCAAATTCAAGGGTCGATTTCATGTAAGATTTCAGATTACCTAATTAACTACAAACTAAATCTTAACAAAATTTGTAAATGTGATATTAAAATATTAACTTCAAAATTAAACCTAAAAAAATGCTTAAAAGAAGCTACCGATCCAAACCTATCTATTATGTTTTGGATTTTATTCTGTTAATGGTCTAATAATTAAAACTGAACTCTTAATCCTATTCATCTTCACAAAAAACTCGCTAAAAAGGGCTTGTCCATTAATCACGTCATACGATATAGGGGGTGGAAGGGTAAAAAAAAATCACCAAATATCACCACGGGACCCCTCCCGTGGTGATATTTGGTGATTTTTTTTTACCAATGGTTTTAAAATTACACGTATTTTGTCCGAAGACCCCCCGGTCATCGGACAAAATACGTGTAATTTTGTGTTACTCTCTGCTGAACAGCATTATAGCTAGTAAAGAAAAATAATCTATACTGTTTTAAAACACTTTTTAAACATAACCACATGTCAAACTCTGAACTGAGTTTTAAAACTTCGCGGACATTTACCTCGTAGATGGCAAAAAAGTTTTTTCCCATCACGCATGCTTAATAAAGTACGTAAATTGAAGTGTTAATAAAACATTACACGTCATATTTGGGCTGAAAATATGACCAAATATCACCATAGGGATGGGGGATCTAAAATTCTAAAATAGGCCAAAATCGTATGACGTGATTAATGGTCAAGTCCAAAGCTGGTCGACACCACCGGTAACGGAAGAGCTGCCCGTTTTCTCGCACAAAGAATTAGTATTGCAATGTAAAAAAATACCTTGTGTACATCCCTATTTTATTAAGGTATTTTAATATTTCTGATAATTATTTTTTTAATTAATAGATCAACCTTATGATGGTGTAGATGAATTTGAAAACGTATTTTTTAGATAGTCCTGTCAAGTCAGAGGCACCGGATGAGCTGAGCGATGGAGATTCCTGTTTTTTTGGTAAATATTAGTTATTACGCTTTAGGCTGCGTTTCCACCAGAGATGTGCGAGGATGTGTTTCCATACAAATGACACCTCGCTCGAGTCATTAATAAGTGTCATTTGTATAGAAACACATCCTCGCACATCTCTGGTGGAAACGCAGCCTTAGTAATGTTGTTATCCTACTAGGATTTTGTAATCCATGATACGTCTTGTAAGTTTATACGTATTTTTTAAAAGTTATGAACGATGTTCAGCTATTTTATTACAAAATTGTTTTTTTTTACGCCGTGCGCCTGCGTTGAGCTTACGAGTATAACAGACTTGTTCGTAATCCTTTGCTTGCCGCTCTTGGTACACAATGTACTCTTATTAACTGACTTATGAGAATTGAAATTCGTTTTTACGCGGAAGGTGCTAGGGGTAGATTAAAACATGAAACGTTCTATTTATATTTTAGGGGCAGACGAAGCAGCGTTGGTTCCCAGTCAGACGGTGCCGGTAGAGTCGAGCTACAGCGAGGAACATTCAGAAACGATATCTGCGAGGCTTATGCGCCGCCGTCGCGACGACCCCAAACAAGGACAAATGAGTCAAACACTCCCTGAGCTTACGAATCCACATTACACCTCTAAAATTCATCAAGAAAAGAAAAAAACACAGCAGACTAAGGTAGAAACAGAAAATGATTCAAACGCAAACAACTTGTCTAGCCGAGTGTATATTGAAGACGAATGTAAACAGGACCAAAAATATTTTAACAATACTGGAACATACTCCTGCGATGTCTGCCACGTGGTGGTCGCCACCAAACAATCTATGGCCTGCCACATGCGAAAACACAAGGAACCTTCTAGTCGAATTTGTAGAATAAGACCGAAAAGGAAAACAGATTTATGTTATAATACGTGGACTTGCGACGTATGCGAAAAAAAATTTCAAAGTAAATGGTCACTTAAATTGCACAACATAAATTTACACTCAAAAGAAAAATTTAAATGTGAATATTGCTCTAAACAATTTAAATGTATAAATTATTTGAACATACATAAGCGCAAACATACTGGTCCCCAAAATACGCACTGTTGCGAAACATGTGGAAAGAAATTTACAAGCAAGTTTACTCTTTCTAATCACAGTAGACTCCACACAGGGGATATGCCATTTACTTGTGATATATGTATGAAACGTTTCTTCTCCAAAAGTGCATTGACTAAACACATTTCTAATACACACTCGGAGAAGACTTTTATATGCAAAAAATGTGGAAGGACATTCAAATCACGATCGAGCTATAATAGACACGAATCGTCTGTACACATTGAAAGGAAAATTTTTCCTTGTGAAATATGCAAGAAGCAATTTCGTCGTTATCAGCATCTTCAAAGACATAGAACTTTACACACAGGTGAAAAATCATTTGTTTGTGAAACTTGTGGGAAAAAGTTTTTTGTTGCCTATAATTTGAAAGTTCATTTATTAACTCATGTAAAAGGACAAACTTTTGCATGTGCGCTTTGTTCCAAAAGTTATTCAACGAAAGAAAGTTTAAGGCAACACAAGCGAGTGCATTTGAGTAAGAAAGATGTAAGAATTGTGAAGGAAAATCGAAGAACCGATACTAATTTTAATGGGTAATGTTTACTTACTAAATACTGAATAAATAATAGTTGCTGTAATAAATATTATCCAGGTAAAACAATACAAAGTGATTTTTGATGACACTAGTGAGGATTTGGAAAGTAAAGACAATATTTATTGAACTGTCGTGATATGTAGATAGTCTAAATGAAATGATATTTCCTTAATAAATGAAATGATAAATTAAATGGTTTGTTTGTATAAATTATTTGGAACCATTTTGTTTGGACCTAAATGTTAGTGTAAAAATTTATGATTCACGGATCGCAGTAACTATATGGAATGAATTAATAATATACCTGGACGATACCTTTTGTCCCTTATGTCATGATCATCATAATTATCATATCTGAAAGACATCCACTGCTGATTATAGGCCTCCCCCAAAGAATGTCACAATGACCGGTCCTCTGCCACCCGCATCCAGCGGACTACTGCAACCTTCTTCAGGTCATCAATCCAGTGGGGAGCCTACCCACGCTGCGCCTTCCGGTACGTGGCCGCCACTGGAGAACCTTTACGCCCCAACGGCCCCTTTTAGTCCCTTATGTACCATCCTTTTAAAAAACAGTCCTCAATAAATTTTCAAAGATTGTTCAAAAAAATATTTCAGATTAATGAGACTTTCTGAGCCACTAAAATTATTGGAAGTCAAGACCTTCCAAAAAAACGTCAGCGGTGCTGCGTCAACGTGCTGCAGTGCCTACTACCCTATTCCCGCTAGCAACCAATGTGTTATGACAGACGTTTTGACCCACGTTGACTTGTTTAGGTACAGTCACAGGCAAAAATATTGATTAGTACATTGTGCATCAAGGGAGGTAAGTACGGAATTACTAACGAGAGTATTAGAAGCCCGACGCCGTAGGCGGAGGGCTTTTAATGACTCGAGTTAGTATTCTGCTTACCGACCGTGATGTATACAATGTTTTTCATCACACTTGCCGACAAAAAAATAAGTTTTAAGACAAAATATTATATGACGTACTGATATTTCTATTACTCCCTAGGGAATTTCACTTTTCTATTACTCCCGCTATGCATGCAAGCAATGGCGCGCTTAGACAGCAAGTGTGATGAAAACATTTTTTACTTATCTCGGGAGCATCAGTTCAAAAATTGTATATATAGTTATGCCTTGGCTTTACGGACTATAAAACCATGAAGTGAAACCAATGGTACCCTTTGGAAGTCCCGTCTACTTTACGCCATTCACGTGTGTCGAATAATATATCTATAGCATCTTTCAATCCCTCTTGCACAATCTCGGGTTAGCCAACTAACACGGGGTTAACTGGTTAAGTCCATACATTTTGGACACTTCTATTGGTCCTCGTATTAGTGGCCTCACATGAGATTATGGAAGACAGGTAAGCGTACGCCTAGAAGATCCGTACCTATGTCATCCAGCTAAATTAATCCTTATCACAGACAGTACATGGAATGAAACAAGGATTAGTTAATTGTAACAGAAAATATATATTTAAAGTATAAATAAAAAAAACACTAGTTTTTGTATATTAAGTTCATTCTGGTTATGAATATTGTACACACTATACAACTGATGATGTGATGTTAAGTTAAACTATTAATACATATAATATTTTCTTCGGTTACCGCGAGGATTACACATGAAATAAAACTATGAAAACGGATAAACTCGCGTATATCCGTTGTCAGTCATCCGCAGACCACGAACCCTGTAAACTGTTCGAAACGTCGGAATGAAGTTAAAATTAGTTAATATACGCGAGTTTATCCGTTTATGAGTTTTATTTCATATTAATACATATTTTCAACATAATTATTTAACAATATATTTTCTTATGAACTCTGATTTGATATAATTAGATACATATTAGAAAATATTCTTAGATAGTTAATCAAAGTACTTGATGGACTAGTTTTTCAACTTATACTTAAAGAAGCTCTTCAATGGTTACAATAGTAAAATACTTTAAAAAGTTACATTATATTACAAATGACACGAGAAACTAACTACACATGTAATTACAAATAACATTATTTCAGTTGGGATTGTTAAATTCTTTTAATTTAATAAATTTCGTAGGGTCGTCGTGATGTACTCGCACAAGGTGCCTTTTAACGCCATCTTGTCGCGGAAATTTCTTATAGCATATTTCACACGCAAAGGGCCTCTCACCAGTATGTACCCGATAATGCGCTTTTAATTCAGCAAGTACTGGGAAGGCCTTCTTACAAACATCGCAAATATGTTGACTACTACTTTCAGAGTGCATTCTTCGGATATGAACCGTCAAGGCGGATTTATGTTTAAATTGCAGTCCGCATACTTCACACGAGTGTTGCTTAAAGTCCTCATGTACTTTCTTGTGGTCCTTAAAACTTTTCTTCATTCGGAATTTCTTATGACAAATTTCACATTCAAAAGGTCTTTCTTCAGAATGTGTTTCCCTGTGATTTCTTAAGATACCTTTTGTTGAAAACCGTTTGCTACATATTTCGCACATATATTCTTTCCTTCCTTCTCTTAGCGCTTGCTCTTCCTTTTCTTTGTCAGCATGTCTATCCATATGCTTAACTAAAGTCCCTTGTAGTGCAAATCTTTTCCCGCAAATATCGCAACAGAATTGTTTGCCTGTAACTTGGTTGTGTTTGACTTGCAAATGTTTTTTCAACCCACATCTATAGGCGAATTTCCTTTGGCATACCTCACAGGTATAAGGCTTTTCACCTGTGTGAACACGCATATGTTGTATTAAGGCTTCCTTCTGTATAAATCGTTTATTACAGACATCGCAAGCGTACCTGTAATCCCCGGAGTGTATTCTTGAATGAAGTCTCAAAGCACTGTCTGATGTATACTGTTTACCGCATTCTTCGCATTTAAAGGGTTTCCCTCCAGTGTGATCATACCTATGGTTATTCAAATAAAATTGAGTACTAAATTTCTTATCGCATATTTCACAAGTAAACGGATAATCTCCGGGGTGGTTTTTTAAATGAGCAATTAAATAGTTTTCTCCAGAAAATTGTTTTTTGCATATATCACACGTGAAAATTTTTTGCTGCTTTAATTCATCTGAAAATTCGTTCTTACATGCTGTTATTTCTCCTGGTTCTACAGTAGTAGGATCATATTTACAATGGTTTTTTGCATGCGCAGTTAAATTGCCTTTGATTCTAAATTTTTTGTTGCACACTTCACATGAGTACGGCTTCTCTCCTGTATGTACCCGCATATGCACAACCCAATGACTTTTCAACGTGAATCGCATGTCACATTGCTCACAGGAGAATTTGAACTTCCCTATATGGTAAGCGTAATGAGTATTTAAGTGGCTTTTTTGCGCAAACCTTTTGTCACAAACATCGCACGAGTAAGGTTTCTCTCCAGTGTGGGAGCGTCGATGGATTTTGAGTCGGCCTTTAGCATTTGGGTGTTTGAATGTTTTTTGGCACACGTCGCAGGTAAGGACTTTCTTGCGGGCGGCAGTTGCCGGCTTGGGGTCGTCGAGGTCGGTGAGGCTCGGCGACGGGGCGGGGGAGTCGCGGGTCGCGGAGGCGCGGCTTGAGGCAGACGGGACGGGCTGCGCCGTGGGCGCCGACGGCCCGCCGTATATCGCCACTGAAACAATATAGTACATTACGACAAGTGCGAAAGTGCATGTTTTTGCACATGTCTCGTACGACGTTTTTTTAGTAGATGGCCCTCCGAAGGTTTAGACCTGACGTAAAATGATCCACTTCTCGCACTAGAGCCTAAAAAAGGCACCATCTGTACTAAAAATAATATTATGCTAATTCCTGATTGGAGTTCTTCACGGGAACCAATTGGTCTATTCGTACATCAAAATTCTTCAAAGGGCCTCTGTGCTGGAATGATATCCCCACGTGAACCTATTTATAGGCCGAAATATGCTCGTGAAAACCCAACACTCGAACATGGTCGTGCCACATCTGTCAAACTAAATAAGAAATACCCATACCACGTTAGACGCACGCACTTCGACGGTTTTGCTGTGCGGTTAACTCTTTAACGGGCAGACAGATGTCAGAAATGAGTAAAATTGAACTCTTGCCACTTTGACACTATGTTGAAACATGGTGGGAAACATATTCCCTCTGGGTTAAGGCCTTATTGAAGACACTCACCTGACACGACCTCTCCGTCAGCCATCTCCACCTCAGAGCTCTCCAGCTTGACATCGCCTATAACAAAACAACGCCCATTTATATGCAACACTTGGGTAAACATGAAACATGCAAGAGTTATGTATAACAATAATCAGTAGAATCTAAGAAAATGTAAAGAAATATGGCTTCCCATAGCATTTGACGTATTTGACACATATCGTGAAACACGTTCGCAGATATATTTTTACGTTAACACTAATAAATATCAATAAATTTGACTAAAACGTGTATGAACTCAAGGTTAACCTTTTGGACGCCAACCACGAAAAATTCTTGTGGGTTGGTTCCTTTTTGCATAAATACGTTCAATTTTGTATTGGTGGCGACTAGGGCACGCTCGAATCACGGCGGTCAAAAGGTTAAACAACTTCATTAATTTCGCGAATTCGTCAATCTCTACGACTGAAATATGTACCAACAATTTCTCTTTAGTCAAGGATAAAACAAATCGAGCCATTTAATTTTTTTTTTATTTTAGCGAAGATTGATTAAGGGCAGGAGCCTCATCAATTCATCATAGAGAAAGGTATTGTAGTGTCACAGACCATTTTTTTTATTGAAGATTGATGATGGGCATCATTAATTCATCATAGTGGACACACTACTACGATGGCTAACCCGCTTTCCCAGTGTGGCGATTATAGTTATTTACCGCCTAAATAATAAGTCCATACGCTGCTTCAGGTAATAGGAGGAGCCTATATCCAGGAGCGGATTAAAATAGGCAGATGTGATGATATAAAGAAATGTGTCAGTGCACTTGAATAGGTATCTTGTCACCGTGTTTAAAATGGACTTTATTGAAGAACATATAAGGTCTATTTTAAGAGCCGTAACAAATGTTTATTTAAATATGTATTTGTTATTAAGTATTACAATTGATAAAAAAAAGTCTAAGTGGAGTATGCTTCATAACCAATGCTCGGCGGGGGTGAGCTGTTTTCAGACTAAATGTCACGTGATACATGTCATTTAGTATGAAAACAGCTCACCCTCGCAGTGCATTGTTCATAACAAGTTTAATTTTCAATACCATATTCACCATACTAATTGTATGGGGTTTCCAACACTAAAATATACTTACCCATAATACTTTCATCTCCAGTAGCTTTCTCCAATTTGATTTTGAACTTGTCACCTACAAGAAAAATAAATATAGATTCTTTCCATTTCTATAAATACAATTACTGGTACTTGCCTATGTAAATATATCATAATTTCCTGTGTTTGATTAAAAATAAATATTGACAAGTATTTTGCTGCTTTCCCACATGGCAAAAAATAGCAAAGATAAAGCACATCTGAATTCGAGAGTGGGGGATTGCCACGAAACATTTGAGAGTTATTTTTCCAATAAGTAATTGACAATTAATATTTAAAAAAACAATTGGAGAAATACATTGCCTATGCAATACAGGTGACATGCTGATGAAAAAAGTTTTAGTAATAATACCTTTGGATATGGAACTGTGAAAGTGCTGTGGGAGAGCCTTGTCAATATGTTTAATTGTGAGTGGTTCAGTAAAAACATCCCACTTAATCCACCATAAAGATGTGTAAGTAAGCGACAAAGTGGGATGTTATTACTTAAACACTGACAATTTATGAGCTGCGTCAATTGAATAGTATTTCTACAAGAACATGTGTTTAAGAGCTTACTAGCAGTTAGGACACCCTTCAGACGCGCTTGCAGGTCAGCCTGGCTGCGTTGTACTTGTTGCTTGAAGTTGTTAGCATCTCGCAGTCGGCTTACACACACCTCACAGATCCCACACTCTTCATTCCCTATTCCTAGCTGCAAATTAAAACAATGCATGTCTTTTTGCTGAACATTTTGGAAGTTTAGAATAACACTTTCAGTGACAGTGTGTTGATAGGCAGGGTGCTTGTATTTTTAATGACTTCACCATTGGCAAAAGTGTTGACAATCCCTATTTCTAGTGTACATTTTCTTCAATAATTAAGCAAATACTTCAGAAACTACAAAATTAGTAATTCAAGGTTTTTAAAAGTCACATTGGGTACAAAAGTATGAGAGCTGAAATGGTATGAAACTTCTCTGTCCAGCAAGGAAATACCTAGTGTATTGTCGAAGCGCTGATAAAATTGACATGTGTTGAATTTATAATACACAAAAGGCATTTATTTATTTTATTAAAAAGCATTTATTTTTTTATTTTATTAAATGAATCCAAATCATCCGGATGTGCCGGATATGGTAAGTACAACAATTACATACTATATGACCAATCAAAGAAAGAATATTTGATGTACAAAGTACACGCCTTAGTTCGTACACGCCTATCTATTCTGTATACAATTATAAATGGGAAGCAAACAGAGCAGTAAATAAGAAGTTATTAAATCCTATGCTATCCTATAAAATGGACCTAATACTTGCATTAATATCGAAGCAGTCTTTCAACATGTCGTAATATATCTCTGTTTTGCCGAGATGTTTATACAGTGTCTTTAGACCCTTCTCCGGAGGGCGGACCAGGCAGCAACTACAGGAATGTAACTCCTCCATTTTGGAACTGATGAAACGCTACAACAATCTGACAGTAACTTAATACATTTATAACTTCTAGTTATGTGCTTTAATTAAAGACTTCACATATCGATCGAGTATAATATAATATGTAATCCCGTCGCTTGTATGTATTCATGAAGATGACTCGATGTGACTGAAATAACATTTATTGACATATTATTTTTTTTATAGAATATTTGTCGATGGTTATTGCTAGTGCTGTGCCTATTGTAATGGCCAAGTTTTTAATTGTAACAACTTTAGGAGCCGTAACCTCTAGAAACAGGTAGAACTGGCGTGTAACTTCCAAACTATCACACTGAATTGTCAAAACGGTACGATCAGACTTAATCGGAGGATCCGACCTACTACCGCAGTCAGTGCTTCCAGGAATATTAAACTTGGCAAAATATTTCCAATCTTGGCCAACTTGCGAAGCAACACATCTCTAACATAAATATTTTCGTTTAAAAAAAAACAAAACGTCAATGCATGTCAATGACATGGACGCTCTCAATATTTCCGATCGATATGTGGCCCCTGTTTTTGTTATATTAGAAACGCGAAATTGCAGAATTCGGTTTTTAAGTGTGTGCTAGTTAAATCAGTTATGAATATGAACTAATAATTATTTAGTGATTCAATACGATATTAATAACAAAATGGAGGAGTTGCACTCTTGTAGCTGTTGCCTGGTTCGCCCTCCGGAGAAAGGCTTGAAGACGCTGTATAAACATCTTGGTAGAACAGAGATATATTACGATATGCTGAGGGACTGCTTCGATATAAGTGTAAGTATCACAACTTTATTTAGCTTTTCTTATTAGCATTTTTTTGGCTCACTATTGATGGTTTTGTCTAATGAACGCAATTCTTGTTATTCTATTGATATTAACATAGTTTTCTTGGGATAATCACTTTTTGTGTATTCTACGTCACCCACGGGACAACAGTGCCATAGTTTGTAAAGTATGCTGTACGCGTAGAAAGTATCCTGTACGTACACGTAGAAAGTATCCTGTTGGTCACGTAACTGTACAAAAAAACAGTTTTCTAAATGTTAATGCTATTAAACTGTGTTTTAAGGGTGACCCAGGAGACCGTAAGACTAGCAACAAGTGACATTAAAAACTTGTCCTTCTTACAAAATTTTCAAGTTTAATATAATTTTCTTATAAAATAATTACTAAACATTATTGCCTTAGTCAATTAATTGTAAAATATTGATGGTGTGTAATAGAACTGTAGAGTACTGCAACTTTATTTATCTATTAAAATACATGTAATAGATGATATATATTAGACAACTAATCACAAAGTATAAATTGGATAAAGGGCATATTTTATTTTAGGGGAACAATCATATGATAGATACATACAACATTTCAACTACAAACAATGCTTATGCTATACAAAAAAACTTACTACACAAAAAGGGTTGAATGAGTAAGAGCCAATGTAACATTCCGGGTCTTTTCCAGCAAGCCTACAACTCTTAATTCATTGTTTATTAAATTCTATTAAAACAAGATATATGCATGAAATTATGAATTTGAAACTACCAATTTATTATTATCTTGATTGTGGAATTAAAAATGGGTTTCTATGTACACTTGCAGTTAAGCTTGGGAAATGACGAGTGTGGGATCTGCGAAGTGTGCGTGGGCCGCCTGCGGGACGCGAGTGACTTCAAGCTGCAAGTGCAGCGCAGTCAGGCTTCACTTAAAGCGCGCCTGAAGGGAGTGCTAACTGCCAGTAAGCTGAACAAGATATTCCAGAATCTACTCTTGGCAATTCAGAATGTGCCAGCTTAACCTTTTTGATGACACATCTAAAACAAAAGACCACGTCACAAAGTGTCAAAAGTGAATTAGAACTGTCTTTATGTGGTACGTGGATGTCTATTATTATATTGTTGGTAGACAACCAAAACAAGTATCAAATACTGAATTGGAATAAAGCTTGTGTCTCGGTTTGGATTCAATAATGACATACGAGGTTGCTATAAGTATAATTTTTACAGTGAGTTTTGCTTGTCAACCTATGAACAAATAAAACATGGAAGCCGCACGCCATACTAAATTGCCTTTCAAAAACGGTCCTGTATTTTCGTTGACAAGTGTCACCCGTCTTCAATGCATCACGGTAAGGAATTTCAAATATCAACCTATAATAATGTAAACCGCCATTTAAAAATTGATGGTCAGACTGATTGGTCCATCAAAGTTTTGATTCGCTATATTATGTATAAGCATTTGTCAAAGTTGTTGCGCCGAAATATGTGTGGTGTTAGGAAAAGCGCTATGTCCTGCCCATCTTGGCACAATTGAACAATTGCTTTTGGGGCATTTTTGAGCTGGCGTTAGACGTCCATGTTATATGTGGTCGCAGTTGTCAACTGACAGTACGTATTGCACTTTGCCGCTGTATGGATATATGTGTGTGTGTGTAGCATTGAACCTAAAGTGCTGATATATCAGTAATTGACACTCAAAAGGTTAAACTTGTATTGTATATCGCTAAGTTGTAGTAAAACTCACAAATAGTTTTAATAATACACCATGTTTTTATTGATTTCCGTTAAATTAAAAGGAAGCTTATTTAGGTCAAAAATAATCAATTTGTCTAAGAAACTAGTATCTTAACTCTTACTGTTATTGAGTTATTCAAAAAATAAGTTTAATGACTGAACAAGTGTATTGCAACCTTTATTACATCCTAATGAAACTTATTTTGACATGTGCCGTCATCGTCAGTCACCTGAGATCTTATTCTTAAGGTTATCTCACACTTACCATTTCATTTATTATGTATGAAAACGAATAAAAATATTTTTTTTCGAATTCGATTAAAAGCAATATACCAGGTAGCTCCAATTAATGTACCAAGCAGCCTGTTAAAATAACGGAATTAAAAAAAAACACGGTGTATAGATAATATTTGAATATTACTCCTGTATACTTATAAACCTCCCATCTTTTACTAACTATATTAAAAAAGAGGGACAGATAATGCGGCAACATAATGTTGCACCAATCAATCGCTATGCCAAATGGTCCCATTTTGAAAGATTTTTTATCTGCTTGAAAATATTGTTGGTTAACATTCAAAACTCACTAAGTAAACAAATAGTTAAAATAAAACTTTAGAGTCTGTACTGACATACAATGTTGAAGAGTAGTGATAGATTTTATATTTAGATTCGTTTGTCAGCCGACAATATACCAAGTACTGAATCAGTCGGACCTAATCAATGAACTTGATAGACGTAACTTTTTCTTCTACAGGTGACAAGTTCAAGATCAAACTTGAGAAGGCTTCTGGAGAAGACGCTATTATACGTAAGTATAATAAGTACGCCGCGAGGTGCAGACAGTAAGAATGTATTAGTCACCACCGCAACTCTTCCTAAAAAATAAACCATTTACAAGTAAGATAGCTTTGCTTTCAAAAAGTATATTCGGAATGGCACCTCGAATTTATTAGTATTTTATGCAATCCTTGTTTAAGAGAGGCCGAAAAAGGTGAGTGGCGTGGGTAGCAATTTGAGGCGAAGCCGAAAATTTTACTAAAGACGCCACGAGCATTTTTTGACTCAGTTAAACAATGTTGCATACAATACTTTTTCTACGACCACACACTTATTTTCAAATAAAATTGTAAATTTGAGAAATATTCTTAGTCAAACACATTTTTATTAATCATCAAGGTCGGGCGGGAAACGTCAAAGTTAAAAAAAAGCTTTATGGTTTACGATTCATCAGAATAGTTATTTTCCCCTCACTAGCTCGTAAAGCGCTCGTTTATCCTTTAATACGAGCGGGTAAAAACGCTTTTTACACACTTGTGAATAAAGTAATTTGACATTTCTCTAATTCCTATAGCCCCCTACTGCCTAGTATAAGTGGATCTGTATGACCGTAGTAAACATGCGCAATCGGAGCTCACATGTTAAATTGGTCGTTTTTCATGTGATTTTGTAAGCCATTGGCAATATTTAAATTCCATAAGTAACTCTATTCTACGATACGTTTTGACATTGAGTTTTCAATAGTTTCTTTAAGTTAATTTACATTTGGATGAGATTTGTAATCATATTTCCTCGCGATAGTGAGAGGAAAAAAGTTGTATTACACTTGGCGGCAAAGTTTGTTCAACTCTCGTGCCTTGAGACCTTCGCAATGCTCAAGATTCCAGTTTTTGAACCACTCGCTACGCTCGTGGCTCAATTTTGGAATCTTTCGCTAGCTCAGGTCTCAATATTGGCACGACAGTTAAACAACAACTTTGCCCCCTTGTATAATAAATAACTATTGTTATACAAGGGTGCAAAGTTGTATTTTACCCGCGAGTATGAAATTGAAACACGAGCAAGCGAAAGGATTCTATAGTTGAACCACGAGCGAAACGAGTGGTTCTAAAATAGAATCCTGAGCGCAGCGAGTGTTTTAACATACGAGAAGTAAAATACATTTACACCCGTGTGTAACACAAAACTTTTCCCCTCACTATAGCGTGGAAACTCAAAAAAGGTAATTATTTGTTCACATTACAATCATCATCGGGTTAGTGATAATAATTTTCCAAATGCATCATGTATTTAATGCAAGATTTTGTCGCAGTAAACTTACCACGAAAAAGTAAACTCAGCACGATTTTAACACATTCCTGTAGTTGCACACCAACGCCAATGCATTATTAAATCATTCTCATTCATTATTTTTACTAAATTATAACAGAACACCCTGGAAGTTGTTTAGTTTACTATTTTTATGCGTGTTCGAGTCGGTAAATAAACATTATAACCTATAATATTCTTTGACAATGTTGACGTTGACATTTTCTGCGTTTTGTGATTGCATCTAGTCATCTTATCATCATTCACTAAAACAATTGTTACTTATGGAATTTTAGGATTTATATGTTAAAATCATCATATTATATAAAGGTTTCTATTTTACACTAAATTCTCAGACAAATTATTTAATTATCATTAATATGGAACAATTTCCATGAGCATTTTACGTTTTGTTATTCCAAAACCAAGGTCATTACTTTGCCACACAAGTGAATAATATGCGTTTTTACACGTTCGTATTAAAGGATAAACGAGCACTTTACGAGCTAGTGAGGGGAAAATTACATTTAATATTAGGTTGGCAGTCATGTATTTCATTACGTCTTGTATACACGGGGTGTCTTAAAATTCAAAAACGCAGCCCAAATGCGTTTATAGGGAATAGACAATGTAGACTTATCTTGACATCTGTAAGATAGGGGCTTAAAGGTGTGTTGACCCTGTAAATGATAAATAAAAAAGTACGGGAGAAGAAAAATATTTTTTCACTTTTTACAAAACGTTTTTTTTTTCAAACAAAATCTGGTGCAGTCACAAATATATAGACCAAGTATTGACAGATGAGTATATCAATATGGGAACTCCCTACCTATCATCCTTTGCTCCGCGGATTCCTGTCTGCTCTTATGCTAAATAAGCTATGTTCTCCAGCAGGTGAAATCAAGCTCGAGAAGTCCGAGGTGGAGATGGCAGACGGAGAGGTGGTCTCAGGTTAGTACCATAGACAGACTATCTACGAACAAATAAAACATGGAAACCGCACGCCATACTAAATTGCCTTTCACAAACGGTCCTGAATTTTAGTTGACAAGTGTCACACCCTCTTCAATGCATCACAGTAATGAATTTCAACGTTTTGATTGGCTATATTTTACAAGCATTTGTCAAAGATGTTGCGCCGAAATATGCGCGGTGTTATGAAAAGCCATCTATTATTTGTATTCTGTCCATCTTGGCACAATTGAACAATTGTTTTTGGGGGCATTTTTTGAGCTGGCGTAGATGTCCATGTTATATATGGTCGCAGCAGACTATCTGTGCAGATGATTTAAACAGCGTGTTTGTAAAAGACATCGTTTTTCACATGTGTCCACATTTGCGACACACAAATAATAATAAATAAATATATATCTTGGGACATCTTACACAAATCGACCTAGTCCCGCTGTAAGCTCAATTAAGGCTTGTGATGTGGGTACCAAGCGACGATATACATATAGATACTTAAATACATAGACAGCCACGACCGAGGTACAAATATTTGTGCATAAAGATAAGATTACTTTAATCACGTATATGTGTCACTGGCATACGTGTCGGTGTCGAAAGTGTTAAGAAATGGGTCAATCACCTTTTTTATTTGGTTACATTCTCCTGGGTCACCGATAAAATCACAGTTTAGCGATCATCCATTAATTACGTCACACCAATTTTATAATTTTTGGACCCCTCCCTCCCCCCTTGTCACACTTCGTCACAATTAACTACACTCTCCCCCCTTAGTGTGACGTCACATGTAGATTTTTAGTTTAACCAATCACTTGCTTCATGTAGCTTTTGTTACATGTCATCACTCTTATTTTACATAGACATAGTCTATCGCAAAAATCAAAGAAAGTGAGTGGTTAAGAAGGTAAAAATTACAACATCACTTTGAAAGTAACTTTTTATAAGAATTGCTTAAAATGATTTGTAAAATTGACGAAGAGAAAATTAACTTGTGTATTCTTTCTCCGTCCAAGGATTTTGGATTTTCTATTCTTTTATGTTCATGTATTTATGTATGTGAGGATTGTGACGTCACAAACATAGAACTCCTCCCTCCCCCCTGTCACGATATGTCACATTTTCTGGACCCCCTCCCTCCCCCTTGAGATGTGACGTAATTAATGGATGATCCCTTAGTTACATTAAAATTGACAAAACTTTGTAATTTTTTTACCGTTATTTGGCTCTTCCAATGTGGGTAACCCACTAATCATGATAATAGCTTGCAGGATACTTTCTTCTAACAAACTATTTAACTATTGTATCCTGGGTGTTATGAAAGAATAACAAAAAACAGTGATTGACCCAAATAACACCACATACACAAATGCTTTCGAGTAAGTGTGGAAAATGTGAATTTGCATACGTTTGTCTTAAAAATCTTTGAGCATAGCATATATATATATTGTCGGGTCCAGCTCATCACGTCTTAACTGTGTATTGCACAATGTTTGACAGCTGTCACATGACTGTCACTTTTACGCGGGAACATGACTCACTTAGGCCGTGGTCTCCTATTTCACGCCGTACGCGGCGTCTCGTCATGCCGAACGCGGCGTCTGAATGCTCAGTATAGAGATGTACTGTTGTGGTCTCTTTCACACGCGGACATCGGCGTCGTGACGTCGCACGCGGCGTCTAAATGTTCTGCGCCGCGTCTCTAGTCATTTCGGACCATTGTAGCGTAAGGACGTGCCGCGCGTGAAGCAAAAATGTCGAAGTTCAATAAAGAAAAAGACGAGTTATTAATAGAATCATTTAAATCTCCTTGCACTAAACTTACAATATATTTAAATTGTTCCCGATTGATACGAAAATATTCAACAAATTTTGAGTCGTTGTGTTTTAGATGTTTCTCTATCAAAATCTTGAAACATCCATCTTTCTTCCGCTTCAAATCAACCGGTGCCGTGTTTTCCGTAATTTTCTCCTTATACGGTCGTCTTGTGCCTCCTCTTCCAGCAACAAGTATACCAATAAAAGTTTTTTCCCCTCACTAGCTCGTAAAGCGCTCGTTTATCGTTTAATACGAGCGGGTAAAAACGCTTTTTACACTCTTGTGAATAAAGTAATTTGACATTGCTCTAATTCCTATAGCCCCCTACTGCCTAAAGTAGAGGCATCGTAAGAAGTCGTTTTTGACGTTTGTTTGCACATGAAGTTCTGTAAATGTTGACAGTTAGTCAAAATTTACAGAACCAGTTGGTAGTTAGTTAGTTAATGGAGCAAATGTCAAACTTCATTGTTGCCTGTACGGAATAGTGATGTTACTACTGTTGCTGCAATTTACCGATACGTCAATCGAAATAAATAAGTAAACCTTTTTTATGGAGGGACGAATAATTGCTATAATAGTAGGTACGCACATATTTCCTAAAAGTTTGTTATGGTTTCGACAGGTCCTCGCGAGTCCGTGGGCCCGGTGGATACGCGGCTTTACAGACTGTGTTGAACTTGACAACCAGATAAATGTCAAAATTGTTATAAAATCACGTATAATTTTATTTTTCGTAGAATAATAATTTATGTACCACTACGTTTTCACCTAGATGTGCTCTGATTTTAATAAATGGTTTTAGTGACTTTATATACTGTATATACGGCATTTCTCTATTTGGCATACCTACATTGCCCTCTGAGCTAGCACGCAAGTTTACCAACGTGGGTTGGGAGTGGATCGCTGAAGGCTGGCAAACTCGCGTCCAAGCTCATGGTCTCAACCACTGCCAGTTCTGCATTGACATTACTACCAAGTGAAACTACCTACGTATATTGTATATCAGACTCCGATACTATTTGACCTGGGTCACGTTTTATAAAGTTACAATTTCGCTGTTTGCCTCTTTAACGGACGCACATATTGGATAGAAAGAGAGGCAAACAGCGAAATTGTAAATTGTAACTTTATAAAACGCGACCCTGGCATTAAATTTGGACACCGATTACCTACTGCTATTAATTGTTGACCTTGATTTTTAATTTTGACACTAGTTACTATCTCTCGCTAACAGAGGTTATGGATGCTATTTCCTCTATAGGTCACGTCCTATCCGTCCTATAAAACATCCTACCTAAATGCGACTTTACGTCATTATGACGTCACCGGCACCAAAGTTTCGCTGCCTGCTCATGATTCTAAGTAAGATTACCAAACACTTTTTTAGTTCGGATTACCTAACACTTTTTTAATTAAATTTTTTTAATGGCAAGTACCAGATCTAACGCCCTTTCGCACTTGACTGAAAATTTTACGGTAACGGTAAAATCGAGCGTTTCACTACACTATTGTGAGCTGTCAAAAACGACTTCTTACGATGCCTCTACTTTAGTATAAGTGGATCTGTATGACCGTAGTAAACATGCGCAATCGGAGCTCACATGTTAAATTGGTCGTTCTCATGGGTGACTTTGTAAGCCATTGGCTATATTTAAGTTCCAGAAGTAACTCTATTCTACGATACGTTTCGACATTGAGTTTTAAATGGTTTCTTTAAGTTAATTTACATTTGGATGAGATTTGTAATCATATTTCCTCGCGATAGTGAGAGGAAAAAAGTTGTATTACACTTGGCGGCAAAGTTTGTTCAACTCTCGTGCCTTGCGACCTTCGCAATTCAAGATTCCAATTTTTGAACCACTCGCTACGCTCGTGGCTCAATTTTGGAATCTTTCCCTAGCTCAGGTCTCAATATTGGCACGACAGTTAAACAACAACTTTGCCCCCTTGTATAATAAATAACTATATAATACCTATCCATTGTTGCAAAAACACTACCATACGTGACCGCTCGCGAGCAGCGACTAACGCCTTTCTCTGCGGCGGACATATTGACCGCTGACGCTCTGTGTTGCGTTCAGACGTCGCTCAGAGCGTTCTTGGACGTTGACGCTAACGCCAGAAGCCGCGTACGGCATAAAATAGGAGACCATAGCCTTAGATCTTCTGTCGAGCACCGTGGTAATGGGACGTTTGCTAATTCGTATCTTTTGTGTAATCCGGGCTAATATCCTGACTTATTTGTGAAAACCTTGATTATAGAGCTTTATTTTGAACATAAAGTGTTTAATTCCCGAAAGTATTGTAAGTAATTAAGTATATGTATTGTTTCAGTGGCAATATACGGTGGGCCGCCAGCGCCATCAGCGCAACCCGTTCCGACCGGCTCCAACCGCTTTTCCTTCAAGCCAGCACCCACCGTCACCGACCTCGATTCCAAAACGCCCAATCGCGGCACTATACACACCTGTGACATCTGCCACAAGTCATTCGACCACCAAGCGCGCCTCAAAGTCCATCGCCGCTCACACACAGGAGAGAAACCTTACTCGTGCAAAGTTTGCAACAAGAAATTCGCACAAAAGAGCAACTTAAACGCTCACTTCGCCTATCACATGGGGGATTATAAATTCTCTTGCGATTTATGTGACACGCGATTCACGCAGAAATCTCATTGGGTTAAACATATGCTAATACACACTGGCGAGAAACCGTACGTTTGTGATATATGTAATAAGAAATTTAGACAAAAGGGCAACTTAAATGTTCATAAGAAAATACATTTGAAAAATGATATTGAACCAGGTGAAATAACATGCAAGGACGAGTCAGGAGAGATGAGAGATCATCCCGCAGAATTTTTCACGTGCGATATATGTAAAAAACAATTTGCTGAAAAAAGTAACTTAAACGCACATTTAAAAAATCACTCCGGTCCTTATCCATTTACTTGCGAAATTTGCGAAAGGAGATTTAATACGCAATCTGGCTTGGATTGTCACAAATTTGACCATACAGGAGGAAAACCTTTTTCGTGTGATGAATGTAATAAACAGTATACAACAAAAAGCGCTTTAAGACTTCATTCAAGAATTCATACCGGTGATTATAGGTATGCTTGTGATGTATGCAGCAAACGATTTATACAGAAGGAGGTTTTACGACAACACATGCGGGTACACACAGGAGAAAAGCCCTATACCTGTGAAATATGTCAAAGGAAGTTCCCGTATAGATGCGGCTTAAAGAGCCATTTACTAGTCATACACAATCAAGTTATGAATAATCCCACTAAACCCATACCGACTTATATATGTGAACATTGCGACAAGCAATTCACAAATAAACCTGCATTAAAAAGACATGTGCTTACACACACAGTGGGCAAACAGTTTTGCTGTGATGTTTGTGGTAAACGATTTGCACTAAAAAGAACTTTAGTTAGACACATGGATAAACACGCTCAAAAGAAAGACGGGGAGGAAGTAATAGAAGATCCGAAGCCATATATGTGTGAAATATGCAGCAAACGTTTTTCACTAAAAAGCACACTAAGAAACCATAGAGAAATACATAATGAGGAACGGCCTTTCGAGTGCGAAGTATGCCATAAGACATTCAGAATGAAGAAGTGTTTGCAAGATCACATGAAAGTGCACGAGGACTTTAAACAACATTCGTGTGAAGTGTGTGGACAACAGTTCAGGCATAAATCAGCCTTAACAGTTCACATTCGACGAATGCACTCAGAAAACAGGCCGCATACTTGCGATGTTTGTAAGAAAGCTTATCCAGTACTTGCTGAATTAAAAGCGCATTATCGCGTACACACTGGAGAGAGACCATATGCTTGCGAGGTATGCTATAAGAAATTTCCACGCCATGATGGCGTCCGAAGACATCTTATACGAGTTCACCATGAAAAACCTTCGAAATATATCAAACTAAAAGAATTCAATAACCCTAACTAAATGAAATATTAAAATGTTCCTTATTAAATACTTATTCCATCTATGATAATGATGGAAAGTAACTATGTATGGAGTCAAAGTTATAGGAATATAATATAACACGCAAACGAAAGTTAGTGGAGTAGTGTATTTTAATTCACTATTGATTCATATTTCTTTTTTCTCACATTTTTTTATTATACGTGTAAACGGAATTTGTCGGAGTATTTAACTACATCTGTTTCCTTTAATTTGAATATAAGTAAATAAAATACTGGTAAATGTGTAAAAAAAGTCCTGCGTAAGTTGCATTGTAACATGGCATCATATTTTCCGTCTCGTAACTTCCTTTCTGAATGTCTAGAGTTTACACTTAATTTGATCATAAATTTAGGATTTTCTGTATGAAAAATATGTTTTTATAAGCTGATTTAATCGGGCTTATATTTCATATAATTACATTAATTATTATGGTAAAACATACCGATAGACCTATTTTTCGTATGTAGGACTAAAAACAGGTCTATATTCTGTAATAAAAGTTAATCATATAGTAGTATTATATTCGTATAGAGCTATATATATTTACTAAGTTAATATATTATCAATTATCATTCAAATACATTATTGTATACCAATATGTTTTTATTGATTTTTACAATCATTATGTTTTTATTATTCTTTTATTTTAAATGTTCATGCGAGTTAAGATTACTTATAAATTTTCTCTGATATTTTAATTTACAGGGTTATATTTAAAATGAGAGCTCTTTTTATAATTATTTTTTAATACTAAGAGTAAATGCTGAGTACTTTTAACATATATTACAACTATCATAAACGCTTAATCAATAAAGTACCACGAACAGAAAGAAACGCAAATTTTATTTAATTAAATTGATTCTAAACTTTCAAAATGTTATAATTATAAGACCACCCTATTAGCGACACCCAACGGCAAGCATGTGCGGGCAGCGCAAGCGGAAACACTGACGATACAATGAACCGCACTACTGCAGTCCTGTAGTTTCGCTGTCTGCCGCTAGATGGCCCCGTTGTTGAGATAGATCGCGCTATCATTTGTCCGACTCGGAATCATGATCCTCGCCATGCGATCGAAGTTTATTTGAGCAGCGGTAGGGACTACGTCCTAGCAGGCTATGAGACCCAACCTTGGTTTGAGCACTAAAGTGTCTAGAGCTTAGTACTCTCTCACTAGGCATATAGTTGCCGATTTCTAAGAATGAACTTTGACAGTTTAGAAATGAGCCTTATATACATGACGTTAACCCTTTAACGGGCAGACAGATGTCAGAAATGCGCAAAATGGGACTCTTGCCACTTTGACACAATGTTGAAACATGGTGGGAAAAATATTCCTTCTGCCTTATAAAGAGTTAAGACTATCGCAAAATGGTGAGTCTTACCCACGTATTAATAAGAATTAATATATCCACTTAAAGCCCAAGGTCCTTCCTATAGTAATTATTAACTTGGTCATTCAGACCCAGCTTCTTCAATGGCTGCATAGTCATAGCATATAGCTGGAGAGCCAGTGAACCCTGAGAGTAACGGTCTTCCTGTAAGGTTAGAAATTTGTATACTAACTTTATATGGAATTCCAAGAGCAATAGCCATGACCTGGCAGGCGTCAGCCCTGCACGTCATCAGGCCCTTTATTTTTTGAACTGTTAAGTAAATTGGATTTCAAAACTTGTTTCTGTAAGTTTGAAAAATTTATAGGATAAAGTTTATTTATTGTACAACTTAAAAATAAATTGACAGGCGATTACAATAAGCAGAAATATATGACAGGTCAATTAGAAAATGCACAGTTGATGAGGTAAAATAAACTTCATCCTGTATACTCGAAATTTTTACATGTCTTCAAATAAACGTCTCAGAGTAAGTATGTACAATGCCAGGCGGTTTTGAACAGCATAAGACCTTGCCAGGCGAGAGGACAGTTAAGTAAATTGGGTTTCAAAACTTGTTTCTGTAAGTTTGAAAATTAAATAGGATAAAGTTAATTTATTGTACATCTTAAAAAAAAAAGACACGCGATTACAATAAGCAGAGGTATGTGACAGATCAATTAGAAAATGCACAGTTGATGAGGTAAAATAAACTTCATTCTGTATACTCGAAATTTTTACATGTCTTCAAATAAACGTCTCAGAGTAAGTATGTACAATGCCAGGCGGTTTTGAACAGCATAAGACCTTGCCAGGCGAGGGGACAGTTGCACCTCTCAATCGCACGCCCTTAGCAACTACTCTACTACTACTAGCGACTAACTAGCGATTACTCGCCTGTATTTTTTTTTAAGATGTAAGTACAATAAATAAACTTTATCTATTAAATTTTCAAACTTACAGAAACAACTTAAGAAACCCAATTTACTTAACTGTCCCCTCGCCTGGCAAGGTCTTATGCTGTTCAAAACCGCCTGGCATTGTACATACTTACTCTGAGACGTTTATTTGAAGACATGTAAAAATTTCGAGTATACAGGATGAAGTTTATTTTAACTCATCAACTGTGCGTTTTCTATTCGATCTGTCATATACTTCTGCTTATTGTAATCGCCTGTCAATTTATTTTTAAGTTGTACAATAAATAAACTTTATCCTATTAAATTTTCAAACTTACAGAAACAAGTTAAGAAACCCAATTTACTTAACTGTCCCCTCGCCTGGCAAGGTTTAGTGCTGTTCAAAACCGCCTGGCATTGCACATACTTACTCCGAGACGTTTATTTGACGACATATAAAAATTTCGAGTATACAGGATGAAGTTTATTTTACCTCATCAATTGTGCGTTTTCTATTCGATCTGTCATATACTTCTGCTTATTGTAATCGCCTGTCAATTTATTTTTAAGATGTACAATAAATAAACTTTATCCTATTAAATTTTCAAACTTACAGAAACAAGTTAAGAAACCCAATTTACTTAACTGTCCCCTCGCCTGGCAAGGTCTTATGCTGTTCAAAACCGCCTGGCATTGTACATACTTACTCTGAGACGTTTATTTGAAGACATGTAAAAATTTCGAGTATACAGGATGAAGTTTATTTTACCTCATCAACTGTGCGTTTTCTATTCGATCTGTCATATACTTCTGCTTATTGTAATCGCCTGTCAATTTATTTTTAAGATGTACAGTAAATAAACTTTATCCTATTAAATTTTCAAACTTACAGAAACAAGTTTTGAAACCCAATTTACTTAACTGTCTCCTCGCCTGGCAAGGTCTTATGCTGTTCAAAACCGCCTGGCATTGCACATACTTACTCCGAGACGTTCATTTGAAGACATATAAAAATTTCGAGTATACAGGGTGAAGTTTATTTTACCTCATCAATTGTGCATTTTCTAATTGACCTGTCTTATACTTCTGCTTATTGTAATCGCCTGTCAATTTTTTTTTAAGATGTACAATAAATTAACTTTATCCTATAAATTTTTCAAACTTACAGAAACAAGTTTTGAAATCCAATTTACTTAACAGTTCAAAAAATAAAGGGCCTGATGACGTGCAGGGCTGACACCTGCCAGGTCATGGCTATTGCTCTTAGAATTCCATAAACCGTTAGTATACAAATTTCTAACCTTACAGGAAGACCGTTACTCTCAGGGTTCACTGGCTCTTGGACTAATAGCATGGTCCTACCAGTAGGACTAATTACAAAAGCCGACATTTTGCTTTCAAATCTAATGGCAATCCAGAGGAAGCGGGTTCGAATCCCGTGACACTATGACATTGTGGGATTATCCACATTGTAAAAAAGTAACATCAATATCAATTTATTTAATCTGAAAAACCATTGCTGAATTATAAATCTCGAGTTTAAATCATAATCATAATACTGGCCAATGCTGGGGGCCATGTATTGCAGAGATATATTAGTCATATCACCACCCCAACTCCTCTTGCGGGTGTCTCGTAAGAGTCGACTAAGGGATTGAAGTGTCACTGACCATTATTTGATAAAAGATTGATGATAGGCAGCAGCGTCATCATAGTGGACACATTACTGCGATCGCCAATCCGCTTGCCCAGCGTGGCGATTATGGGTATTTACCTCCTAATGCATCTATATGCATAGTTAATAGGAGAGGCCTACGTCCAGTAGTGGACTATCATAGGCTGATGATGATGAAGATTAGCCATGTACATGTACAGACCCCATTAGGTAGCAGAATAGGCAACTGGCATTCTTACAGTGCCTTACTGTGATGGAAATACCTATCTACTCTTAGGTGGCTAGACTGTTAATTGTGACAATTCATAAAAAAACATCCATTAGGTTATAGGTTATAGGTTTGCGCGGGCTAAATTTCCGCAACTCGACGTCAAAAATTTGCGCCTATTTTGCGTGGTGGGTTGTCGGCACTACTCTTGCCAACCCAGCTCTACCAGAAAGCCTAGCAGACCCTTGATGTTGCCGACGACTTCTGGGAGAGACCTCGGGGATCCGAGGTGTTGTGCCCGGTATTCTGCCACCCCTGGACACGCGAGAGTGACGTGGGCGGCTGTCTCTTCCTCCTCCAAGCAGGCTCTGCATAGGGGGCTGTCTGTAACACCTATATTAAACAAGTGTTTGTTTAGTGAGGCGTGGCCAGTTATAGCTCCAGTGAGGAGACGGAGCTGTGGCCTCTTCATCAGTTTCAGCCTCCGTGACAACCCGGGGTTGATTGTCGGTAGGGCTTCTTTTGATTGCCTACAAGTACCTAGGTCTGACCAATACTTCTGGTGTTTTACCTTGGTGTTATGTCGCAATGTGCTTCGCAGCCAGGCGTGTGGCAATGGTATAATCGGCTCTGGTCCTATCGTTTCCGCCTCTGAGCCTCCTCTTGCCAATACGTCAGCTGCATCATTTCCTCGCGAGTTACTGTGTCCTTTTATCCACTGTAGGGTTATGCTATTAGTCGTACATACCTCCGACAGTGCTTTGTGACATTCGTAGATTAGCCCTGAGGTTATAGTGTAACTCTGCAGGGCCTGTAGTACTGATCTGCTGTCAGAAAGTATACGGATGGGATAGTCCATTACCTTCCTTGAGATTATTGCGTATGCTGCCATTATGATGCCCATACATTCCGCCTGGAAGACAGTGTTGTAGGCCCCTAATGGTGTAGAGATATGTATGTTTAGGTCCTCCGAAAATACTCCAGAGCCAGTACCTGACCTTGTTTTGGACCCGTCCGTGAAGATCCGCAACTCTTTTGAGTTGAGACCTTCGTGGGGGTCCTCGTGTAATTGTATTTTGTATTTCTTGTCAAACACGAACTGCCTGGGTATCCTGTCGGTCACCGCTTCTATGAGCGGTTCCTTACCTATAGCCTCGTAGAGGATTTCGGTGTGTGGTACCCGGGGCGGTCTCCAGAGATTTGACTTTTTGAGACGTACCGCTGTCGCCAACGCCTCCTGTTGTATGTGGAGATGTAGCGGCGGTAGGTTCAGTAGGGCTTCCAGGGCCGCAGTGGGAGTGGTCCTCATGCTGCCCGTGGCTGCCATACAGGCAAGCCTCTGGAGTCGTTGCAGTTTGTCAGCGACGGTGGATAGCCTGGTCCGTGGCCACCATACTATTGCACCATAGCTTATTATTGGTCGAATTACTGCCTGGTAAAGCCACAGAATGATCTTGGGTGTAAGTCCCCAAGTTTTACCCACCATCCTGCGACATTGCCAAAATGCGACTGTAGCTTTATCGATTTTATTGTTGAGGTGATTACTCCATTTCAACTTACTGTCTATCGTAACCCCCAGGTACTTTACCTCGGTTGATAGTTGGAGCTCTGTATTGAATAGTTTGGGCAGGCGGAAGTTGCCCAAGTTTCTTTTGTTGGTGAACATCACTAGCTCTGTCTTTTTGGGGTTAACAGTGAGTTCGTTTTCGTTGCACCAGCGTTCCACGATAGCTAGCGCGGAGCGGGTGACATCACATACTGTATTTGTGTGGTTTCCGCTTGTAAGTATCACTATATCATCTGCATAGCCTATTGTGTAGTAGTGATTGTTGTTAAGTGTGGCGATCAAGTCGTTCACCACGAGATTCCATAGAAGCGGTGAGAGGACACCCCCTTGAGGGCATCCCTTCGCCACTAGAGCAGTTTGTGCCTCGCCTGAGCCTAGTTTGATTATTCTCTGACTCAGCATGTTGTTTATCCAGTTAGCCATTACCGCATTCGCTCCATGTCTTACCAGTGCTGCTGCAATGCTGGTGAAGTTGGTCTTGTCAAATGCTCCTTCGATGTCTATGAAGGTACCAAGACACATAGACCTGTTTTTGATCGCTACCTCGATTTTACTTACTACTGCGTGAAGTGCCGATTCTGTAGATTTGCCTGGGCTATAGGCATGTTGGTTTGGATGCAGTGGTTTTCCAGTTAATACCCTCTCCCTCAGGTGTCTATCGCATAACCTTTCTAAAGTTTTCAGCAGAAAAGAGGTCAGGCTGATAGGCCTGAACGATTTGGGGTCTGAGTAGTCGCTTTTACCTGGTTTTGGTATGAAGATGACTTTGACCTCTCTCCATCGCTTCGGTACGTATCTGTGAGCCAGACAGGCGCGTAGGACGACGGTGAGTTTGGGGATAAGACTTTCGCCTCCCCATTTAAGAAGCGCTGGGAAGATTCCATCTACTCCCGGCGACTTATATGAGTCAAAGCTGTTTATGGCCCACCTTACTCTCTGTGGGTCGATTACCTCATTTGTTTGGCGCCAGTCTTCCTCTGTTGGGGTTATCTCTACCTCCGTCCAACTGATTGACTGCGATATTTTGCACTCTGGGAAGTGCGTTTGTATGAGAACAAGTTCTGCCTCATCCTGTGAGTTGGTGAGGGAATTGTCTGGTTTGCGCAGGGTTCCTAAGGTTACGCTTGAACTATTGGAGAGAACTTTCCTTACCCTGTTGGCTTGTGCGTATGCCTCAATGTTGGTACAGAATTTACGCCAAGAGTTGGTCCTTCTGTACCTGAGACGTTTTTTGTAATTGGACTTGGTGTTTTTATAAATATCCCAGTCCTGGTCTGAGCCTGTATTCATGGCCCTGTTCAGTTGACGCCTCATCTTACCTCGTAGTCTCTCCAGCTCGGGTCCCCACCAGTTGGTCTTATTGTTGAGGCCAGCTGGGGGCATAGATAGGGGACATGTTTGGTGGTAGCAGTCAATAATGCTGTCAGTGATGACTCCTACCTGTTCTTCTATCTGTGCTGTGCCAATTATTTTAGGAGGATCCATTTGGTCTAAGACCGTGCCTATACGCAAACTGTATTGAGCACGATCTGTTCTACGTGGATTCCGTCTTGGCAGTGCTACGACTGTAATTACCTGGAAGTCGAAACGAATCCATCTGTGATCCGAGCATGACAGTTCTTCCGATACGTGCCAGTTCGAGATGTGTTTCGCTACTTCCTCGGTTGCTAGAGTCAAGTCAATGATTGTTTTACTTCGTCTAGTGACGAATGTGGGTTGGGAACCAATATTAAGTATGTTTAGGTTTGTTGTACATAGGTATTCAACTAGTTTCTTACCTCTGTCGTTACCTGTCTTCATGCCCCATATGGCGTGATGTGCGTTAGAGTCAGTGGCCACGATGAGTTCGAGTCCCGACTCTTCGCAGAAGTTGACCAGCCTTGTTAGCTCGTGAGGTGGGGGGTCGTCCGCTTCCGGCATGTAGACTGAGGCTACGACCACCTCTCGAAGGCCAGTGTCCTGCGCTCCCTGCACTCTTATTGCGCACAGGTCTCTAGAACAAAAGCTTGTTAAGGGATGCGCATGTATATCTCTAGATATGTATATGCAGGTCCGGGGGTTGTCCGGCCCTGCGTAACAAAAACATCCATTACAAATCTGGTTATTAACATGATAAAATACTAATGGGTAAAAAATAAATTAGTTTACATTTATTTCGAAGCATTCTTTGAGCATGTTGGAGAATATTTCGGTTTTGCCCAAACGCGTATACGGCTTCTTTCTTGTACGGTGGGCGCAGCAGCCACAACACGAATTTCGTATTCCATTGTGTTTTTCGTGTTTCAATTTAGTTTCACTAGTATCATTACTATCATTACTTTTTATCATGTTTATAATAAGAAATAATAAATAGTAATCACAAGCGCAAATTCGCAAATTGACAGTGACGTGATAAACAATTGAAATTGACAACATTGACGTTGATGTTTCGTATCGCACAGACTACTTTAAATATAAAAAGTTTACGTTTGGTTACTTTCGTTTGAAAATAATAGAGTTCTGTTCTAAGTCGCCGCCTAGCTTGTTTTATATTAAGCTGTTTTATTTGATATCTCTTTGTTAGCTGATATCTCCACTCACAACAGACCACAAACCAACACTAAGTATCTCAACACGTAATAAATGTACAATTCTGCTTCTCAAACAAAAAAAACAGTGCTTGTGCTACAAAATCGGAAGGGATTGAAGCGAAACGTCAAAGAGAATATAATCCAAATATAATCACTTCGTTTTCATTAGTATGTAGGCATAGGCAGTATGGCTTAGTGCTTTCGCCTGTCTACAAGGACTAAAATTATTAAAAAAAAACAATAGTATAAACAATTAAACATGTCAAATTGTGCATTGCATTGATCGACACCGATAGCAAATTATTCATTAATTTTCATCATACTAAAGCAATTATTGTCCGTATTCATATTATTGCTCATGTTCTAAACCTAAACGATGAACCTCTAAAAAAATGTATTGACTATTGTATAAATAGTGCGTTAATTGTGACCGGATCCCAAATCCTTTGTCAAAAATAATGGAGAAATTGCAGTCGTGTAGCTGTTGCCTGCTACGCTCATCGGACAGGGGCCTAGGAACACCATACAATCGTGACGGCAAAACAGAAATGTACTTGGACATGCTAAGAGAATGCTTCAATCTTAATGTAGGTGTTTATTACCTTATTATAAAAATTGCGAAACTTTCGAACAATGTAAACAAACCTAAGATAGTGTTAGACTGACAATATTTCTTTGAATTGTATGTTTACATTTTTCGCATCTTCTATAAAAAGCAAGTATAATAACATCATTAATAATTTCATACTGAACCACATACATACACATTGTGTCTGCACATATGCACCACTGTCTGCACCACTAGGGTGGGTCACTGATGTATGAAGAAAAAAAAAGTATTTGTTTTTTACTGGGCACAGTTTTAAATAGTTCTGCAATTAAGTCGACAAAGAGTGTGCTAAACGATTTGGCCATCGGAATTAATTTTCTGCCTCTGGATCTAATTGGCTGACGAAAAATGACCCATCCTAATATATGTATACCTTATAGTTGATAAAATAGTTTAACACTTTTGGTGACACTACATCAATATACATGTATGGTTAAACAACGCTTAACTCTTACACTGTCAGCAAAAGTATTTTATCCCCTCAACATGGTGACCGGAGAGGTTGTCTGTCACCAATGTAAATGGAAATTAGAATTTTAGAAAGAAGAAGAAAAATAATTTATTCAGTGCACTTAAAATACAAACATGAGTACAAACTATAACATACAAACTTGTTAGATACCTTGATGCTGGTCTTCCGTGAAAACCATTTTGTTGGAGTGTGACAATGCATAATTTTCTTTTCAAAGATTAATTTACAGTAGTACATTATTGACAGACCACATAAGATGGGATATGAACACAATTCCACATACCTGTAGTTTACATGGTAATCACTATCAGATATATTAGAACAGCTACAGTGCTCAAAAATATCTGAACATGCAAACTGACGCCATGACAATAGAAGCCTGTCAGATTATGTAACCACCGTGGCAGCTCTGATATATCTAATGTACCTATCTTTTATTATTATTATTTCTTGTTATTCAGGCAGACAGTTGAGACAACTGATAGTGCCTGTATCCAATGCCTCTTGGTCCAATATTGTTTCAAGATATATTTTTGGACACATGCTTATCCAATCTGTTTTTAAATTACAAAGTAAGAAATTAAATACTAGAAAGGAAAGAGAACCCAGGTACAATTATAGAAAAGCGGATTTTGAAAAAATCAATTCGCATTTGGGACTTGTTTTACCTCAGAGTTTAGAAATTGTGGACAATGTATGTGATAAATACAACACTTTTATTACCAACGTTAAAAATGCTACTGATCTATTTGTGCCTCGTACAAAAGCAAAGTCTGATACTGGTGACAAGCCTTGGATCACGAATGAAATTCGAAAGTTGATCAGACATAAAGTTGCACTTTGGAATAAATATGTTCTAACTGGGCTGGATGAATCCTATAAAGAATACCGGAAAGCAAACAACAAGCTAACAAATCTTAGTAAAACAAGTAGAATTAAATATGAAACAAATTTGCTAGAAGCAGGTCCGAAAAAGTTTTACTCTTACATACGTCAACAAGTGACTACAAAGGTGAGCATACCTGCCGTTATCGTTGACACTCAAGGCAACACAGTAAACCGTGCCCCTGAAATTGCTGAAGCATTTGCAGACCAGTTCGCTAGTGTTTTTCAAGTAGAACCTTATGATCAATTGCCTAATTTGGAACCATCCCTAAGAATTGAAGATACGATCCCGGACATAATTTTCTCTAGTGATAAGGTCAAGAGTGCTATAAGAGAATTAAAACAAGACTCCTCACCAGGACCGGATGATATTCCAGTTATTCTGCTACAGAATTGCGACATATTAATTGATCTGTTGGCATCCATTATGCAGACTTCATATGATACAGGAGTTCTACCCGAGCTGTGGAAAATAGCAAATGTAACCCCGATATTTAAGAAGGGGAACAAGTTGCATCCATCAAACTACAGACCGATAAGCCTTACCAGCGTACCTTGTAAAGTCATGGAAAAAATAGTAGTGAAGCACATTAGGAACTTCATAACTCTGCACAATGTGATAGGTGACCAACAGCATGGGTTTTGTCCACACCGCTCGACAGTCTCTAACTTACTGTCCTGTCTATCCTCCTGGACTAGAAGTTTCAACGTGAGAGACCCAATTGACGTTATTTACCTTGATTATGAAAAAGCTTTTGATAAAGTGCCCACAACAAGGCTTCTTCACAAGTTGGAACATGTTGGGATTAGAGGGAAATTGCTTAAATGGATAGAGAGTTTCTTACGACGAAGAACCTTTCAAGTGAGAGTTGGCGAAACCTTATCACAGCAACGAGAGATTCTTAGTGGAGTACCTCAGGGTTCCGTTCTGGGCCCTGTACTTTACATATTATACACATTTGACCTGCCATATTGCCTAAATTGCAGTGTAACTACGTTTGCTGATGATACTAAACTTTATGCTAACCCATTGGAAGATTACGATCAACTACAGGACGATTTAAATAACATCGCAGACTGGTCCAAGAAATGGCTCTTAAAACTCAACTCTTCCAAGTGTACTGTACTCCACATAGGCAATCGTAATCCTCGCTTAACCTACAACCTAGAAGGAACTGCACTACACACTGTCAACGTACAAATGGATCTGGGCGTCAAGATATCTGAAGACCTGAAGTGGGAGGAACACATCACTGCAATAGTAAAGAAAGCGAGAAGCTTAATTTACCTCACGAGGAAGGCTTTTAGATGTCTGACGCCGGAGATGGTGCTGAAGATTTATAAGACATACATTAGGCCTCTATTGGAGTATGGTTTTCAAACCTGGAGTCCATACTTTGTTAAAGATATTGAGATGCTCGAGAAGGTACAGAGAAGTTTCACCAAACTGCCAAAAAAACTAAAGAACAAACCGTATGACGAGAGATTACAGAAACTGAAGCTTACAACTTTGAAGCAACGCAGAGAACGTGGTGACCTAATTGAGACATTTAAAATTCTAACGGGACACTATAATCTGAAAGATTTCCACAACATCTATACGCGCCACAATAATAATCGTCTCAGGGGTCATCACTTAAAATTGCTCGCTCGCAGGTCATACAGCAACCCCCACAGACACTTCTTGAGTAACAGAGTGGTCAATACTTGGAACAAACTCCCGGAGGATGTAGTTTCAGCTCTCAGCATCAACCAATTCAAAAACAGATTGGATAAGCACATGTCCAAAAATACATCTTGAAATGTGACCAAGAGGCATTGGATACAGGCACCATCAGTTGTCTCAACTGTCTGCCTGAATTACAAGAAATAATAATAATAATAAAATAATAATAATAAATTGGTTGATGCTGAAAGCCGAAACTACATCCTCCGGGAGTTAGCCCCAAGTATTGACCATTCTGTTACTCAAGAAGTGTCTATCTATTTGTAACTTTCAGATTATTTTGGGAAAACCTGAATATGGAATCTGTGAAGTATGTGTTGGCCGCCTACGGGATGCAAGTAATTTCAAGTGTCAAGTCGAACACTGCCAGGCAGAGCTGCACAAACTGTTGCAAATAGCAGTCCCAGAACCAGATAGATTAGATGGAAGATCCTTAAAACAACCACAACTTAATACAGGTATTTTAAAAGTTGAATGCATCTTCACTAGACAATTGCTATGCAAAGCAACTAGACTGATTCACAATAATCCCTGCAGTTTACTAATTTGCTACTTGACAGTTATCACAAAAGCATTGCAAAAATTATTCACATGTTTATTTTGTGGCTTATTTGTTTTGCCTCTGTACATATTGACCGACTTCAAAAACAGGAGGAGGTTCTCAATTCAACTATTAACATTAATAGAAACTGTAACTTAAGTGGTCCCTTTTGGATAAAAACCTCCTCCAATTATTTCCAATTTGTCTATTGGTAGCGATTGTCATCCAACATGCATATATTATGTTCCTGCAGTCTTTATAATATCATCTAGGGATTCAAGGCAATACCTTTTTGGGTTAAGGAGGTGTTCAAAAAGCATACACAATTACACATGTCTCAAAATCATAAAGACTTTAAAAATTCCTGGTCAAAATTATTTTTTTTGGCAGTAATAGTTGTGTCTTTGTCGCAGGTGATATCAAATTGGAAAAATCGGATGTTGTGATGCCTGATGAAGAGATAGCTTCAGGTAAGACAAGGGTGAATTTCATATAATTAGTATGAAAAACAAACATCATCAGGTCCACGCTGAAAGAGCAATCTCGCGTGGAAAATGAGACGTTTGATGGTCCCGTTTTATCCATTTATTGTGCTAAGCGTCACATTCGCACTTGCATGCTTGTTAAAGCGTGATGGCTGACGGCAACGCCGACAAACGATTAGACGCGGTACCATCATAATCAAGGATCGGACAAACGCCCAGCATTATGAAAACATAACCCTGTTCCATACAATAGAGACTTCCTTATCTTATGATGTTAACATATTTAATTATATAAGATCTTTTTAATTTATTAATATACGCGATATAATCCGTTTGAATAGTTTTATCTCATGAATAACTATCGCGGTAACAGAAAAAGATATTTCACACTCAGTATCTAGTTCAAAATGGAATATCAAAAATTCTAAATCTTTTGTTGGTCACAACCATGGTGTGTAGAAGGAGTGGGGAATTGGGGATCTCCTAAATAGATACTTTGTTTCAGTGTTAAAAAAAAAACTATATACATATATAAAAGAAGAAGCTCCCTGGCAAAGATGCACGCACAGCCAAAACCCCTGGTCCTAGAGACTCCTAATTTGGCACGTAGGTTCCTTTTATGGTGTAGATGAGCACTAAGAAAGGATTTTTCAAAATTCACCTTCTAAGGGGTTGAAATGGGGGTCCAAAGTTTGTATGGCGAAATAAGATTAGTAGAACTATTTTATCCGAAACTTCGCAAGAGTATTCTTTAAAGTAATTGAGTTAAGGTATGTTTAAGGTTTTTTGAAAATTCAACCCCTGAAAAAGGTAAAAAGGGTGACGAAATGAAAAAATCAAGTTGGGTATCGTTTCTATGGTTTATCGGGACGTAGATCGCGAATACAATAACGATTTTAAAATTTAACGCGGCGGACGTGAAATACTATGTACTTGTACACGGTTATGGTGTGATGGGGTAAAATTCGAAAAAAAACTATAGTTTTATTATTTATGCCTTTATAGTTAGTTTTATTATATATGCTATAGTTTTATTATTTATTGCCGTGTGGTGACGGCAGTAAGAATACAACTGTCACCACCCCAACTCCTCCTGCGGGTGTCGTAAGAGTCGACTAAGGGATTGAAGTGTCACTGACCATTTTACAAGATTGATGATGGGCAGCAGCGTCATCATAGTGGACACATTACTGCGATCGCCAATCCGCTTGCCCAGCGTGGCGATTATGGGCATTTACCTCCTAATGCGTCTATACGCATAGTTAATAGGAGAGGCCTACGTCCAGCAGTGGACTAACATAGGCTGATGATGATGATGATGATGATGATGATGATTATTTATGTTCATTTCTGGTTCTGAAGATTCCAAATTTAGCGCGTAGGTTTCTTTGAGGGTGTAGGGGTGCTCTAAAAAATGTTGAATCGAAATCCACTCCCTAGAGGGTGCAATGGGGGTCCAAAGTTTGTATGGCGAAACAAGATTAGTTGGACTATTTTGTCCGAAACTTCGTTGGAGTATTCTTCAAAGTAATAGAGTAAAGATATGTTGCAGGTTTTTTGAAAATGTAACCCCTGAAAAAGGTAAAAAGGGTGATGAAGTGAAAACCTCAAGATGGGTATCGTTTCTATGGTTTATCGGGACGTAGATCACGAAAACAATAACGATTTTAAAATTTTACGCGGCGGACGTGAAATACTGTTATGGTGTTATGTTCACGGTTATGGTGTGATGGGGTAAAATTCGAAAAAAACAATACAGTTTTATTATTTATGTTCATCTCTGATAATAAAGATTCCAAATTTAGCGCGTAGGTTTCTTTGAGGGGTGCTCTAAAAAAGGTTAAGTCGAAATCCAATCCCTAGAGGGTGCAATGGGGGTCCAAAGTTTGTATGGCGAAACAAGATTAGTTGGACTATTTTGTCCGAAACTTCGTAGGAGTATTCTTCAAAATTATAGAGTAAAGATATGTTGCAGTTTTTTTGAAAATTTAACCCCTGAAAAAGGGTGATGAAGTGAAAAAATTAAGTTCGGTATCGTTTCTATGGTTTATCGGGACGTAGATCAGGAAAACAATAACGATTTTAAAATTTAACGTGGCAGACGTGAAATACTGTGAACACAGTTATGGTGTGATGGGGTAAAATTCGAAAAGTATCAATATAATTTTATTATTTATGTTAATTTCTGGTTCTAGAGATTCCAAATATAGCGCGCAGGTTTCTTTGAGGGTGCAGGGGTGCTCTAAAAAAGGTTAAGTCAAAATCCACGTATTAAGCCAAAAGTTTGTACGGGGAAACTTGACTATTTAAACTGTTTTATCCGAAACTTCACAGGAGTATTCCCAAACATAAATGACTAACGACATGTTTTAGGGTTTTTTGAGAATTCAACTCTTGAAAGTGGTAAAAAGGTTAAACAGTAAAAAACAACATGGTTATCGTTTCTATAGTCTATCGTGTCGCTGTACCGAGGTGTACGTGAAATACCATCTCCTCTGTTATGGTCTCATGGGCTTGCGGGTAGCACCAGTTGCGACAGGGGTATCGTTTTTATGTTTATTTCTGATTCAAAAAATCTAAATATAGCAGGTTAACCAACGTTAATACCCTTTTAAGTTTTCCTGAGTTTTCACGCGATAGTAATCAAAAGTACATATATCTGTGTATCCAAGAGGTTTTTTATAAAGTCAAAACAGCCGTCACCATAAATTTCGTCATTTTTGATCCAATTGTATAAATCGATGTATCGGATCCCAGAGGGTCTTATTAACAAACTGCAAAAAAGACTGCCTATTAAATTTCCGTTTCAATGATAGTTTATCATCAAAACACAACAATCACCTATGTGAGTGTATGTAAACTTTTAATGATGAAAAACATTTGTCGGTTACCAGATGGTAAAGATGACCATAATATAAATAAATAAATAATAAATATCTTGGGACATCTTACACAAATCGACCTAGTCCCACGGTAAGCTCAATTAAGGCTTGTAATGTGGGTACCAGGCGACGATATATATAATAGATAGATACATATAGATACTTAAATACATAGACAGCCATGACCAAGGAACAAACATTTGTGATAAATAAATACACAAAGAATGCCCTCGCCGGGATTCGAACCCGGAACCTCCAGCTTCGTAGGCAGGGTCACTACCAACTAGGCTACGGAGGCTGACAATATGATAGCGGATTTTGATAATAATCGATATCTGAAATGTTATAACGTTCTAAGTAATGAATTTGAGGTCAAATTTGCACAAAATTATCGGCACCTTGAATTTATTTAGTTTGAATCCGACCTCAATAAAAATCGGTATCTTATTAGGATTCAAGGGGGTTTTTCATAAAGATGCCTCACAAAAGGTAGGAACAAAAAGTGAGAAGCTATCACATCTAAAATTTCTAGGACTTTGATTTGATATTGATAAAAAGCGATACCGAAAGTGGAAGTTCTTCATATGTACTTTTAAGTCAAAATTGCAAGAAAAGTTCGCCATCTGGAATTTAGGTCTTAAGTTTAAAACGACCGTGATAAAAATTGATAAAACGCGGCCGAACCGCGGGTAAAAGCACCATCCGCCACACTCAAATCCGTTAAGACAAACGCGAGATAATCGCGGGAAAACATTAACACGCAGTGAATAGATATTAGAACGCTTGCGAAGCCACGGGTAACTGCTAGTATCTTATAAAATAAAATGTGTTAGTATCATAATATAATGAAGTCTCTACTGTCCGGAACAGGGTTATGTATTCAAAATGACGGGCGTTTGTCCGATCCTTGATCATAATTAAGCCTACAGGTAGGTCGATGTAGACACGCTCGCCCGAGGCGTGCGACATCGGTCGTTTCTCCGACGTTTTACGTTGACCAAGCCGTCTTGAGTTTGTATTTCGCTTTACCAACCGTGATGCATACAATTTTTAACCGACTTCAAAAAAGGAGGAGGTTCTCAATTCGACTGTTTTTTTTTAATTTTTTTTTATTTTTGTTGTATGTATGTTACCCAATATCTCCGAGAATAGTGAACCGATTTTAAAATTTCTTTTTGTGATCGAACGTGTATTACCCCGAGATGGTCCCGTTGGCACCAAGTTGCGGTCTGATGATGGGATCTTGGAGAAATCGAGGGATCTCTTCAATTGTTATAGGTACATGTATGGCGCTTTTGGTAATTTTCATTCATTTACAAGAATTTGCATTCAGAAAGTAGGATTTGAGGAAACCAATGATGGAAACAAATCGGGAATCTTGGAGAAACCGGTTGAAGTCGGTTTTTTTAATTTTTAATTTGGTGATTATTTTCATCACCCTTGTTGACAAAAAAATTAATTTTGAGACAAAATATTATTAATTGACGGCATAGCGGCATGCATAGCGGGAGTCATAGAAAAGTGAAATTCCCTAGGGAATAATAGAAATGTCAGTAGGACATATTTTGTCTTATTTTTTTTTTTCGGCAAGTGTGATGAAAAACATTGTATGCATCACGGTCGGTAAACGGAATAATAACTCGAGTCATTAAAAGCCCTCTGCCTACGGCGTCGTCTTCTAACACTCTCAGTTAGTAATTCCGTTCTTACCTCCCTTGATGCACAATGTACTATTAAGAAATTTAGTGTCGTGCCTCACCATATGGCTAAAAAACAATTTTTTATTTTTCTAGAACCTATTAAAGTTCTCAACATTCATACCGGTTTACTTATTTTGTTATTGCTTTAAATTACTGAAATGATGTTGTTTTGTTTCAGGAGAACTATATGATGAAGCAGACACTCCGGCATCTGCCATAGCCATCCCAATCTCCCCTGAACCAGCTCCGTTCGTCACAGCACACACGTGCGACATCTGTCACAAATCCTTCGACCACCGATCCAGGCTCAAAGTTCATAGACGAATACACACAGGAGAAAAACCTTACGCGTGCAATGTATGCAACAAAAGATTTGCTCAAAAGGGAAACTTAAACGCTCACTTTAAATATCATTCAGGGGACTTTCAATTCTCCTGTGATTTATGCGACACGCGATTCACACAAAAATCTCACTGGAGTAAACATATGTTGATACATACTGGTGAAAAACCGCATAAATGTAAAGTGTGCAAGAAACAATTTAGACAAAAAGGTAGTTTAAATGTTCATTTAAAAATACACTTAAAATCTGAAGATACTGTTGGACCAGGTGAACTGCCAGCATGGAAAAGGAGAACCAAAAATAAATATCATTTAACAGTTGATAAACCGCATACCTGTCATATATGTAGAAAACAATTTGCGGAAAAATGCAACTTAAATGCTCATCTTAAAAACCACACCGGGGATTACCAATTCTCCTGCGACGTCTGCGAAAGAAAATTTTCATCTAAAGCTAGCTTGGATACTCATAAATTTGTTCATATGGGGGGTAAACCGTTCACTTGCGAGATATGTCATAAACAATATACAACAAAAAGTGTTTTAAAACTTCATTCAAAAATTCACTCGGGAGATTACAGTTTTTCTTGCGATGTATGCACTAAACGATTCATACAAAAAGAAGCATTGATAAAACATATGCGTGTTCACACAGGTGAAAAGCCTTATTCCTGTGATATATGCCAACGGAAGTTCTCATATAAATGCGGTTTAAAGAGTCATTTGATAGTCAGACATGGTCAAGTTCTAGACCGTCCCAATCAACCTGTCCCATCATATTCATGTGAACTATGCAGCAAGCAATTTAAATTTAAGTCCGCCTTAAAAAGGCACATACATACACACACAGGCGAGAAAGAATTTAGCTGCGATATTTGTGGAAAACAATTTTCACTAAAGAGTTCTTTAACGAAGCACATAGATATACATATGGGAAAAAAGCCACATATGTGTGAAATTTGCAGCAAAAGATTCACACTAAAAAGCACCTTAAGAGCTCATAGGGAAACACATAACGAAGAGAGACCATTTTCCTGCGAAATATGTAATAAAAGATTCAGACTGAGCAAGTGTTTACAAGACCACATGAAGGTGCATGACGATTTTAAGCAACACTCATGTGAAGTCTGCGGTCAGCAATTCAGACATAAATCTGCTTTAACGGTTCATATAAGAAGACTGCACCTTAAAGAGAGACCACATACTTGTGATGTATGTGGCAAGACTTTTCCAGTACTCGCTGAATTAAAAACACATTATCGTGTTCACACTGGAGAGAGACCCTACGCTTGTTCGGTCTGCCACAAGAAATTCCATCGACACGATGGGATCAGAAGGCATCTTATACGTGTTCATCGTGAAAAACCAACAAAGTATATTAAATTGAAAGAGTTTTCTGATAACAGCTAAAAAGTGTAAATTTCATACCTTCACCAATATTCATGGTAGTGAGCCGATCAATATTCGACTATTCGTATCTAGTCACTGTTTCTATTCAAACGATGGTAGGTAAGTACTTGTTGAAAAAAAAAACATTATATGTGTACAATATCTTTATTAATGTCGTCACAACTATTTTAAAGTAATGGCAGTGCCATTGTGCTACTTTATAATAACAAGGAACTCATTTTTGATATTAACGGTCTTGAATAACAAATTATAAAAAACCAGCTAAGACCTATACTGAGCATGTCGGGCCATGGTTCCGTGGTTATTCAAAAATAGCTTGGCCGATTATGTTTGAAATATTTTCATGTTAAAGTATTCTTTAAGCCCACTATTCATGATTATTTTGATATTTTTTGGACTCACGGATCAAAAGTTGGAGCGGTCGAGAACATTTTTTTTTATTGGGGAGTGGTTATTTCCGAAAATATTAACTTTAGAAAAATTATTTCCTTTGGGACCCTTATTCTACTTAAAAGATTTATTACATTACAATAAAAAAAAACATCCAAACTTTACTAGTAGAGGAAGTACCCGAAAACTTTTTTTCTATATTTTAATCTACGTCTCTATATTCTACTTACGTTTGTTTTTTTGAAATTTATTTTTCTATACTTTGTCGGCGTGATTAATATGTATACCTAATTGCAAATTTCTAGTACATACCAACGTTCAAGGAACTATACTGTGGACAGACAGACAGACGAACTGACAGACGTGCACGGCGAAACTATAAAGATAGTTTACTACGGAACCCTAAAAATCAAGGAAATGTACATTGAAAGAATCTCCGTCCGACCCGTTCACTAGAAAAAGTACTCCAATACTTTAGTGAAGGCACAAATGTAGGAATTTAATTATTAGCTATTATCGACATCGACATATAAAATGACATCAATTGTTTCATGTGAAGAATTGTACCATAAATCGTCTGGGCTATCCGAGATTGGGCCCAAGGATATTCGTTAGCCAAGTCAACGTTGATTTTAGATATAGATATAATGGAGTATCACCATTCGCTCATCTCTAAGAATGTTTTTTGAAATAAACTCTTTTTAAGGTTCCGTAGCCAAAATGGCAAAAACGGAACCTTTATAGTTTCGCCATGTCCGTCTATCCGTCTGTCCGCAGCATAGCTCAGTGGCCGTTAGTACTAGAAATCTGCAATTTGGTACAGGTATAGGTACATATTAATCATGCCAACAAAGTGGTAGAATAATAACTAGACAAATTTTATTTTTTCGGATCCCTCCCCAACTAGTGAAGTGGGGGATGATTTTTTTTATTTGCGGTAATCCTAAAGTGTGGGGTATCATTGAATAGGTCTCTTAAAAAAAAAGCATTCTTCTAAAGCCAATATTTTCAGAGATAATCGCTCCAGAAGAAAAAAAAATGTTTTTTTTTTGACAAAAAGATGGGAACCCTATACTGAGCGTGGCCCGACATGCTCTTGGCCGGTTTTTTAAACACTGAGTTTAATTTACCGGTGTCTGTGTGTGGAATTTCGAAACCTCGTAAGACCCACCACAGTTACTTTTCCTATTTTTAATTGGAACCTTGTTCTATATGTAAAATGGTAAGAATTTAGTTTGTTTCAAAAAACAATGAAATAAGAGAAATTCTACTTTAATTGATCCATGAAAGATTTAAATTAGATTGCTACAACTATGTACCTACGTTGTGTTCACGACGAAGAAAACGTGTGACATAATCATGGTAAATAGACTTATATGTGTTAAAAAATAAAGAATAGGTAAATAAATAACGTACATGTTAGGATAAGCAAAAGTAGGTATAAGTGTAAATAGATAGACGAATAACACCCAAATAGGTTGTTTTTCAAATAAAGTATTTATGCTAAGTTGTTTCAATTGTAGGCTAGGAACAAGGGCGAAACCGGATCCATGTTTCTAGAACAAATCTAGGCGGGGAATAGGCTAGTACTGGGTGCCTATTAGGAACACCCTGTCCACCGATCTCTCAATAGGAATCTAATAAGAATTAAGTTTTCTAATAAGATTCTAATTAGAATTAAAATATAATGTACATATGTAAATAAAGATCATTGTGATAGATAAAGATTCGCTAGGGGAAGGAGATGAGACGAGATGAGAGGGGGACGATATACCCCGTCGCCGAACCGGGGGAATAAAAGGCGGGCGCGCGGACGCGTCCGCGTCATTCTGCGTACGACCGCCGCGTGCCGAGCGCACGCGCCCGCTGCGACAAGAAAGTGCAAAGTGCCATTGATACGGATTACAGTGTACAAGGATTTTTTCAACACCGGATGTGAGAAGATTTGAGAAATGGGACCTCCCGACGACAACAAGACCCCGCCCGGGCCCCCTGCCCCCCAGGCAGAGGAACCCCGGGGACTTTTGCCGCCCGAATCGCGACCGACCATCATCTCAAACATCAATGTAAGTACTCACCTCGGGCCGCCCTCGGGCGTCCCGAGTACATCGGACTTAGGATTCACAAACCAACATCGACTTGACCAATCTGAAGACAAGACGACGACAGCGACCCCGACAGAACACGACGCACCGGGCCTGGATGGAGGTTTCCTAATGATACTGGTTAGGGAGTTCCTCCAGATCTACGACCCAATTGGCGCTAAAAAATTCGACGCGTTCATGCGGGACGCCTGCGATCGCCGTATCCAAGTGTACCGCAGGCGCCCGGCAAATCTGGAGGAGTGCCTCCTTGAGGCTGTAGAAACCTCCAAAAGGGCCCTACTCGACGGGAAATTACACATCAAATTGACTGAAGACGAAAAGAAACTCGAAACGACCGATCTCTCTCGCCGCGCCTCCGGCGCCATCTCTCGAGCGGAAGGCGCACTAAAAGTCGCCGCGCCCTCGGCCACGCCCCGAAAGGGGAAGGTCGGGAAAATCGAGACCCGAAGGCGCGCCGAGAGGCTCACTAAAAGCCAGACGAGGACAAGAGACTGCTCCCGCTCACCCTTTCCCACCAAGGCGTCCTCCTCTAGCGAGGACGACCCCAAGACCCCCCCGAACCCCCCTACTTTGGACGCGTCCATGTCGTCATCCTCGGACGAGGGTGACGACATGGGCGACGTGGCCCAGGGCCTTACAGGGCCCAAGTGGCAAAAGGTGGAAGGGAGGAAGGGAAGGGCGAAGAGGAAGCAGCCTCCCCCCCAGACCCCGGGCCCTCAGCCCACCCCCTCCCCAAACCCCCAGACAATCACCCCAACCCCAGCTCCAAGAACCTCGACGGCCGCCACATCCGCCCGACCCACCGCCACCACCACGACCCCAAACCACAACCACCCGACGGTCTGCAGACCACCAGACCCCCAAGACCTTTTATAGTAATAATTAAAGACAAGACAAAGTACCATGCCGTGCTCTCCCTCCTCGCCCAACGGGGAGTTAGGGTACAGGGCAGCAACTGCCAGGACGGTATCCGCCTGGCAGTTGAGGGGGTGGACCAATACAGGACCACCATAAAACTAATTGACGATATGAAGATCCCCAGGATCAGAGATCGGTTCCCGTAGGAATGTTTTTTCAGGGCGGTGTTGAGGGGAATTCCCAAGGAATTCTCCTCAAACGAGGTTCTGGCAGACCTCCGGGAACAGGGGATCGAAGCGGTAGAAGTCCACCGCCTCCACAACCGCAAGAAGGGACAGTACGACATGGTACTTGTGAAAGTACAAAAAGGATCCAAGGAAAACGACATTTTAAAAATATCGGAGGTCTGCAAACTGTCGGGTGTTCGTGCAGAACATCCACGGGCACTGGACGGGGAGCTGCAGTGCTTTAAGTGCCAAGGATACGGCCACACTCAACGCATGTGCACCTTCCCGCCCAAGTGCGTCAAATGCGCTGGCGACCACCCGTCCTGGGAGTGCGGTCGCACGCCGGATGCCCCTGTGGCATGCACCAGGTGCGGCACGGTCGGGCTTCACCCGGCCAGCTACCGTGGGTGCCCCATGGCACATCTGCTGCAGGATGGTCTGGAGTTCGACCTCATAGCCCCTCTAGAACCTACTCACTACCCTAACATCATAGACCACAGACCCGACATTCTCGACCTTGTACTTCTAAAGAACGTATCGCTCACGATGCGTTCTATAGAAGTAGTACACGAACTAGATTCTGATCATAGGCCAGTCATCTTGCGACTCGGCCCCCCCGATAGTAACTCCCCAAGTACCAGAACACTCGTGGACTGGGAAAAGGTGAAAGAAGGCCTCCTCCAGGCTCCCTCTGACATCTTAGATACACCCGTTACCACTAAAGAACAGACAGACGCTGCGATCGACCTGTACACCGACCATCTCTCCTCTGAGTGTAGAGAGGCCTCCAGGGAGGTACCGGATGACGAGTCCCGTCGCCGGCCCCTCCCGACGGGCCTGAGAAGGCTGTTGGACAGGAAGAACGCAGCTATAAGACAATACTCTCGATTCCCGTCGGACGATAATCGGAGATCTATGAGATCCTTGCAACGCGAGGTAAGGATCAAGATTGCCGATTATCGTGCGACCCAATTCAGCAATCTGCTTGGGAATATTTCGCCAGGGCACAATGCCTACTGGAAATTAGCGAAATATTTCAAAGCAGACCAAGTAACGACAATACCCCCCCTACAGAGGCCAGACCATCCTACCCCGGCCTTTGAGGACGAGGAAAAGGCCGAGAGCCTTGCAGCGAGCCTGGAAGGGCAATGCAGTCCCAGCACTACCTACCTAGACCCTACCCACACCACCTATGTAGAATCCATAGTCCCCGAGATCCTATCCTTCCCTCTCCTCGACGCCCCTATCAACCCAGTCACCCCTGATGAACTCCTACTCCTCATCAGGGGCCTACACCGGAGGAAGGCTCCAGGAGCGGATGGAATTTCCAACCAGCTCCTGAAACTTCTGCCCGGTCCCCATCTTGACTTCCTATCCAAACTCCTCTCCGCAGCCCTGGCTAACAGCCATTTTCCATCCGCCTGGAAGGTTGCCACGGTCATCGGCATACCTAAACCAGGCAAACCCAAGACCCTTCCCTCCTCCTACAGACCCATCAGCCTCCTCAGCTCCCTGGGGAAACTATATGAAAGGATAGTGCTAACACGTATCCAGGCTTGGTGCAATGAGAACAATATTCTCATTCAGGAGCAGTTTGGCTTCAGGGCCAGACACTCCTGCGTACACCAAGTCCACAGGATCGTGGAGCACGTCCTGGATGGCTTCTCGCGATTGGGTGGGCTCAAAACCGGAGCGATCTTTCTAGACGTAGCGAAAGCCTTTGACAGAGTCTGGCACCCTGGCTTGGTATACAAGTTATACCAGCTAGGCATGCCAGATCGCCTCCTACACCTAGTAGGAGACTTTCTGTCAGAGCGCCATTTCCGCTACAGAGTAGAAAGATCGCTATCGGACCCCCACCCCATCCGAGCAGGCGTTCCTCAGGGGTCTGCGCTGTCCCCCCTCCTGTACTCCCTCTACACCAATGACATCCCCAAACACCCATCCGTCCAGCTGGCACTATTCGCTGATGACACCGCCCTCTTCTTCACCCACACCACTCTTTCCGTGATTCGCAGAGAACTCCAGAGTGCCATCAATTCCCTCGGGGATTGGTGTAAGCTCTGGAGGATCGAAGTGAATCCCGAAAAGAGTGCTGCCATCCTCTTCCACCCTACCCTTCGCACCCGCCCAGACATCCCACCTATCACCCTTTATGACAAAGCGATCCCTTATGACACCAAGGTGAAATACCTTGGTGTCACACTGGACTCGCGCCTCACCTTCCGTCCCCACCTGGAGAAAGTCAGAGCGAAGGCTTTGTTTGTCATGAACCGCCTGGGCCCCATGACAAACAAAGCCTCGAAACTTTCCTCCAGGAACAAAGTCCACCTTTTCAAGACCGTAGTCCGTCCCATTTTCTCCTACGCCTGTCCCGTCTTCTCCTATCTTGGTGAGAGTAGGCTCCAGCCCCTTCAGACCACAAGTTCCTCCGCCGCACCCTTCAGTCCCCTTGGTCCGTTACCAATGTGGACAATCACTACCACGCCCGAATCCCTACCATTTACGACTTTCTCCGCACAGCATCCCGTCATTATTTCGATTCCGCACCCCATCACCCCAATAAGTTAATCCGAGACGCTTCTGACTACCGAGTATCCCCTAAACCCGACCTACCACACCTTATCCCAAGAGGGCATCGTTACCCTAGTCCCCTTCCTACCCGAACAGACCCGCTAACTCCCGACCCGTCCCTTCACATCATGGCGGCCGCCGCTAGCCCCGCCCCCGACCCAAGCCACGCCCCTCCCGACGCTACGCGCTCCGCGCAGACGACAGCCGACCGCCGACGAGCGCGCCCGCGGGGACGCGATATTCGCCGACCTAAGGACGTGCTCAACGACTCCGACGACTACATAACAGCGACAATAAGACAGATTACCGACTCAGCGACTGATCGACAAAGACAAGCGACTGCGACTCTCGACATACATCGCCGGGCCCGCCGCCGGGGCGGGCCACCGCGTACTACCCAATAATACTATACAAAGACACTACGCCGCGCGGTATGTATACATACCGTGCGTTAAACATCTCATCACTACACTATCCACTTAGTTTGAAATGACAAATAACGTAGCATAAAAATTACACTTTACATACACTGCCTCGGGCTGCCCGAGCACCCGAGTGCCCGCGTACATAATAATAATTTATCCGGTGTTCGGGAGGCCCAAAAGGAGACCTCCCAACGCCAGCCAAGACTCCCAGCAAACTCCGCAAGGAGGCTGTAGGCACCCGACAAAAAAAAAAAAAAGCGTCCGCGTCATTCTGCGTTCGACTTCCGTGCGGAGCGCACGCGCCCACAGTGAAAGTGACTAAGTGCCATTACGGATTTTACCTTACCTTTGGATGTGCAAGGAAAACAACTATGGACCCACCAGACGACAAAAAGCCCCCGCCCGGGCCCCCTGCCCCCCAGGCAGAGAAACCCCGGGGACTTTTGCCTCCTAACCCGAAACCGGCCAACTTTTAAAACGACGTAAGATACTCATCTCGGGTCGCCCTCGGGCGTCCCGAGTACACCAGTCAGGTACAACACAATAGGACACCGAACTGACGAAACTACCACGACTAACAATTTGACGACAAAGAACACTGACAATGACGTGCCAGGCCTGGATGGGGACTTCCTCATGATTCTGGTTCGAGAATTCGTACAGATCTATGACCCCAGAGGAGTCAAACGGTTTGACGCCTTCATCCGGGACGCCTGCGATCGCCGGATACAGGTGTACCGCAGACGTCCAGCCAACATCGAGGAGGGCCTCCTTGAGGCAGTCTCCATCTCTAAACAGGCCTTGCTGGACGGTAAACTAACAGTAGACTTAACTGAAGACGACAATATCACTAACATGACCGACCTCTCTCCTAAAGTCGCCCCGCCCACGGCCACGCCCCGAAAGGGGAAGGTCGAGAACATCGATACCCGAAGGCGCGCCAAGAGACGCGCCAAAATGCCAAAATAGGACCAGGGAATGTTCCCGCTCGCCCCTCCCCGCCAAGGCGTCCTCCTCCAGTGAGGACGACCCCAAACTCCCACCGAACCTTCCAATAATTGACGCGTCCATGACATGGGCGACGTGGCCCAGGGTCTTACGGGGCCCAAGTGGCAGAAGGTGGTAGGGAGAAAGGGAAGGGGAAAGAGGAAGCAGCCTCCCCCCCAGATCTCGGGCTCTCAGCCTACCCCCACCCCCCAGACAATCACCCAAACCCCAACCCCAGCACCAAGACCCTCGGCGGCCGCCGCACCCGCTCAACCCAGTCAAGCCAACACCACCCAAACGACTCTGAATACAATTCTTGATCCCACGTCCGACAACCTGCAGACCAGACCACCCAGGCCATTCGTTGTGGTCATTAAAGATAAATCAAAGTACCATGTCGTACTTACCCTCCTCGCCCAGCGAGGAGTAAAGGTTCAAGGTAGCATCTGTCAGGAAGGAATCCGACTGGCAGTCCAGGGGGTGGACCAGTACCGCACGACCATAAAACTCATTGATGACATGAAGATCCCCAGGATTCGTGACCGGTTCCCGGAGGAATGTTTTTTTAGGGCTGTGCTGAGGGGCATTCCCAAGGAATTCTCCTCAGCCGAGGTCCTAACAGACCTCCGGGATCAGGGGATCGAAGCCGTCGAGGTCCACCGCCTTCACAACAGGAAGAAGGGACAGTACGACATGGTACTAGTGAAGGTCCAGAAGGGCCCAAAAGAAAATGACATCTTAAAAATAACAGAAATCTGCAGATTGTCGGGTGTCCGAGCTGAACACCCACGAGCACTGGACGGGGAGCTGCAATGCTTTAAATGCCAAGGGTACGGTCATACCCAGCGCATGTGCACCTCCCCGCCCAAGTGCGTCAAGTGCGCGGGAGACCACCCTTCCTGGGAGTGCGGTCGCCTGCCTGACGTCCCAGTGGCTTGCACCAGGTGCGGCACGGTCGGGTTACACCCGGCCAGCTACCGCGGGTGCCCAATAGCACCAAAACCAAGAACTTACACCGCAGCCGCGCGCCAGGGCGGGGCAGCCTTCCCGCGCACACAACCAAACCTGACCCAAAACCACTTGCCCCCACTTACCCAAACCTTCCAAACCCCCACGACCCCCCAGCACCAATTCCAACGACCAGCCCTGCTCCCTACTCCGACATTCCCTGCTCCTAACGCCTGGTCCCAGCCCGGATCCTCTCCCCTCTCCCCATCGTCTGGCGCCGTCCCCAGCAGGACCCCAATGCTGGAGAGAGCTCGCGCCTTCCGAGCGCGCCTCTCCGCCATTGAGGCCAGGCTCGCTGTGGCCGACGCGAAACTGACTCTTGAAATCCTGGCGGAGTACGACCGCGAACTCGCGGCGTACAGCCTCCAGACTTCTCCTTCATGCCCTTAATGGATCTGCAAGGCAGGAAAGTGCGGCCTAAATCGATTAACATAGCCACGTATAATGTTAACGGCATTAAGGGCATGAAGGACGAGATCATCACTTTCCTCGACTCCCATAACATCCACTTACTCCTACTCCAAGAAACCTTCCTCAAGCCCAATCACAGAACCTTCCGTATCCCAGGATACTCGGTAGTCAGGAACGACAGGTTCCCCATCCGTATGGGGGGAACCCTAATCTTCTACAAATCCCTACTTCACTGCATCCCTCTAGACCCCCCTACTCTCACCAACATAGAAGCATCCGTCTGCCGCATCACACCCGAAGGTCATCCTCCCATCACAATAGTGTCAGCATACCTCCCTCCCGGAAAGTCCCTCCTTCTAAGTGACCTTAAGGAGCTTGCTGATTTGGGACCCTCCGTCTTATTGGGCGGAGACCTAAACAGCAAGCACCAGTCCTGGAACTGCATTGCTCGGAACAGCAACGGCACCAGGCTCTACCATCTGCTGCAGGATGGTCTGGAGTTCGACCTCATAGCCCCTCTAGAACCTACTCACTACCCTAACATCATAGACCACAGACCCGACATTCTTGACCTTGTACTTCTAAAGAACGTATCGCTCACGATGCGTTCTATAGAAGTAGTACACGAACTAGATTCTGATCATAGGCCAGTCATCTTGCGACTCGGCCCCCCCGATAGTAACTCCCCAACACCAGTACCAGAACACTCGTGGACTGGGAAAAGGTGAAAGAAGGCCTCCTCCAGGCTCCCTCTGACATCTTAGATACACCCGTTACCACTAAAGAACAGACAGACGCTGCGATCGACCTGTACACCAACCATCTCTCCTCTGTGTGTAGAGAGGCCTCCAGGGAGGTACCGGATGACGAGTCCCGTCGCCGGCCCCTCCCGACGGGCCTGAGAAGGCTGTTGGACAGGAAGAACGCAGCTATAAGACAATACTCTCGATTCCCGTCGGACGATAATCGGAGATCTATGAGATCCTTGCAACGCGAGGTAAGGATCAAGATTGCCGATTATCGTGCGACCCAATTCAGCAATCTGCTTGGGAATATTTCGCCAGGGCACAATGCCTACTGGAAATTAGCGAAATATTATTATTAATATTATTATTTAATTAGCAGACCAAGTAACGACAATACCCCCCCCTACAGAGGCCAGACCATCCTACCCCGGCCTTTGAGGACGAGGAAAAGGCCGAGTGCCTTGCAGCGAGCCTGGAAGGGCAATGCAGTCCCAGCACTACCTCCCAAGACCCTACCCACACCACCTATGTTGAATCCATAGTCCCCGAGATCCTATCCTGCCCTCTCCTCGACGCCCCTATCAACCCAGTCAGCCCTGATGAACTCCTACTCCTCATCAGGGGCCTACACCGGAGGAAGGCTCCAGGAGCGGATGGAATTTCCAACCAGCTCCTGAAACTTCTGCCCGGTCCCCACCTAGACTTCCTTTCCAAACTCCTCTCCGCAGCCCTGGCTAACAGCCATTTCCCATCCGCCTGGAAGGTTGCCACGGTCATCGGCATACCTAAACCAGGCAAACCCAAGACCCTTCCCTCCTCCTACAGACCCATCAGCCTCCTCAGCTCCCTGGGGAAACTATATGAAAGGATAGTGCTAACACGTATCCAGGCTTGGTGCAATGAGAAAGATATTCTCATTCAGGAGCAGTTTGGCTTCAGGGCCAGACACTCCTGCGTGCACCAAGTCCACAGGATCGTGGAGCACGTCCTGGATGGCTTCTCGCGATTGGGTGGGCTCAAAACCGGAGCGATCTTTCTAGACGTAGCGAAAGCCTTTGACAGAGTCTGGCACCCTGGCTTGGTATACAAGTTATACCAGCTAGGCATGCCAGATCGCCTCCTACACTTAGTAGAAGACTTTCTGTCAGAGCGCCATTTCCGCTACAGAGTAGAAAGATCGCTATCGGACCCCCACCCCATCCGAGCAGGCGTTCCTCAGGGGTCTGCGCTGTCCCCCCTCCTGTACTCCCTCTACACCAATGACATCCCCAAACACCCATCCGTCCAGCTGGCACTATTCGCTGATGACACCGCCCTCTTCTTCACCCACACCACTCTTTCCGTGATTCGCAGAGAACTCCAGAGTGCCATCAATTCCCTCGGGGATTGGTGTAAGCTCTGGAGGATCGAAGTGAATCCCGAAAAGAGTGCTGCCATCCTCTTCCACCCTACCCTTCGCACCCGCCCAGACATCCCACCTATCACCCTTTACGACAAAGCGATCCCTTATGACACCAAGGTGAAGTACCTTGGTGTCACACTGGACTCGCGCCTCACCTTCCGTCCCCACCTGGAGAAAGTCAGAGCGAAGGCTTTGTTTGTCATGAACCGCCTGGGCCCCATGACAAACAAAGCCTCGAAACTTTCCTCCAGGAACAAAGATCACCTTTTCAAGACCGTAGTCCGTCCCATTTTCTCCTACGCCTGTCCCGTCTTCTCCTATCTTGGTGAGAGTAGGCTCCAGCCCCTTCAGACCCTTCAAAACAAGTTCCTCCGCCGCACCCTTCAGTCCCCTTGGTACGTTACCAATGTGGACAATCACTACCACGCCCGAATCCCTACCATTTACGACTTTCTCCGCACAGCATCCCGTCATTATTTCGATTCCGCACCCCATCACCCCAATAAGTTAATCCGAGACGCTTCTGACTACCGAGTATCCCCTAAACCCGACCTACCACACCTTATCCCAAGAGGGCATCGTTACCCTAGTCCCCTTCCTACCCGAACAGACCCGCTAACTCCCGACCCGTCCCTTCACATCATGGCGGCCGCCGCTAGCCCCGCCCCCGACCCAAGCCACGCCCCTCCCGACGCTACGCGCTCCGCGCAGACGACAGCCGACCGCCGACGAGCGCGCCCGCGGGGACGCGATATTCGCCGACCTAAGGACGTGCTCAACGACTCCGACGACTATATAACAGCGACGATAAAACAGATTACCGACTCAGCGACTGATCGAGAAAGACAAGCGACTGCGACTCTCGACATACATCGCCGGTCCCGCCGCCGGGGCCGGCCACCGCGTACTACCCAATAATACTATACAAAGACACTACGCCGCGCGGTATGTATACATACCGCGCGTTAAACATCTCATCACTACACTATCCACTTAGTTTGAAATGACAAATAACGTAGCATTAAAATTACACTTTACATACACTGCCTCGGGCTGCCCGAGCACCCGAGTGCCCGCGTTCTCAAAAATTTATCCGGCGTTCGGGAGGCCCACCAGGAGACCCAACGTCAGCCCAGACACCCAGCTAACTCCAAAAGGAGGCTGTAGGAACCGATCAAAAAAAAAAAAAAAAAAACGCGTCCGCGTCATTCTGCGTACAGTCAAGTGCAAAAATAAGTATCGAAAGAATCCGTTCATAAATATGTTACGACGTTCTTATTACACAGAATTAGAGTGCACTGGGACATAATTTTGAACGTTTTTGTATACCCCTTATTTTGTCTTCGACTGTACGACTTCCGTGCTGAGCGCACGCGCCCACAGCGATAAGCGACCAGTGAAGTGTCTAGTGCCAATACGGATTGAAGTGCCAATACGGATTACCTTACACCTGGATGTGCGAGGATACAAAACATGGGACCACCAGATGACAAAAAGCCCCCGCCCGGGCCCCCGGCCCCCCAGGCAGAGGAGCCCCGGGGACTTTTGCCTCCCGACCCGTTACCGACCAACTTTCACGACGTAAGTACTCACCTCGGGCCGCCCTCGGGCGTCCCGAGTACATCGGCTAAGGGACACCAGGACACCGACAAGACGCAACCTCGACTAACAACTTGACGACGACAGAGACGAAAACCGATGACAAAGACGTGCCAGGCCTGGATTGAGATTTCTTAATGATTCTGGTCAGGGAATTTGTCCAGATTTACGACTCCAAAGGAGCCAAGCGATTGGACGCATTCATGCGGGACGCCTGCGATCGCCGGATTCAGGTGTACCGCAGGCGTCCAGCCGACCTAGAGGAGGGCCTCAGTCGCAATCTCCAAACAGGCCTTGCTGGACGGAAAACTCATTGTGGACTTGACCGAAGACGAAAATAACCTAGACACGACCGACCTCTCTCGCCGCGCCTCCGGCGCCATCTATCGGACTGAATGCACAACTAAAGTCGCCCCACCCTCGGCCACGCCCCGAAAGGGGAAGGTCGAGAACATCTATACCCGAAGCCGCGCCGAGAGACGCGCCAAAAGTCAAAATAGGACCAGGGAATGTTCCCGCTCGCTCCTCCCCGCCAAGGCGTCCTCCTCCAGTGAGGACGACCCCAAACTCCCACCGAACCTTCCAATAATTGACGCGTCCATGACATGGGCGACGTGGCCCAGGGTCTTACGGGGCCCAAGTGGCAGAAGGTGGTAGGGAGAAAGGGAAGGGGAAAGAGGAAGCAGCCTCCCCCCTAGATCTCGGGCTCTCAGCCTACCCCCACCCCCCAGACAATCACCCAAACCCCAACCCCAGCACCAAGACCCTCGGCGGTCGCCGCACCCGCTCAACCCAGTCAAGCCAACACCACCCAAACGACTCTGAATACAATTCCTGATCCCACGTCCGACAACCTGCAGACCAGACCACCCAGGCCATTCGTTGTGGTCATTAAAGATAAATCAAAGTACCATGTCGTACTTACCCTCCTCGCCCAGCGAGGAGTAAAGGTTCAAGGTAGCATCTGTCAGGAAGGAATCCGACTGGCAGTCCAGGGGGTGGACCAGTACCGCACGACCATAAAACTCATTGATGACATGAAGATCCCCAGGATTCGTGACCGGTTCCCGGAGGAATGTTTTTTAGGGCTGTGCTGAGGGGCATTCCCAAGGAATTCTCCTCAGCCGAGGTCCTAACATACCTCCGGGATCAGGGGATCGAAGCGGTCGAGGTCCACCGCCTTCACAACAGGAAGAAGGGACAGTACGACATGGTACTAGTGAAGGTCCAGAAGGGCCCAAAAGAAAATGACATCTTAAAAATAACAGAAATCTGCAGATTGTCGGGTGTCCGAGCTGAACACCCACGAGCACTGGACGGGGAGCTGCAATGCTTTAAATGCCAAGGGTACGGTCATACCCAGCGCATGTGCACCTCCCCGCCCAAGTGCGTTAAGTGCGCGGGAGACCACCCATCCTGGGAGTGCGGTCGCCTGCCCGACGCCCCAGTGGCATGCACTAGGTGCGGCACGGTCGGGTTACACCCGGCCAGCTACCGCGGGTGCCCAATGGCACCAAAACCCAAAACGTACACCGCAGCCGCACGACAGGGCGGGTTAGCCTTCCCGCGCGCTCAACCAAATCTGACCCAGAATCACTTCCCCCCCTTACCCAAACCTTCCAAACCCCCACGACCCCCGATCACCAACTCCAACGACCAGCCCTGCTCCCCACTCCGCCATTCCCTGTACCAAACGCCTGGACCCAGCCAAGACCCTCTCCCCTCCCCCCATCGTGTCGCGCCGTCCCCGGCAGCGCCCCAATGCTGGAGAGAGCTCGATCCTTCCGCGCGCGTCTCTCCGCCATTGAGGCCAGGCTCGCTGGGGCCGACGCGAGACAGACCCTTATAATCCTGGAGGAGTACGACCGCGAAATCGCGGCGTACAGCCTCCAGACTACTCCTTCATGCCCTTGATCGATCTGCAAGGCAGAAAGGACCGTCCTAAAACGATAAACCTCGCCACTTACAAGTTACAACGTTAACGGCATCCAGGGCATGAAGGACGAACTCATAACCTTCCTAGATTTCCACAACATCCATATCCTCCTACTCCAAGAAACCTTCCTAAAACCGAATCACCGTACCTTCCGTCTCCCGGGATACTCGGTAGTCAGAAACGATAGGTTCCCCATTCGCATGGGGGGAACCCTCATTTTTTACAAATCTAACCTTCACTGCATCCCACTTGACCCCCCTACTAGTTCGTTGGGGAGGGACTTACCGGGAGGAAGGTAAACTGACGCGATGGTGATAGGAAGGTGACCTTCGGGTGAGATTCGGCAGATGGAGGCATCTATGTTGGTGAGAGTAGGCTCCAGCCCTTCCAGACTCTGCAAAACAAGTTTCTCCTCCGCACCCTCCAGTCCCCTTGGTATGTCACCAATGGGGACAACCACTACCAAGCTAGGATTCCCACTATCTACGACTTCCTCCGCACCACCTCCCGCCACTATTTTGACTCCGCACCCCATCACCCCAATAAATTAATTTAGGACGCTTCTGACTACTGAGTATCCCCCAAACCCGACATCCCACACCTTATCCCGAAAGGGCACCGTTACCCCAGTCCCCATCCTACCCGAGCAGACCGACCCGTCCCTACACATCATGGCGGCCGCCGCCAGCTCCGCCCCCGACCCAAGCCCGACTCATCCCGACGCCACGCGCTCCGCGCACTCGACAGCCGAGCCGACCGACGACAAGCGCGCCCGCGGGGACGCGATATTCGCCGACCCAAGGACGTGCTCAACGACTCCGACGACTATATTACTGCCACAATAAAACTGATCACGGACCGATCGACAAAGACAAGCGACCGCGACTTTAGACATACATCGCCGGACCCGCCGTCGGGGCCGGCCACCGCTTACTACCCAATAATACTCCACAAAGACACAACGCCGTGCGGTATGTCTAACATACCGCGCGTTAAACTCCGCAACACTACACTACCCACTTAGTTTGATAAGACAAATAGCGTAGCTTTAAAATTACTCTTCACACACACTGCCTCGGACTGTCCGTGCACCCGAGTGCCCGCGTTCTCAAAATTTATCCGGCGTTCGGGAGGCCCAAAAAGGAGACCTCCCAACGACCTGCCACGACACCCAGCTAACTCCACAAAGGAGGCTGTAGGAACCGTCCAAAAAAAAGGCAGATGAAGCTCCCGCCCCACTGTACTATGCAACAGCTGCAGGCGCAGCAATTAGCGTCCGCGACACAAGCGCTAGCGCGGGAGTTGTCGCTAGCGGAACGAGTACGGAGACCGGCCTCGCGGGCCTTTTGCCGTCGCCCACCGCCAGCCCTTCGCGCCGTCGGTGGTAGCCGCGCGCCATCGTACAAAACTGGAGAAGTTAGAATCCGACATGATTCTGATCTCCCAACTCTTGGAAGCGCGGCTGCCTACCGACGACCTCCAGGGCAGCCCATGTAAGGGTAACAAGCCATAGGCTGGGCATCCCGACAGAGCTACAGCCAGTGGATATTAACTTCCTGGAATTCCTGGAAAGGAATCCAGGAGTAATGAAAGCATACAAGCGGGTCCTGACACAAAGATAGCCCACCAGCACCACAAGGACTTGAGAAGAACAAGAAGAGCACAAAGATTTCGCCCCCAAAGGACCTGAGAATACATAGGCGCCGCTCCCGCTCCCATTCCTCGGGAGCCAAGCGACGCGAACGCACCCCTCAACATCCGCAGAGTCGCTATAGAAGGCGCCGGAGCCGGGGAGCTCTGCAACCTGGCAGGCATGAATGTCGTTATGCGCGACCTCTTTGCCCCTCGCCCTCCACCCCCAGCCGCAGCCACTTCACCGACCCCAGCACCACGGACACTGACCTTCCGGCGCCCAACCCCTGACCAGGGATGGGGACAGCAGGAGCTGCCCAACTTGGAGGCGGAGCATCTCCCGATCCACCACCACCAAGGGCTGCCAGCTCTCCTGCCCCGTACAGGCAATGGAGGTGAGCCAACCTCGTCTGTACGGGGGCAGGAACACCGTAGCACCGTAAGCGGACGGCCACTTCCTATGCGGCGAAGGTGGCCTCCCAGCCGCAGCGTGGCCCCGGCGGCCAACAATAACCAGCAACAGCAGCGCCGGTCCAACCCAGCAGCAGCCAGCCCTCCACAGATCAGAGAAAGGTAAGGTACCCCCAAATCCTGATACCCGTCTTCCCGGGCTGGACGAAGACTACAAGCAGCATAGCTTGAGAGCTGAGGTACCCACCCAACTCGAAGCCTAAAGGAAGGGGACTGACCTTCAGCCCCCGCAGCGACGAGGAATACAGGTGCATCGTGAGACACCTGGAGGCGATACAGGCGACAGGAGCGAGCCTACCCTGGGAGCACACCATCGGGGATGAGGGGAAGCAAATGAAGGTGGCGCTGCGAGGGCTTCCGGCTGACACTCCACCCGAAGAAATCAGAGACGCTTGCATTGAGCTCAGATACCCCGTAGAATATGTAAAGCAAATTGATGCTAGGGGGAGAGACAGGGATCTGTGTACTTTACTGTGTATTATACTCTCTGGCCCCTCTAGAGAGTTCAAGGGTACGTACGGGATATCCGAGCTCTTATATATGAGGACGATTAAGATAGAGGCGTGGCGAGGTAGGGAAGGACCCGGCCAGTGCCATCGCTGCCAAGGATTCCGCCACCACTCCAAAGGCCGCCATAGAGATATCAAGTGCGTCAGGTGCGCGAGTCCGCACGCAGCCAAGGACTGCACCAGACCAAAAACTGAACCATGCACTTGTGCGAACTGCACTGGCCCCCATTCGGCCAACTTCAGGAAGTGCCCCGCGTACCTGAAGGAGCTGAGGGCCTGGAAGGCCAGCAGGAACAAGGGCACTAACAAGAGAGGCAGGTCTAGAGGCCAGACCCTCTGTGCCTGGGACACAACTACTGATAGTATTAGTTAGTTAATTGTCGGCGTCTGGGTACTGGAAGAGCGGTGACGGGAGTTTTCAACTATATGCCGAAGACCTGAAACGAACCCTTCGGTCCACAGAAATGGTTTGCGAAGACTGCAGGTCCGCGTTTGAGAGTATGCTGCGCCTTGCTGGGGCTGTGGTAAGGACCCAGCGGGAAATCATAGACGCCCAGTAGGCCATTATTGAAATTATGGCGGGCGCGGGCAGCGCACATGCAGAAGAAGTCCAACAGCAGGTCGGAAGGTTTATGGCACCCACCGGTTCGGTGGTCGTGGTGCGACCCTTGTCGCGGGAGCTGCCGGAACCGGATTTAGAGGGCGAGGATGCCGTGCCCTCAACATTGCCGGAGGCTGGTGCACAGAGGCGTTCCCCATCGCTGCCGCGGATGCTGTCCCCGCTTGAAGAAGCTGCATCCGGAGGTTCGACCCCGACCCTACCTTTTTCTCTGCCGTCGCCGTTGCCGCAAATGATGTCCCCGCTCGGGTCGGCTTCGTCCGGGGGCCGGACCCCGACTCCGACACCTTGTTCGCCGTTGTCGTCCCCGAGTGGGACGGACGTGCCTGGGCTGCCACCTATTCTGTCCCCGCCGCTGCCGCCTATGCTGTCCCCACTGGGGTCGGCCGACGGCGGTTGGACGTCTTCGACCCCGGCGATGGGGCACCCGCCGCTGCTGTCCCCGCAACCTCGATCGCCGCTGCTCTCTGCGATGTCGCCGGATGGGACGAGGACCCCCGAAGCGGCGGACGCCTCGCCGCTGGATTCGGACCGGGCGGAGGGCGAGCTTCCGAGGCTGACTCCGCTGTCGCCGTTCTTCCCGCTGTTGAGCGACGAGTCCGAGACATCGACCCCACCGCCAGCTGTATCCCAGGATGGGGCGGGGTCCTCGACCTCCGCACCCTCTCCAGGCGGAGAGAGTGCTGGAGAGTCAGGCCCGGAGCAATATGAAGATTCCGGTAGCTCATGGCGGCCCGCGACGGAGGAAAACTCGCGCAGTTCGGGCTGTCACTGTGGATCTGCCGGAAAATCGCAGATGGCGATTAATGACACTTCTCCGACGCGAGCCGAGGCGGGGCCGACCGAGGGAGAAAGCTACTGTCCGGCAGTGCGCGTTCTGCGGATATTTTTCGCGGAACCGCAACCTAACGCGACACTTAAAGACGCGGCACCGGGGACTGGAGCCCCGCGAGCAGGCTACAGCGTTCGCCGTTTACGGATGCATAAAAACGGAGGAACCGCATGTGTACTGCCCGCCCCAGTTCGCCCTGCCGGAGACGCTCCTGCGGAAGATGACAGGAATCGACCGGGAGTGGCTGTTGGCGGCTCGCCGCCAATAGCCACTCCCGACATATAATCGCTGCAGCCGAGGCTGTCGCTACGGCCTGCGATTAGCACCAGCCAAAAAGGGCTCAGCCTTGTCAGCCTCCTCTACGTACACCTAGAAGGTAAATGTGATGAGATGACTCGTAACGCGTCCGCATCAGTTACAAGCAAGTGGGATCCTCCTCCGCCTTCAGCAGTACAAGAAGTATCTCCTGGTCGATAGCTAATAAATGTATGCAAATTACAGATTCGAACGAAAAGTCACGTGACTGTTTCCATAATTTGTTATGGTCACGTGACTTGTCGTATTGTACTCGTTACGCGTCCGCGTCAGTTAAAAGCAAGCGGGATCCTCCTCCGCCCTCAGCAGTACAAGAAGTATCTCCTGGTTGTTTCTCTCTACCACCGCATTCCCGCTATCCCTATTTTTATACAGTCCATCAAAATCAATCTCCACGCAAGTGGTAAAGGCTATAATTAGGGCCATCACGTACGGTCACGTACACATTGTAATGTACCTACGTTGGGTCTTACAAGGTTAAAGAAATGGGGGCTCTTGCTGCGTCGTCTTTCATCAGTTCCGCCACTTCCGCTAGATTGTTTTCTGTTATTCCGTTTACTATAATACATTCGCAATGCATGTCAAATCCGACACAATCTTAATCGGTCTCAATCCGAGCGTCGTGAGGGAGGTGCTAATCCAAGAGGCTGGTGGACGCTATATCGGTATTAAACCAGCAAGTCTAGCCAAGACGCCATCCCGCAATCGTATACGACAAGCGATAGCTAATAAATGTATATACGGCTATATAATAAATATACATGTAATATGTAATGCATCTGCCATTTTCATACATATGAAAATGACAGATACATTATGTACATATTCCTATAGATTTTTGGTAACAACAAAAGAAAGTTTCATACAAACATGTGTATAAAGTAGTACAGTCACGTCTAATAATATGTATACATTTCGGAACGTATGTCAAAGGCATAAGGATCAAAATCGTATACATATTATTAGAGCCGACCGTACTAAGTAATAGTACCTGATCGACACTTGGTACCGAACTATTTTAAGTGAAGTGATTACATTTCTTTAACACCTGTTTTTTTGTGAATATCACTTTTAGTCAATATGATTTGGTACTATTCAAAAGAAAATAACGGCCACTGAGTTTTTAAACTCTAACTTAAAACTATAGTTTATTTATTTATTACACTTTTTACAATAAAAAACTGCATTCTTTCGGACAGGTTATCGCTGTTAAGTTTATTGCTGTGTAAATAAATGAATAAAAAAAATTGCCTAATTTAGATACGTTTAATAAACATACATTAAGTAACTAGCAGTGACGTGTTGGCCCCTATTTTCTTTGAAGCAGTATAATATCTGTAACTTACACTACTTGCCTAAATGTAAAATAGTAATACTCACGTACTACCTTGTTATCATTGTAGTATTTTTGTTCTTATATGTATTAGGCAAATGATTTAACATTACATCACTTTTTAGCTAAGTTGTTAAGGGTTTACAGCAGTGGAGAATAAAGTAAACATTTGACAAGTAAATAAAAAACCTTTTTATTTTTCCCCGAAACAGTTTTAACAAATTTGCAAATTATTTTAAAATCCAAATAAAAAATTTGTTTTTCGATCGTAATTCTACAACCGTGTGCTCTACGTCTCAACGCTAACTTCAATACTAAAATGCGAGTGTCTATCGGTCAGCCATCCAGGATTTCGATCAAGGGGCGCATTAACTTATGATATGATAGTATTTTCTACTGAAATCTACTTATTTTATTGTTAAAAAACAGCACCTAGGCATATCCTAAGAGGAGGGAGGCAAGTTTCCCCATTACCCGATGTATCAGTGCATGCGTGTTATACACAAGTTGTATAAAATTATCACATACTAAGCTAAGCCATATTGACTAGTTCAGTAAGGATTATTAAATTCTTTTAATTTAATAAACCTTGATGGTTTTTCATGGTGAACACTTATAAGATGTTTCTTTACGCCGTTATGGCGCTGAAACTTTTTATAACATATCTCGCAAGCATACGGCCTCTCACCAGTGTGAACACGATAATGCGCTTTTAACTCGGCAAGTACTGGAAATGCTTTTTTACAAACGTCGCAAGCATGTGGCCTGTTGTCTGTGTGCATTCGTCGAATATGAACAGTCAAGGCTGATTTATGTCGAAACTGCTGTCCACATACTTCACATGCATGTTGTTTGAAGTTCTCGTGCACCTTCATGTGATCTTCCAAATATTTCTTCATCCGGAACATTTTATGACACACTGCACATTCAAAAGGTTTTTCTTCAGAGTGTATTTCTCTATGATTTCTCAAGATACCTTTTGTTGAAAATCGTTTGCTACATATTTCACACATATATGGTCTAAGATCTTCGTCCCTTGGTTCCTTATTCTTATCAACATGTTTATTCATATGTTTAATTAAAGTCCCCCGTAGTGCGAATCGTTTCCCACAAACGTCGCAACAAAACTGTTTATCCATGGTTTGGTTGTGTTTGGCTAATAAATGATTCTTTAAGCCACATCTATATGGGAACTTCCTTTGGCATATTTCACATGTGTAAGGCTTTTCGCCTGTGTGTACACGCATATGTACGCTTAAAGGGTCTTTGTGTAAAAACCGTTTATTGCATACATCGCACGCGAACCTATAATCGCCGGTGTGAATTTTTGAATGGAGTCTTAATGCACTTTTTGATGTATACTGTTTACTGCATTGGTCACATTTAAAAGGTTTTCCCCCCGTATGTTCAAACTTATGATTATTCAACCCATACTGGGTATTAAATCTTTTCCCACAGATTTCGCAAGCAAATAAATAATCTCCTGAGTGATTTTTTAAATGAGTTTTTAAGTTGCATTCTTCTGTAAACTGTTTTTTGCATATGTCACATGTGAAAATTGTATTTTCTGTGAGTATTTGATCTTTCGATTCTTCTGAAGATTCTTCTTTGCACACTGTTATTTCTCCTGGCTCTACACTATTTGGATCATATTTTGTATGATTCTTTTTGTGAATGGTTAAGTGACCTTTTTGTCTAAATTGTTTGTGGCATATTTCACATGAATACGGTTTTTCACCTGTATGAATTCGCATATGTACAATCCATTGACTTTTCTGTGTGAACCGAGTATCACAAGATTCGCATGAAAATTTAAATTTCCCTATATGGTATGCGTAATGACTACTTAAGTGGCTCTTTTGTGCGAATCTTTTGTTACAAACGTCGCAAGAGTAAGGTTTTTCTCCTGTGTGGGAGCGGTGGTGGATAACGAGTCGAGCCTTCGCGTTTGGGTTTTTGAATGTTTTTTGGCACACATCGCACGTGAGCACCTTCCCGCGGCTGGGAGCCGGGGCTGGTTTGGGGTCGTCAAGGTCGGTGAGGCTCGGGGTCGGCGCGGGAGACGCGCCGTCGGACGGACGGACGGGCCGCGCGGAAGGTGCTGACGGGCCGCCGTATATAGCCACTGTAACAAAAAGATTAATAACGTTCCTCTCTCTCTGCGACGTTAACCACCGCAGCTTGGACCGCTCCGTTACCGGCGGCACCCTAGGATAGGTTTTTTATGAAGTGTTTATATTTCGTATTATTTTTGTATGTTGTATTGTATTTTAATTTTATATTTATTTTATAAAATACCTAGGAAAATATTTGAATAAAGGAGATTAATAACAAAAGACTGCAGCTAATTTAATGTCCTATCAGAAAATGGAATTAGATGTTGATAGTTAGAATTTGATCTGCTGTAATGTTACTATATTTACAAAGTCCTCTGAAAGTGCGCTATGTAAAAGTATACTTATGCAGAGAAGATAACACTTTTCTGCATTATCTAATTAGTACTGCCAAGATTGTTTTTTTTCGGTTGTATTGTAATTGTTACTTCAAATATTGTTAAGTGATTTACCCAATAAATGAGCATGAGTATTAATATAATAAAAACAGAATATTTGCCTCCCCATTTGACAGTCCTTACCTGAGACCACCTCTCCATCCGCCATTTCCACCTCGGTCTTCTCCCGCTTGATATCACCTGCAGGAAAACAATTTATCAAATGCTTGGAATATTCAAGTAGTAGGTACTCAACTACTCATTTGCGCCAAGTGGTGCAACAGAGATGCCTATCTAGCAAGTTTTTAAAATAAATGAGAACAGTAAAATATTGACTATTTAAATTTCAATGAATTATTTGATTGCTGGTTGGTGAGCAATTCTCAAATAGCACATTGTGTATTGAGGGTAGTGAATAAGAAATTGTGTGTCATAATTCTTGTACCGCCCGTGGCACACACAATGTTTTTCATGACACCTGTGAGGCAAAAAAAGTAAATAAAACAATATATTTTCACAAAACTACTCTAAAATGGTCTAAATCATTTCTCAAAATCAGGGATGGCTTAAATTTATCATTTTTATAACAGAAATAGGCGGGCGGCGCGCTAGTGCGACGTAATGTTGTATGAAAATCCTAGGGCGTAATGACGCATCTACGGCGCGCATCGCCGCGCACTTACCGAACAGGTGTGATGAAAAAGATTTTACATATAAATCATGCCTTCGATTTAGAAAAAAAAATGGTAGGCTGGTAGAGTCTATGATGCCGAGCCAGAGTATGGAATTTACCTTTTTTGTTACTCCTATACATTTTTGGTAACAAAAAAGGAACTCTTCACACAAACATTTTAGGACATCTTCGGAAATGTAGTGGATCTTGCTCAGCATCATTGACACTTCCAAACTGACAATTTTTATCAATTTAAAAGACTTGATCCAAATGTACAAACTTTTTGGGAACTGCTCTGGTAGCTAATTGAACTTATAAATCAAAGTGACTTAGCAATTATGAAGACACTTCATATAAGATATTGAAAGAATACTTACATATAACAGATTCATTGCCAGAAGCTTTCTCCAACTTGATTTTAAATTTGTCACCTGTAGGGAAAAACCGAAAATGTCATAAGCATATTATGTATTAATCGCCCATTAAGAAGTATCAAATACAGTTTTTGAATGGCTAGATAATCATAATTTAGAAATAAACCTAAGCAAAATTAAGTAACATCCTATTACTGCAAATACCAGCTATGTGCAATTGTGCACTCATTATGTTCAATCTGCTAATGAATTATTATCATAATCATACCTGGGATAACTCGGGGCATTTATACGAAAGTGATGTAGCAAAATATTTTATCAACTAAAAATATATCGATGTTAGTGTGAATGACAACATCAAAATGTTAGTCGGCATAAATAAATATTAGGTACTTACTCTTCAATTAAAATAAAAAATAAATTTAAACGGGTAGTTACGCGTTTATTTTAAAATAGTTTTCAAAATATACAATTAATTTTAAAATATCAATACTTAAATTGTCATTTTGATGAAAATGACATGTGCATACTTTTACTATCTGAAGAGGCCCGATGTCAGATATGACATCGAACCTCTGTACTGTAATCGAGAATGTTCAATAAGTACATCTTTTATTATAACTATATCGACAACTTTTTAATCGATATCAAATCCCTATAACTTGCCCCCAGTTATCCCAGGTATGATCATAATACTATAGCTGGTATTTTGGTATTTGCAATAATAGGATGATATTACAAATTTAAACCCTGCAGAAAGCTGCTTAAAAAAGTACATAACAAATAAAGAAGACAAAAATTGAAGAAATAAATACATACATAGCATCTTCTTGCGCCTCCTTCTTCTTCATCGAAATTTTATAACAGCTCCTTTACGTTTCGGGCTGTTCGGTTGTGGAATGCTTTGCCGCTAGATCTACGATTAGCAAAATCTCTTCCAATTTTTAAAAACCTTTTGAAATCACATTACCTTTCCCTGCCTTAACTTGAGTTATTATCATTAGTTTTTTTTTTATGTGTATTTACGTTTATTATCTTTAATATAAACACTTATTTGTATGTATGTATGTATATATGTATATATCTTTATTATATTACCTATGTTTTAAATTGATTTAATTGATCATAATTCTTAATTTGTTCTCATATCGGCACTACCTGATTATAATTATTTGCTAATGTTTTCATTTCCTGCTACCCTAAGGTTGTCTGGAAGAGATTGCTTGTAAGCGATAAGACCGCCTGTTGTTGCCTATCGATACATGTTTTTCTGTATTTGTATTTTAATTAAGTATGTGGTGCACAATAAAGAATATTTACTTACTTTACTTACATTTAAACTATTTGATATATCATATCCAATTCATCAGAAGCAAATTGAGTTGCTTCATGTATGCATTAAGTGTGCTCAAAGTTGATCACATTACATCATTAGCCTATCTCACTCCACTACTGGACGTAGGTTTTTCCTATTAACTATGTGTAGGTATGGATGCATTAGGAGGTAAATGTCTACTATAATAATGCTGCTGCCCATCATTAATCTTCGATACATAAATGGTCTTAGTCGACTATTACAACACCCACGGGAAGAGATGAGGCGGTGACAAATGTATTCTTACTGCCATCACCACTTGACCACAGGAATAAAGTAGAAAACACAAGAATAAAATTATAGTAAGAGAAATGTCCACAAATAGGTGAATTAGGGTGCGGCTCCACTGAGACGGAGAGGAGCGGAGATGTGCAAAATTGTCCAATGAGACCGCATCATAGTGTTTCGAATAATGAATTTGAAGAATGTAATTGGTCAATTTTGCACATCTCCGCACCTCTCCGCGTCAGTGGAGCCGCACCCTGACGATCATATGTCAAAGCTTACTGGCTGTTAGTACTCCCTTCAGCCGCGCTTGCAATACGTCTTGACTGCGCTGCACTTGCAGCTTGAAGTCGCTCGCGTCCCGCAGACGGCCCACGCACACCTCGCAAATCCCACACTCCTCATTTCCTATACCTAGCTGCAAGTATTCAATAAATTTTATTTATTACAATGAACATACATTTTTAGTCACAAACAAAACATACCTAAAGTTCTAGTCAAATAACCCGCCCCGTGTCATCCCTGGCGCAAAAGTGCCCATCACGCTCGCGGCATTGCCACGCTGAATCGCGATTGACAATTTTTGTACCAGGAATGTCCCGGAGCGAGGGTCAAGACCTCTCTGTTGTAAACGCCGCCCAATCTCCGCGACAAAAACCTTAGCGTCTGACCCCCAACAACCAGACGTCTCCAAAATCGTTTCAATAAATTAGTATTTCCGATTACGAGTGACTGGGTAGCAATGTTTGTCATTCTTACATTTATATCGAAACAATCTCTTAGCATGTCGTAATATATCTCCTTTTTACCAAGGTGTCTGTACAGTGTTTTGAGGCCTTTTTCCGGGGCGCGTATTAAGCAACAGCTACATGAATGTAGCTCCTCCATTTCCATTTTCTTACGGTAGCAACTTCTGTCTTAACTAGTAATTGTGCAAAATATAATATAAGAATTATACGCTAGAAATCAATGCTATAAAGATTTCCTATTACTTATGACAGTGACAGGAGTGTGTAGGGTATCGATCGATAAATATTTGATATATATCATAAACCTACCGAAGACAGTAATTTCGGCGCAAATTTTCCTATTGAGGCAGGGATCGGAACCGGTTTTTTTAGAAAAACCTCAATACAGCTCAATATTTTAAAATGTTTTACGCTCTTTATGTAGTATTCAACATTTTATGTAATTATTAACATATTTTTCAATTACTCCATTAACAAAAAAAAAATAAACCGAAGAACGAAAAAGAACGGAATTCGAACCGTTCTTTTGTAGGGAGCAAAAACCGTTATCCGATCCCTGTTTTGAGGTACGGCACCATTACGGCACCCTTTGAGTCTAAATACTCAAAGTACGGAACCCTAAAACATGAGTATTTACAGTCATACAATACCGTCCGTATAATTTTTCTATTTTTTATGAAATGTTTGTACCTAAGGTTTGTTAAGTAAATTGTAAGGTGTTTTAAATTTATAATACTGGTAATGATGAGAAGTCTTAACTTATTACTGTTACTTATTACTTATTCTGTGTCGCATTTATAATATTAGCTTATTATTAGTATTAATAGTATTTGTATAGTAGTCTGTGTGGTTTGGCTGAAAAGACTAGTCTATGCCATAATCATTACAAAAAAAAGTAGTCTGTGCGATGCGAAACGTCAACGTCACTCATGGATTCATGGATTATGATGGGATTATGTTTATGTTTCCGCAGTTTACATAATAAAAAGCAATAATACTAGTGAAATAAAATTGAAACACGAAAAATACAATGGAAATACAAAATTCGTGTTGTTGTTGCTTGCTGCGGCCACCGGACAAGAAATTGAAGAAACCATATACGCGTTTGGGCAAAATCGAAATATTCTCCAACATGCTCAAAGAATGCTTCGAAATAAATGTAAACTAATTTGTATCTGTAATTGCTTAAACATGTTATGTTAGTAACCTGGTTTGTGATGATCGGTATTTACATTTGTCATCAGTTCATCACTGACAGTAAGGCACTGCAAGAATGCCAGTTGCCTATTCTGCCACCTCTGTACATGGCAAATATGTCTTTGCAATACTGCCCCCAGCATTGCCCAGTATTATCCATATTATGATTAAAACGCGCATAAGTTTTTAGCTATCATAAGTCAGCATTAACTTTGTTCCTGACTCTTTAGTAAAAGTATAATTAATTGTATTGACACAAAATGCATATGGCAACATCAAGTTTCTGTGAGTTCCCAGCTGTTGAAACAATGTATCCCGTTTAAATCACAGTCTTACTTACTTACTAGTAGGAGCACAACAATATTTAAAGTCTTGTTTTGGTACTTCCTCAGTTATTCTCCATTATGGACTTATGATAAATTGCTTTCAGCTCACTTTCTTACCAAGAGATGATGAGTGCGGGATCTGCTCATTGTGTGTAGGCCGGCTGCAGGATGCAAGCGACTTCAAGCTGCAAGTGCAGCGCAGCCAGGAAGTATTGCAGGGTAGTCTGAATGGAGCCCACCATTTTAAAGGTATAGTTATCACCAAATTGCATTCTGTGTCTTTCAAATATGTAGTAGAAAAAAAAAACATTTACAGACATTTTGTTTTCATTACCTATGTGCGGATTTCGTTTTGCCTTGTCTGTTTACATCACTTCACTTGACTTCGTAATTGAATCTCTTGCCATAGAAGGAAGGAGCATTAAAAGTTTAAGCCACAAAAGGTTTTGATATGCTTCATAGTGAAAATGTGTAAAAGTGTTCAAAGCAGGAGGCTATACATATAATAATAGCCAACACAATTAACTGAAGAACTGTGGCCCTTATGACAATGTTCATAGAACCTGTGGGCAAAGTGGAAGTGTATGGTGAGACAATATATTCTCTGATGCCTTAATTTTCCGAACAGACCCTAAAATGCATCACTGGTTAGTTAACTGTGTTGCCAATGACTGTCATAGACACAATGCTATTGGGAACAAATATAAAAACCCCAAAAGGTCAAATGTTGAGTTTAGAAAATAAATTACTTTTCATTTCAGAAGAATACTTGCCGAAGGAAGAAAAGCCGGATAATTCTGCTAACGCTTCAGAGGAAGTGTTTATACGTATGTATTGACTTACTAATTACTTTGGTCTCTCTGTCATAGTCATAGCGCCTCGAGCAGGGGGCCTTATTATTAGAAAACATGATAAATAAAGGATGTATGAAAAGGCCCATGATGGTTTGGAAGTGAAAATCGTTAGTAATGAAACCCGCAATTGCGATTGTTAATATAATTTCGGAGATCAGGGGAGAGAATGATCATTTTAGTCTGTTTTTTTAAATTCCTTCCTTCAATATTATTTTCCTTACAAAAATAATTATATTTAAAATTGTCACACTGAGTTCTTTAATTTGGTAGAACACATGATACAGTTAATTTAAAATTCATTTATTTATCTTTGCAACATCAACCTACACATGTGTTTCAAATTTCAACTCAACCGGTTTAGTACTTTTGGAGCAAATCGGCTGTAACAGAGGGACAGACAGACAGACACGCGAGTGACCCTATCAGGGTTCCGTTTTTTTTGCTTTTGAGATACGGAACTCTAAAAATTAACCGATTCTCGCACTAATGCTTAAAAAAACACCATTTGTGACTTTGTAATCCATTGGCTATATTTAATACCAGGAGTAACTCTACTCTACGATACGTTTCGACGTGCCATTTAAAACTCAATAGTTTTAAATGGTTTTTTTTTAAGTTAATTTACATTTGGATGAGATTTGTAATAATATTTCCTCGCGATAGTGAGGGGAAAAAAGTTGTATTACACTTGGCGTCAAAGTTTATTCAACTCTCGTACCTTGAGAACTTCGCAATGCTCAGTATTCCAGTATTTGAACCACTCGCTACGCTCGTGGCTTAAATTTGGAATCTTTCGCTAGCTCAGGTCTCAATATTGACACGACGGTTAAACAACAACTTTGCCCATAATAAATAACTAATGTTATTATTTCAGACGTTTCTGTAGAAGTGAAGGAGGAATTTTTCGTTGATCCTTTACCGGCTGAAGAGAATGAAGAATATAAGTCGATTACAGCAGGTAAGGTAACATACGTTCTTATACCACAGCGGTAGCGTAGCGTACGGGTCGCTTTGTGGTACTAACTACTATAGCCTATGAACGCCTGAAATTATTATTGCTAAAAAATATCGCGTACCACTTTTCGATTTTATTATAACTGTTGTTTGTTGTTTACTTAATTAACTTTCAACATCCTCTTAACGTTTCATACTTGGTACAAAAATATAACTTAAGTTGTAATGTATGTTTATTTGTATAAAGTATTTGTATATTTATGATTGTAGTAAGTACTTAATTAGTTTCAATTAAATTAAAAGTTTCGTTTCTTTTTATGAAGATCCTGCACCCATCTAATTTTTCTGTTTAGTGCATTGGTTACTGATAGAGAATGCCTTAAGGTATTAAGTCCGCCATTTGTACCTAATTATATCGTGCAATAAAGTTTAAATAAATAGGGTCTGAAAGCCGTAGTCCGAAATATGGACTACCACTTTCCAGAGAGTTTCGGGTCTTGCCACAGGTGCGGGGAATCCATTTAGGGCCGTTGAAGATCAAAGGAAAATACACTATAACTTATTGTATTAGTTTAGATTCTATTGATCTATGAGTGTTTGAAGGCGAAAAATATTGTTGATTCGCAATTTTATCTTTCAGGCTTCGAGAACCAAGCATTAGATTTTTACAAGCAAGAATTGTTCGATGTACCTCTTAATGCACAGTCAGAGTGCCCTTACATTGTCACACCAAAAAATGGTAACGCTCAGGTGAATGGCATTCAACACTCGACGAAGACAAAAAAGAAACAGAAATATACGGAGCGTGCGACTGATAAGAAAGGACCATACAAGTGCGATGCTTGTGAAAGAAAGTTTCATCGCAAAGTAGGTTTAAGCATTCACAAGGCATCTCACAAGAGAGAAACATCCATTTGCGAAATATGCAAGAAACATTTTAATAAAAAATCTGAACTAGAAATACATAAGCGAAGGCACACTGAACAAAATCGTTTTCGCTGCAAATTGTGCTCAAAAATGTTTATTGTTCGCAGTAGATTAGAGACACATATTGAAGAATATCATAATAATACGAAATATATCTGTGATATATGCAAAAAAGCATTTAAATGCAAGTCATCCCTAGTCAGTCACATGAATATGCATTTTATGTGGAAGGTTTATTCGTGCGAACAATGTGGTATGAAGCTGTCGACTAAGAGGTGTTTGCGTCGACATGAGATCGTTCACACGGATGTGAGGCCATACACGTGCGACTTGTGTAACAAACAGTTTAGGCACAAACATAACCTAAACGATCATAAACTAACACACACTGGCGAGAAACCACATTGTTGTGAAAAATGCGGGAAACGATTTTCTCAACAAACCAATCTAAGAAAACATTATCAAATACACGTAGAAGGACAAGTGTTCGCTTGCGAGCTTTGTACAAAGTCGTACTCGACTCCAGAAGGTTTAAGGCAACACAAACGAACCCATATGAAGAATAAACCTCAGCGAGATAAATGTACGAACAGAAAAAAAAAAGTTGTGAAGCACGTCACAACGAAACATGACAATAACTAACGCATATGAGTTTGGAGAGCCTTCGTAGAGAGATATCACACACTGCACTCTGTAACATTTGTCGGTGTTGCAACAGTTCTTCGTAATGGGCCACAGCATCATAGCTACCTAGCGTACGGAGAGTTGGTAGCATTCTTCACGTAGGCATCAATGGACCTACTAGTTTTTACTCGTATGATGATGATGATCAGATATCGGACAAATGTGCGCCATCGTTCGCAATAATATGGACATGACTCCAAAGTTATGAAAAATCAAACGAATAATTTCTTGAAAATTTATTTTGAAACTTTAAGGTGACTATATACAATGGTTTTTATAATTACCGGTAAAAAATAGGTAATTTTCTGAAAATGGTTAAATGATTAATTATTCAATCAATTTCGGAATCATTTCCATATTATGATGATGATTGAATTAATTAATAATCCAATTTTCGCATACTTTTAAGAATAAAGCGGAACACTATTTACCGCAGATGTCATATATACCATAGATCAAGCAAACGTATCTACTTAGCGTGTCAAATTAACTCGGTAAAATCTACTGAGTTGTCCGTCTTTAATCGCAGCTTGCAGCTTTCGGGCGACAAATTTTGTAAGTTGAAGTGAATAAAAACATTAATAATGCCTCCTTAAGTAATATTAATTGCAACAACACAAAAAAATATGAATACTCAAGGGCCTGAGACATATTTAAAATCATAGGCAAGTAACAACTTCAGTACAAAATCTGACACGCTCGGCCGCCATACAAATGAATGAACTTGTTTCTTCTATCCAAATCTAATTCTGTGCTATCTAAGATCTGAAATCGAATTCAAGATCAAAAATGTAAACAAATGGGATACCACCACAAAAAATAATCGCGAGAGGTAGATAATCTAAAATCATTGAAATACTTAAAAACAATGCGCATACAGTCACTGATGGTATGTATAGTTTTTAAATATTTTACAATTTTTTTTATATCATACATTATTTTTTTAATGATATATTTCTCTAGTTTTAATAAAATGTAGGGTGTTCAATTTATACTACTGGCAATGATAAGAAGTTTTAAACATTTGGTTCGCAGTTATAACAATTGTACTGAAAACAATCAAAACAAGATGGTGCTCCAAATAACTCTTTTATGAATTCATAAAAACTCCTAAAATTTAGCATTACAAAGTTCATGAATACAGATTTTAATATTTTTACCTACAAATCAATCATTTTAATTTGACTGGAATTCGTTCCCCGACTATCCTAAAGATTAAAGTAACACGACATTGGTTTTCAAACATTGATTATGTTGATTATTTACATCATTGTAGTAAATTTTCTAGGTATTATTTTTGTAATCAGAAACCGTGGACACTCAGCCGTATGTTTTTTATAGTCATGTCCAAAAATATGTTAATGATTGTGATATTTGTGTATAGTCATACTTTGACTTTCGCGTATCTACACCTAAACATCAAGCATTGTCTTAGGTTTAGCACCTGTAAGTATATTTTGTAAGTGTGCAAATAAATAAAATAAAAGAAATAAGCCACCTCAAAATGCGACGTTAATTTATAAAGGTGTTAAAAAATAAAAAGTTTTATACCCCTGGAATGTCACTTTAACATTGAGTTTATAATGTCATGCCATTGTCATAGATTGTTTACATTTTTGATCTCGAATTCCATTTCAGAGCTTACGTTTATTTATGATGAGGATATATATGTTTTATTATTGTGTATAGGGTGGTTGGTCATGGCTATCTGTGTATTTAAGTATCTATAGGTATCTATCTATTATATATATCGTCGCTTGGTACCCACATCACAAGCCTTAATTGAGCTTACCGTGGGACTAAGTCGATTTGTGTAAGATGTCCCAAGATATTTATATTTATTTATTTATTTTATTTATAGTAGTTGATCACTAACGTTATACTCTTAAAGAGTTAAATAAACACCATTTTCGCCAATATTTACGTTCCTAGAACGGACTATATTTCATTAATGTCTTATATTTAGAGATCGGACAAATGTGTGTCATTGTTCGCAATAATATGGACATGACTCCAAAGCTGATTAAATGAATAATTGAAAGAATAATTTCTTGAAAATTTTATTTCGAAGTATTAACGTGGCTTTTTACAAGGTTTTCATAGTTACCGGTGTCAAATAGGTAATTTTCTGATAATGATAAAATGATTAATTATAATAATTATCTAATCAACTTTGGAGTCCTGCCATATTATTGTGAACAATGGCGCACATTTGTCCGATCTTTGATTATGATTATTAATTTATAAGCTAACATACAGTACACGCAGATTTGTATAAATACATTATTTATTCATTTAATCATAAAAATAAGTAAGTACCTACTTCATTTCGACTCCACTGATGTCTATGTGCAAAGTGCCACGAACTGTCCATACGATAATCATAATACACAGCCATCCAATTGTTACTATATTAATTTTATTACCACTTTATATGTCAAACTAGCATAAGTTATTTAAGTAAGGTCAGTGTGGGTAATTCCGGCATATTTTATTTGAAAGAAAAGTCTGTCATATGCGTCTTATATTATTATTATCTCCTTTATTTCTCGATTCTCTTAAGTTAGGTTTTTTATAAAAATGTCTATAAAAGTAAAATACAATAAAACATACAAAACACATAAACACATTACAAAAAACCTAACCTAGGGTGCAACGGGGCGGGCCCAAGCTGCCGGTGGTTAAGGTCGCAGGGAGAGGAACCGACGGACTATCCGCGCCGTGTCCAGGACTACCGCCTTCTGCATCTGACCCTTGATCCAGCCATCTAGCGAGAGACTCTTAAGATGTTGGTCGAGACTCTTCGCTATTAAACCGTTCGCTGTAACGACTATCGGGACTATGATCGTCGAGTCAACATCCCACACACAACATCTAGGTACTTACTAGACTTGTCCTTCTCGGCCTTCACGAGATTCTCATCATGTGGGATGGTGACGTCGACGAGCACAGCCCGGCACTGCGATCGATCTACCAGCACGATATCAGGCTTATTGGCTACAATAGTCCTGTCCGTGATGATAGGTCGATCCCAATAGAGCGTGGCACGACCGTTTTCGAGAACTGGTGCAGTTGTGTACTTGTAGTATGGCACTTCGACGTCCACAAGGCCGTATTGAAGAGCAAGCTGCTGGTGTATAATGCTGGCTACGAGGTTATGTCTGTGCAAGTACTCGGTGTTAGCAATCTGAGAACAACCGGAAATAATATGCCTGAGTGACTCACCGGGACGGCGGCATGCCCGACAAATGTCAACCGTACCGTCCTTCAGGATATATTTCCGGTAGTTATTTGTCATGATAACCTCGTCAGCAAACCCCTCGGTTTCTCCGAAGAGGTCCCCGAATCGTAGCCAGTTCACCGACGCGAGCAGATCTACGTCAGGTCCCGTGAGGGCCTTGTAGAACCGCCCGTGTAGCTCCTTGCTCTTCCATACCGCCTTGCGGTCCTCGGTGCTTAGTACCACAGGTTTGCGCCAGTTCTCTTTTGCCAAGGAGAGCGGCGTGAAGTTCCGGTCTACTACCACCACATCACGATGCATCCCGCACTCATTGTTTAGGAAATAGTTTCTAAGATTGTACACCTCGCAATGAGGGTTTTTGATACTTTTTCTGCCGCTATGGGGAGGTGAGATGGCAGCACTGAGCCGACCGTATAACGAACTGTCAAAATAAATACGCGCATTTAATTTTCAACATATTTATAGGTTTATTTATTCTGAAAACCATTACTTTAGTCATATTGTTACCTAAAATAAATAAATAAAATAGTTCCAAGTCAATTCTCATGAAATTAACAAAGTTATAGTAATTATTTTGAATACCAGTGACTTTGAGCGCCTGTTTTAGAGTTCAATCTTCAGTTCGACGACCATGTATTAGTCGTAATCCATTACAAAATCAATTCTCTTCCAAATAAAATAGAATTTCAATATTTTAGGCCCAGGTGCCTATGAATAGTATGAATCTGACAGCTGTCGAGACCAGGTGCGTACGAAGCGCCGCCTGGTGGCAGAAAATTTATCGAAAACCCTCATTGTGGAGGTTTTTGGCATTTAAGAAGCCGCGTCCCCCACACCTCCGCGGGATGTACAATCTCATAACTGATGAGCGCGGGTGTAGATTCGATGTGTGGTAAGCAGTGTATGGACCCTTCGATCCAGGGCGTCCAGCTCGGTCTGAGTCCACCTTAGTATGCCAAAGGAGTATGTGAGTATGGGTATTACCCAGGCGTTGAAGGCGCGCACTTTGTTGCCTACTTACAAAAGACTGTTAAGTACTTTTTCTCAAACTTGCAATGAAATGTTGTAGTTACGTGCCTAAAAAGTGGCCGGGAAGTACCTCGTTGCCGGCCTAAGCCGGCAAGTGCCTCTTTTTTAATTTTCATTTGACATAGGGTTGTGACCTGGCATCTTGGCTTTCAGCCAATAATTATCTGTAAGTAATATTAGTATTAAAAAAAATGATTGGCAAATTTTTGCAGTTATAATTAGGTATTTAAATTATATAATTTAAAATAAATGTACAATAACTACTCAAAATAATATTTAAAAAGCAGTATTATACGGCGCGATCCGTCGGCCCCGATCACCGTATGCGATTAATTGGACCCAACCGACCGCGTCGTCTAATACCGCTTTTTAAAAGTAAAAATTTGAAACTTTCAAACAGGTCAATCTTAAAAAAAAAAGAGGTGTCGGTGTCGAATTTGACTTTTGTTGTGTTTAAGACTTAGTTATGTAGTTGACTTATAATTTCTTAGAAAGAAGATACATTTTTGTGTTTCATTTCATTGCATGTTTGAGAAAAGCATTATACATACCTCGGCCATGAAGCGACGGGTTGCCGGCCGAATATATGTAGACGGCCGAGCGAAGCGAGGCCGGATAGTATTCGGACGGCAACCCGTCACTTCCCGGCCTCGGTAGTAATGTACTATTGTGAGCCGGCTGAAAAAGCGCTCCTTCACCGCCTGTCTAATTCCCATATCTTCAATACCCAAAGACTGTGACATACCAAGGTATTTATAGATTTCTGCTTCCGAGATAGATCTGAACGACATTGTCTCAGAAAGCTGTAAATTTGTTGAATTTACTACTTTTCCCCGCTGCCCATGCATAACCGCACACTTATCGACACCAAACTCCATATTGATGGCACTACTGAAAACTTCTATGGTTCGCAGTAGCTCCAACAAGTCTTGGCTATGTGGTGCAAATAATTTGAGATCATCCATATACAGAAGGTGAGAAATGACTTCACCCTCTCTCCGAAGCCGGCAACCTAGTCCTGAATTCTTCAGCAGGGTGCTGAGGGGATTCAGAGCTAGGCAGAACCATAAGGGACTCAGGCTGTCACCCTGGAATATTCCTCGCTCAATCCTTATGAAGTCCTGCGGGCCAGAGGGGTCATCCCCGCCTCCTGGTTGACGAAGGACTGTGGTCCACCGCCCCATACACGCGCCGAGAAAGGATCTTAAAGCTGCATCAACTTTATACAGCTCCAAGACCCTTCCCAACCATGAATGAGGCACCGAATCATAGGCCTTCTTGTAGTCAATCCAAGCGGTGGAGAGGGCCCCTTTGTTACGCCGGACTTGCTGGCAAATGGTCATGTCGATGAGGAGGAGCTCTTTAGTACCACGGGACCCAACCCTACATCCATTTTGAGCAGAGGCCAGAACATTGTTCGCAATTATTATTATTATTATTTATAATTCAGGCAGACAGTTGAAAAACAACTGATGTAAGCCCGTATCCTGATATCCTCTTCTAGGTTGATCTCAAATTAATATGTTAATCAAGTCTATTTTTAAAAATGTTTAAGTTGGGTGCTGAAACTACTTCCTCTGGTAATTTGTTCCAAGGCCTGACTACTAGGTTAGCAAAAAAGTGTTTATGCGGGTTGTTACTTGATATGCATGGTCTTTGTAGTTTTAAGTGATGCCCTCTTAGCCGAGTATTGGTGTCTCTTTTAAGTAGTGATATGAAGTCTAGGAGATCATAGTGTCCATTCAGTATTTTGTACACTTCAATAAGTTAATTATATTGTTATTGTATTGTTGAGTTCAGGGTGAAAATCTGTTGGTAGACGGACTTTCCCAATAGGTATTACCCATTATTGACCTTACGTAACATTGCTAGCTAAAACCTTGTATTGAATCCAAGCAATCTATGAAATACCACAATGTACTTATTGCCAATATCAATTAATTTTTGTATGGATTTACTAATACTCTTAAATGTCTGTAAAGTGCGGCATTTATCTGATATGAAATGATGAATATAGTGATGGATGAACGGTAAATTCAAGCATACCTTCTGGGTTAAATTATAGATGTATTAATAAAATATATCTTGTAAATAAACTATTGTTACTTATGTGGCTGTGTTTATTTATATCGTAGATATCCTGTGAATATTTGGGTATCATACATTTCATTGAGTTGGAGAATCCGGTTATACTGAGTCACTAATATCCTAGCACACACCGTGTGTATAAGGGTGCGGCTCCATTGACGCGGAGCTGTAGGAGCTCGGCCAATAAGACCACATCACAGTGTTTCGAATTTTTAATTTGAAGAATATAATTGGTAATATTTGCACATCTCCGCTCCTCTCCGCGTCAGTGGAGCCGCAGTAAGTTCTTCCTAAGTCATAGTAAGTAACTTTTAGTATGGGACAAAGAATATAAATATAACACTCTAAAGGTTCTTATGTCTTCATAGAAAATGTCACCTTTAAAAAAAAACTTTTCCCCTAACAATAATGTACTGCCCTCAAACGGATCACACCCTGTACAAAAAGCCCTCCTTTATCCTAAATCATTTTTTTAATAAAAAGCTGGTGAAATAGTACATCACTATAATGGTTGTATGTGAAATGCTTTTGTGCACGTTACGACAACATTCCATTGCTGAGTTCCATTGCATGTTTAAGAAAAACTTTTGTTGTCAACCGAAAGTAACGAAACTGTGCTGTTTGGCTTAAAGCACTAGTATCCAGGACATAATAATTACAAAAAAAAGTAGTCTACGCGATGCGAAAGTTGCTTAAGGCAGTATGGCTTAGTGCTTTCGCCTGTCCACAAGGACTAAAATTATAAAAAATAAGTAAGTTGCGAAACGTCAAGTCAACGTCAATGTTGTTGTCAACTGTTTATCACGCATGGATATACTATTTCTTATTTTACTTAAAAAGTAATGTAACTAGTGAAATAAAATTCAAATGAGAAAAACACAATGGAAATGCGAAATTCGTGTTGTTGTTGCTTGCTGCGGCCACCGGACAAGAAATTGAAGAAGGCGTATACGCGTTTGGGCAAAACCGAAATATTCTCCAATATGCTCAAAGAATGCTTCGAAATAAATGTAAATTTATTTGATTTTTAACTATTATTGCTTAAAAATGTTAATAGCCTGGTTTGTGATGAATGTTTTCTTATGTGTTGTCACACCTAAAAGTCTAGCCAGCTAACAGTAGATCGGTATTTACAATAATTTACATGTTATCACAGTAAGGCACTGCAACAATGCCAGTTGCCTATTCAGCCAACTAAGGCTGCGTTTCGACCAGAGATGTGCGAGGATGTGTTTCCATACAAATGACACCTCGCTGGAGTCATTAATAGGTCGACGACAACAACGTATAGGATGCAATCTACGATGTAGATAGCACTTTGTACGTTGTTTGTAGTGTTGAATCTGCTATGAAAAAAAAATCGCTGATTGCACCTTATACTTTGTTGTTGTGGAGGTGTCATTTGTATGGAAACACATCCTCGCACATCTCTGGTGGAAACGCAGCCTAATGGGGTCTGTACATGTACATGGCTAATATATCTCTGCAATATATGGCCCCCAGCATTGGCCACTATTACCCATATTATGATTAAAACTCGAAATAAATAATTTAGCAAATTTTTAGTTTAAGTTTGTTCTTGACTCTTTAGTAACAGCTTATAATTAATTGTATTGATGCAAAATGCACATGGCAACATCAAGTTTTTTAGTTCCCAGCTGTTGAAACAAAGCATCCTCTTTAAATCCCAGCAATCTTACTTACCAGCAGGAGCATAACATTATTAACAATCTTGTTTTGGTACACCCTCAGTTGCGCCCATATATAGGATAAATTGCTTTCAGCTCATTTTCTTACCAGAAGATGATAAGTATGGAATCTGCTCATTGTGTGTGGGCCGGCTGCGGGATGCGAGCGACTTCAAGCTGCAAGTGCAGCGCAGCCAGCATGTATTGCAGGGTAGTCTGAATGAAGTGTACCATTTTAAAGGTATACTTTTCTTATTATTTGGGTGAATCAACTTGCTGTCTATTATTACACTTATTACCATGGTTACGGTCACCTGAGTCACGCTGGTTTTATGCATAATTATGATACTTAAACTATGCAAACATGCATTTTTCTGTTGTTAATAAACCCTTTCCTTGATGGGTCATCTAAAAACATGGACTATATTCATGTTTGCATAAATTAAGTCGCATAATTTTGCATAAAACCAGCGTGACTCAGGCGACCATAACCATGGCAATAACAGACAGAAAAAAGATGATTCATCCATTTATAATTTTTCACCTGATTGTGCTCTGTGTCCATCAAATAACTAGTAAAAAAAGAACATTTATAGGCATAAATATTTTTTATTTACCTATGCTACTTTCGTTTGTATGACTGGTCAGTTAACTGGATTTCCAGTGGCTGTTATAGACAAAATGCTATGTGGAAATAATATAGAAATCCCGAAAGTTGAAGTGTTGAGTTTAGAAAATAAATTGCTTTTCATTTCAGTAGAAGAAGACTTGCCGAAGGAAGAAAAGCCTGATGATTCTGCTGTCGCTTCAGATGAGGAGCTTATACGTATGTATATACTTTGGTCTTTCTGTCATGGAGCCTCAATGGTGCGACAGAGTGGAGGGCCTTATTAACAGAAATGTTAAAAAATAAAGGCTGTATACATAAGAGCCCGGTAATGGTTTAATTAAAATAGTGAATAATTATAATAATTAAATCCGCATATAAATTGCAAATGTTAAGATAATATGAACTATTAGTAATACAAGTAAATAGTTAAGACAAATATATATTATTATTAAGTTTCCAAAACCGATAACCTTTTTTTTCGGAGATGTTGATTCATTCAATAGTGTATCTAGATTTTCATAAAACATTTTTAAGGTGCCTACTTAAGTTATTTTGGTACTTTTTTTAAGTTATTTTGGCACGAAGTAAAGTTTACTTTTGAGTTATTATTTTTATGCAAATTACTTTATAAATTCTCTAGTTATCTATTAACACTTTGCGGTACAGTACGCCTTTTTTTATGCGGCTTAACGATGGTTAATTGAAGTAGTGTCCATCAAAGTGTAAACCCCGAAAGTTGAAATGTTGAGTCTAGAAAAATAAATTACTTTTCATTTCAGAAGAAGACTTACCCAAGGAAGAAAAACCAGATACTTCTGCTGTCGCTTCAGAGGAAGTGCTTATACGTACGTATTTACTTACTAATTACTTGGTCTCTGTCATAGTGGCTCGAGCGGGGTCCTAAGTAGTAGAAAAGTTGAAAAATAAAGGCTGTATGTAAGTGCCCGGTAATGGTTTGAAAGTAAAAATAGTTAATATTTAAATATTCTTATAAATTGATAATATTGAGAATATCAACTATTGTTATTACATTTTAATAGTTTTGACAAATATATTTATTTAATATCTAAAAACACGATTATAAGAAGTGCCTTAAAAAGATAAATTCACGCACGCGAAGCGTGCGCAATGTTTACTTTTCCGCACTAGTTAGGAATAATATTTTTTACTTTATTTTACATACATGGAAAACCAACAGCTTAACACATATCTACATACAAGTTAGCAATACAGAGCCAATTACAGGTTCTCACATATAAAAGCAAACTATAACATAAAACATTTTTAGTACAGATGGTGCCTTTTTTAGGCTCTAGTGCGAGAAGTGGCTCATTTTACGTCAGGTCCAAAACTTCGGAGGGCCATCTGTACTAAAAAACGTCGTACGAGACACGTGCAAAAACGAAATTCGTAACTCGTGTCGATTTAAAACATCGCCACTCGTTTCGAATTTCATGTTTTTCGCACTTGTGTCGTAATGTACTATTTCCACTAAAAACCTTTGTTATTATTTTAGATGTTCCTGTAGAAGTGAAGGAAGAAGTTTTTGTTGATCCTTTACCGGCTGAAGAGAATGAAGGATCTAACTTGATTACAGCAGGTAAGGTAACACACGTTTTTATACCACAGCGGTAGCAAACAAGCGTACGGGACGCTTGGTTATACTAACCACAATCGCCTATGGATGCCTGACATTATTATTCGCGTGATTATCATGTTGGGGAATTTTGCGTCTGGTATTTCATATTTTTTTTTAGTACAGATGGTGCTTTTTTTAGGCTCTAGTGCGAGAAGTGGGTCATTTTACGTCAGGTCCAAAACTTTGGAGGGCCATCTCTACTAAAAAACGTACGAGATACGAGCTGATTCTGTCGATTTAAAACACTCCCTGTCGGTCGTGTTTTAAAACATTGCCACTCGTTTCGAATTTCATGTTTTTCGCACTTGTGTCGTAATGTACTATTACCGTGGAAACATGGTTGTCGACTGAACTAAAACTTGTGCACTTAAGGACTATCGTTTGTGTTAAGTATACTGAGATTGTCGAAAAGAAGTAAAGTAGCTGTGTTATGTATACTGAGCTTTTCGCGCGAAGGCGTCTATAGGCAATAGAAGTTGGGAACCACCAAGCGACGCATGTTTGCTATAAAATCATGCATATCACTTTTCGACTTTGTTACAAAAGAAAAGAGTCGGAAAGTGGTTGTCCACATTTAAGTTTTTCGAATTTTTCTCTCGGGGTGCGGGGAAGCCATTTAGGGCCGTTGAAAGTCAAAGGAAAATACACTATAACTTATCATATTAGTTTTGATTATATTGGACTACGAGTGTTTGAAGTTAAAAATATTGATGATACGCAATTTTATCTTTCAGGCTTCGAGAGCCAAGCATCAGATTTTTGCAACCAAGAATTATTCGATACACCTGTTAACGCACAGTCAAAGTGTCCTGGTATTGTCACACCAACAAGTTGCAGCGCTCAGGTGAATGTCACTAAATACTCCACGAAGACAAAAAAGAAACGAAAATATACGGAGCGTGCTGCTAATAATAATGAACCATACAAGTGCGATGCTTGTGAAAGAAAGTTTAATAGTAAAGTAGGTTTAAACATTCACAAGGCAACTCACAAGAGAGAAACATCAATTTGCGAAATATGTAACAAACAATTTAAATGGAAATGTGAACTAGAAATACATAAGCGAAGGCACACTGGTGATAAGATTTTTGGGTGTAATCAATGTGACAAACGATTCGTAGACAGGCGGGGTTTAAACCATCATTATATGGTACATACCGGTGAGAAACCATTCACATGCGATATATGCAATAGCCGTTTTCGCCATAAACGTTATCTGATTCTGCACATGGGCTCGCATTTTGAACGAAACGTTTTACGCTGCAAATGGTGCTCAAAAAAGTTTATTGATCGCACTAGATTGCAGACACATATTGAAAAAAGTCACACTAATTCGAAATTATACATCTGTGATATATGCAAACAAGCATTTATATTGAAGGAATACCTAGTTAGTCACATGAATAAACATTTTAAGTGGAACGTTTATTCGTGCAAAATATGTGGAATGAAGCTGTCAAATAAGGGTAGTTTGCGACGACATAATATCGTTCACACGGATGCGAGGCCATACTCGTGCGATTTGTGTAACAGACGGTTTAGGCACAGACATACTCTAAACGATCATAAACTAACACACACTGGCGAGAGACCACACTGTTGTGAAAAATGCGGGAAACTATTTACCCTACAAAACAATCTAAAAAAACATTATCAAATACACATGGAAGGCCAAGTTTATGCCTGCCAGCTTTGTACCAAGTCGTACTCGACTTCAGAAGGTTTAAGGCAACACAAGCGAACCCATATGAAGAATAAACCTCAACGAGCCAAATCAACAAGCAAAAGGCTGAAATAAGATGTTATTTAATTTGTGAAGCATGTCACAACTAAACTAACTATTGCGTATGAGTTTGGAAAAAGGTTCCAATACCTTAGTCTTCGTAGAGAGACATCGCACACTGCACTTTGTGATATTTGTCAGTGTTTCACAACCATCTAAATATTGCTTGTTATGTAAGTACGTAACAATGCTAACTAAAGACTTCAGCAATCTATCAAATGCCAGAATCTACTTATTGCAAATACCAATCAATTGTTGGATGGGTTTACTAATACTCTTAAATATCCGTAAATTGTGGCATTTATCTGATATGAGATGATGAATAATTATTGTTGTTCTTATAGTTAAAGTTAAGATTACCTTCTCGGTATAATTATAAATATATTAATAAATATATTTTGTAAATAAACTATTGTTCCTTATGTGGCTGTGTTTATTTAGATCGTAGATAGATAGTAAATAATTGTGTATCACACATTTCATTGAGTTGGACAATCCGGTTATACACGCTGTTTACTGAGTCATTAATAATAGTGTGTGCGAAGTGCGAACACACCTTTTGGACGCCAACGACTTGGCATCGCAGGTTCAACGGTTAACGCCAGAGATCGATATATTAGTCTTGGTCCAGAGAGCAATATAGGCCTATTAGGCCTACACGCATGTGCGTAAAATTCAATTTCAATTTTGATATTTCGTTGACGTGTCGTGTGACAGCTTTTGAAGACAAATGAGTCTTAATCGCGTAAACTTACGTTTAATTATATCCTGACGTTTCAGGCATGACGTTACACCCGTGGTCGCAGGCAGACTGAGTCTGTGATAAGTTTTCTCTGATAAGTTTACGCGATTAAGACCCGTTTGTCTTTAAAATATGGGTGATAATCGTGAAAGTTTAAATCAATATAGTGACAGCTTTTGGATTGGACATGGCGCCAAAAAGGTTAAGGTAACTAAGCAACTTTTTTTTTTCTTTTTTTTTAGTATGGGACGAACCCCGAAATCTATTACTTTTGCGATTTTAGCGTTGTTTTTATATTAAAACTTGTTCAGTATGACTTATACGTAGTAAAATTTAAATGGTAGTTCTCCGTTTAAGGGCATGTTTGATTTATTTATTTCACAAAAAAAATTACAATACAAATCTATTTGAATTTAAATTTATTTGACAAAATATACAAGATTAAAACTATATTTTTATTAAACTAAATTATAAATAATAATATACAACTAAACTAAATCTAAAAACGGCCCCCGCGGTATGGTATCAATGATGCTGGCAGCATTACCCCGCTGAATCGCGAGGCTTATCTGTTGAGCAAGGTAGCTGCCAGCTCTTGGGTCACCTGTGGTATCTTTGAGTCTCTTCGAAATTTCTTTAAAGAGACTCAAAGCACCAGAGCCCCACGATTTAACCCTTAAATGCATAGTGATGTACATATGCATCATCTATTCTCGACTCTATTGACAACAAGTCAGAACTCAAATTTGAACGAATCGTTGTCAAGGTCATGCATTTAAGGGTTAAATTATAATCGTCTATAAATATCATACAATAAAATGGTGTCAATAATAAATATAAAATAATAATATTTTTGCATTGCATTTAAATTAACAATACAAAAATAGAAAAACAAAAAAGAACAACACATAATATGACACACAGTGATAGTCAGCTTAAAGACTAAAAATAAAATAATATCAGATAAATCATGTCAATCAACTTCACATTTAAAATGCCAAATAATTATTTAATTATGAACACATTAGGTACAATTTTCAATCCATATATTAGTGGACCATGTATAGAGGGTTGCTCAATAAAAAGATTCTTAATTAAATAAATAAATAAATAACTTGGGACATCTTACACAAATCAACCTAGTCCCACGGTAAGCACAATTAAGGCTTGTGATGTGGGTACCAGGTGACGATATACATAATACATCATCATCAGCCAATTGACGTCCACTGCTGGACATAGGCCTCCCCCAGAGAGTTCCACAAAGATCGGTCGTGAGCTGTCCGCATCCATTGGACACCCGCAACCTTTACAAGGTCGTCGCTCCATCTTGTGGGGGGCCTTCCCACGCTGCGCCGTCCAGTGCGTGGTCGCCACTCGAGAACACGCCGACCCCACCGGTCATCGGTTCTCCGGGCAATATGGCCAGCCCACTGCCACTTCAACCTGGCGATTCTTCGGGCTACGTCAGTCACTTTCGTTCTTCTGCGGATCTCGTCATTCCTGATGCGATCTCGCAGAGAAACCCCGAGCATTGCCCTCTCCATCGCTCGTTGAGTGACTCTGAGCCTCCTAATGAGTCCCATAGTGAACGACCACGTTTCAGATCCGTAAGTAATCACTGGCAACACACACTGGTCGAAGACTTTCGACTTGAGACACTGCGGTATATTGGACGAGAAGATATTGCGTAGTCTCCCGAACGCCGCCCAACCCAGATAATCCATAATACATATAGATACTTAAATAAGTACATAGACACTAGACAGCCATGACCAAGGAACAAATATTTGTGATAAATAAATACACAAATAATTTTCTCGCGGGGATTCGAACCCGGAACCTTCAGTTTCGTAGGCAGGGTCACTACCAACCATCATTTTTTCTTCCTCCCAAAAAAAAACTATGGATTTTCTTTGGAGCGTCGGCTAAAAGTAGGTATTTGTTACTTAGTGAGTTGGTTCTACGCGGAATGTTCAGCAGTGGACGTCTTTCGGCTGATATGATGATGACGATGAATCGATACCTAGGATAGAAAAATATATATTTTCATTGCAGGCAGTTTAGATACACACAAAATATGCAGGCGCTTTATGACTAAGAAGTGTTTATTAAAACAAAATTTGCTTGGCTACATCAACAATTTACATGTGAACAGTGAATTGCGCTAAAAGGTCTTCACTCAGCATAATGTTCCGCAGTGGAACTCACTACGTGACGCTGATTTTCAGTGAAGCCCATATGAACTAGAATACACTATCATCTAGTGTAACATCACACAAAAAAGGGGATAAATACACGGTGTTACGCGAGCATTGCGAAAGATTTTAACTATGCATTCTAGACATCAAAATAAACAAAAAATATTATGAGACCTAATGTCAATTCCACCAAAAAAAAAATTTTTTTAGGCCGATTTGAATACTTTTTTACCGACTTCAAAAAAAGGAGGAGGTTCTCAATTCGACTGAATTTTTTTTTTTTTTTGTTGTATGTATGTTACCTGATATCTCCGAGAATAGTGAACCGATTCTAAAATTTCTTTTTGTGATCGATCGTGTATTACCCCGAGATGGTCCCATTGGCACCAAGTTGGGGTCTGATGATGGGATCCTGGAGAAATCGAGGGATCTCTTCAAATGTTATAGGTACATGTATGGCGCTTTTGGTAATTTTCATTCATTTACAAGAATTTGCATTCAGAAAGTAGGATTTGAGGAAACCAATGATGGAAACAAATCGGGAATCTTGGAGAAACCGGATGAAGTCGGTTTTTTAAATTTTTAATTTGGTGATTATTAACATTTCCAGTACTTTTTATCATAACAACAATTTGTTTAAATTATTTATTTCAATTGTTTTTTTTAGGTAGAGGTTATTTCGTCAAGTCTATTCGTATTTTTTAATTGTCAGGCAAAAGGTGTGGTAATATTAGAACCACGGTAAGCTCAATTAAGGCTTGTGTTGTGGGTACCAGGCGACGATATATATAATAGATACATAGACATAGACGATATATGTGATAGACGTATAGATACTTAGATACATACACAGCCATGACCAAGGAACAAACATTAGTGATAAATAAATACACAAAGAATGCCCTCGCCGGGATTCGAACCCGGAACCTCCAGCTTCGTAGGCAGGGTCACTACCAATTAGGCTACAGAGGCTGACATCGAGCAAATCGAGCTTAATCAGGCGTAGTGGTACTCGTGGTCTGGCTAGAGAGCAACACACGTATACATTTAGGTACCCAATGCGGTTTATTTTCTAGTATACTGTCAAGTACGCGTTCAATGCCAGGGTCGCCATGACGTGAGATACGAGGAATAACAACAAATGAAACCACATGTAGGTAAATTCTATTAAAGGTTTTTTATTACAGCATTAAACAACATTAACATTACAGAGAGTGAAACTAACCCTTTGAACGCCAAGAACCACTACAGTGGCCGTGTGTTATCATGCCTACCACGTCAGCAGCCTTTTAAGTGATCATCGAGTATTCTGCCAAAGTAAACCTTTAAGGTCTTCGCACACTATAACAACTCCACGCCAATGCGGCAGCAACTCGACTCACATTCACGGTGGAATAGTAGTCAACTAGTTGATCCACCCAATGATGACTAGTGGGCAACGCGGCGTCAACGAGTGGGCAATGAAAATGGCTGCTCGATACACGTCAGTCGCAAACGCATAGTCGTTGCGTGAACAACGTGTGGTCGTTGCGTGGGCCACCCGTCGTACACAACTTTAATATCATTTTTTGAAATTAAGCCTTGAACATATGACAGGGTTTAAATTTCAATGATTAGACTTGAGTCGAGTGGGTGTGGAGTTGATATAGTGTGCGAAGACCTTAACTGTCTTAGATAAGGTTTACATTTGTTGTTCATTAGTAGATATACAATAATTATATACATATTAGTTATTGTAGGTCACATTTTGATGCGAGAGAGACGGCGTTTAAAAGGTTAATATGTTACATTTTTTTCCCCTCACTAGCTCGTAAAGCGCTCGTTTATCCTTTAATACGAGCGGGTAAAAACGCTTTTTACACACTTGTGAATAAAGTAATTTGACATTTCTCTAATTCCTATAGCCCCCTACTGCCTAGTATAAGTGGATCTGTATGACCGTAGGAAACATGCGCAATCGGAGCTCATATGTTAAATTGGTCGTTTCTCATGTGACTTTGTAAGCCATTGGCAATATTTATGTTCCATAAGTAACTCTATTCTACGATACGTTTCGACATTGAGTTTTAAATAGTTTCTTTAAGTTAATTTACATTTGGATGAGATTTGTAATCATATTTCCTCGCGATAGTGAGGGGAAAAAAGTTGTATTACACTTGGCGGCAAAGTTTGTTCAACTCTCGTGCCTTGAGACCTTCGCAATGCTCAAGATTCCAGTTTTCGAACCACTCGCTACGCTCGTGGCTCAATTTTGGAATCTTTCGCTAGCTCAGGTCTCAATATTGGCACGACAGTTAAACAACAACTTTGCCCCCTTGTATAATAAATAACTATTATATTACAATACACATTTCGTCGATTGACAGCAAAAATTCACCTTGAAAACTGTCACTACTCTAAGCAACGTAGTATGCCTATACTGAATCGGAACTGAGATACGACCTTTATTTCAAGTAGGTATTTGTTAATAAGTGAGTTTTGGTTGTTAATCGACGATTTATCATACTAAAATATACAACTAGGGTCTCTGACTCAATGTTATGTAATACACAAATATTTACAGATTATTTAAAATTTAAATAAATCAATATAGCAACATAAGTAACATATATTGATTTAAACTTTCACGATTATCACTCATATTTTAAAGACAAACGGGTCTTAATCGCGTAAACTTACGTTTAATTATATCCTGTCGTTTCGGGCATGACGTTACACCCGCGGTCGCAGGCAGACTCCTGCAGATGTCTAATTAAACGTAAGTTTACGCGATTAAGACCCGTTTGTCTTTAAAATATAAGTAACATATTTTCAACATATATTTATTTAAGCTTTAAATAAGAAGCAGGTAAACTTCGTTTTAAGTATAATGACATTAACAATAACCGCCCATCCATCACTGTTTCAATCGGCATTACTCGTACAGTCGGGGAATTTAAATTCCTACCCACCTAAGGATCAATATCGTATAGCAAACAGTCATCATAAGAGCTATCTACTAAGCACAATGTAACTTTGACATATCAGACGCATTCGATTGTGTTACTACAGGCAACTGATATGAATAAGAACGTTGACATGGGGAACTGTAAAACGTCAAGGCACTGCTAAAAATGGATGACAGTAATCGAAAATCTAACAAAAGATATTTCTATCGCTTTCATTATTGCAATATTTGAATGAATCGGTAATTCGGAATCGAAGTTTAAATTTTTGATTGTCGATAAATCCAGACACTACTTACCGTGAACTACGAAATTCGTAAATATCGATATTTTTTCTCTGTCACTCTAAGGAAGGTGTCATTAGAGAGTGAGAGACAAATCCTCGAAATTTGCGGATTTTAAAGTTCGCGGTAGGACCGCTGGTGCCGATATATAGGCTGAAAGCAAAATGTTTCTGTTGATAAACTAACAGAATTGACTAAAGTGATAATTCAATAAAAGCATAACGGACGTTCTTTATTTATATTATTCATAACAATAACACTATTCTATCTCATTCAATCTTATTTAATCAATCACTTGACCAGGGTGTTTATTAAAAAAAATAAGTTTTCAACGCCACAGGTTTAAACACAATATTCATAAAAAACTCAATTAAAAACACGTGTATCCACCAAGATCGCGAATGACCACGCCACAATTGTAATCTTCCGGTTTGAGAATTGGAAAATGCTGTAGATGTCTACTAGATTTAATTACTGACGGGCGAAGTGATGTCGCGCTGCTTCATGAGCCTCGGCCAATGCATTTTTTTTCGCAGGCCGCCTGTGATGAAAATCCATAGCGTGTAGGCAATTCCTTATTGTTCTAAGGTGAACGTCAAATATTTCTTCAAACCGTCCTGTTGTCGTAAAGCCATCCAAATTATATTTCGGTCTTCGGTTAATGCTAGCGGGCGATGGTTATCTTCCTTTGATCAATAAGGTTTCCTTCAGCATTGTATCGCCGTACCCAACGGCGAGCAGTGTTCCTAATCACATTTAACCAACGTGTTATTTCATGAATCTCTACTCCTTCATGGTGTAACTCCTACATTTGCGCTCGCAATACTTCACGGTTTGCGGCATTGATTTTATAATTTTTAAAATTAATTTCGCTTTTGAAAATGATTTCACAATTTTTCTCGACTGACACTGACAGCATCTGCCATGTGTTTAATTATTTTTTAGAAAAGTAAATAACTTCGTAAAGAGGTTCTATGCGAGGTGCAGTGACACTGACAAATAATGGTTATTGACACATCAATACTAAAATTAAAATTTCGACCTTAATGCATCGTGAATGCCTAACAACATTTCTACGAAATGGGTAGGAAATTAAATTCCCTGACTGTACTTATGGTATGATGGCGATACTCCGCCGAGCGTTACTAGCGCTCGGATTCGTTATTGACGTCCCGCGATTAGTATCGTGATAGAAGGACGGATCGCAACAACATCGATTATACAGGGTGTTTGGTTAGCGGTGTCGGAGCTTTTAAGGGCTTAAACTACAATCAATTTTATCGATAAATTACCACACAAAAATTTTTTTAGGCCAACAACAATTAAATGGCGGCCATTTTAAAATTTCAAACAGTCTGATACGGGCATACGTGATATTTCTGGAATTATACGTTTGTTATCGGCCCTATCCCTGCAAAAAAAATCTCGTTAGAGAGCTCATTAGATAAGCAAACTAATTAAGCTAATTATTTGACTCAACTATTTGAACAACAAGGCTAAAAAATGTTTTTAATTATAAATAGTAAAAAATTCACCTTAATTTTTTAATTAATTTAATTTTGCATGAAAACTAGGTCGTTAAGAAAGGTTTTGGTGTTGTTATTTATTGGTACAGTATGTTAGCTAAAAAATAACACTATAATTACAGTTATACCTTAAGTACTTTAGGAATTACAAGTGCTCAAACATACACCAAAACAGCTGCATTTAGCGTTTCCGATGCAAAATCCATAAACAAATGAATGTCAGCCAGCAGTGTACTGACTAGTGAAGTGGCCGCCTTCCATCCATCCAGTGCATGTTTGAGCACTTCTAATTCCTAAAATACTTAAGGTATAACTGTAATTATGGTGTTGTGTTTTAGCTAACATCCTGTACTAACAAATAACAACACCAAAAACCTATCTTAACGACCTAGTTTTCATGCAAAATTCAATTAAATGAAAAATTAAGGTGAATTTTTTACCATTTTTAATAAAAAAAAAAATTATTAGCCTTGTTGTTCAAATAGTTGAGTCAAATGATTAGTTTAATTAGTGTGCTTATCTAATGAGCAAACACCGGTTTCGCGGGGGCAAATCTGTACTGACGTTTAATAGTGCGTGGACACATTAATCTAATTTTATTATTTGATATCGATAAAAATGTCGTACAACCGTTGTGTAATTTCAAGACTTTTAATGAATAAGAAACCATCACTAGTCGTACCTTTATCATGTATATCTGAATGGTCAAGTTTCCAGGAGGAAACTCGAGGATGAATGATCTTTTTTCTTGTGTGACATTTTAGCCGCCTTAAGAAACAAAAAGGTAGATTTACTTGATTGGAATGCAAAATGATATTGTTGTAGGTACTAGATGAATTATTCATCGATTCAACGGTTGTCAAAAGTGACTAGACACAGTCAATGTCAGATGTCGGTTATTTATAGTTGCGATAAGTATAAATGAAAGAGGTTTGCACGTTAAACGTATTCCAACTTAGGCATTAGTGTAGTTATGATAATGATGGTTAAAAAAATATTTTTCATCACACTTGCTGTCTAAGCGCGCCATTGCTTGCGTGCGTAGCGGGAGTAATAGAAAAGTGGAATTCCCTAGGGAGTAATAGAAATATCAGTACGTCATTTAATAAATATTTATGTCTTAAAACTTATTTTTTGTCAGCAAGTGTGATGAAAAACATTGTATGCATCACGGTCGGTAAGCGGAATACTAACTCGAGTCATAAAAGCCCTCCGCCTGACGGCGTCGGGCTTCTAACACTCTCGTTAGTAATTCCGTACTTACCTCCCTTGATGCACAATGTACTATTTATGGATGTCGATATTTAATGAATCACTAGCACTGGTACATTTTTGCCCCCGCGAAACCGGTGTTTGCTAATGAGCTCTCTAACGAGATTTTTCTTGCAAGGATAGGACCGATAACAAATGTATAATTCCAGAAATATCACGTGCGCCCGTATTCGTCTGTTTGAAATTTTAAAATGGCCGCCATTTAATTATCGTTAGCACAAAAAAATAATTGTTTGGAAATTTATCGATGAAATTGATTGTAGTTAAGCCCTTAAAAGCTCCGACACCGCTAACCAAACACCCTGTATGTTGACTTGGTACTGGTACTGAATTTATTACTGGTACCGTTTACCAAGTTAGCAGTCCGCATAGCAGTGTTTCGCAAGCCGCAAGCGACATTTCAATGGGCGTGTAGAGCACATCACGAATAACTGTTGCACTTTTACCTTTATTAGTACCGTTTGGTAGCCAGATTTGGTAGGTGGCTGCCAAATATGAAATATGGTTTCCCGCCTGGTAGCCACCTATGAAATGGAAATAACTTTCCTATCTCGTAGCTGATTACAAAACGTGGTTACAAATGAGTAGTGGAAAAATCCCATTTTGTAACCAGTTACAACATGGGATTATATTTCCCGTTTCGAAGCTGATTACTAATAATCACCAAATTAAAAATTTAAAAAACCGACTTCAATCGATTTCTCAAAGATCCCCGATTTGTTTCCATCATTGGTTTCCTCAAATCCTACTTTCTGAATGCAAATTCTTGTAAATGAATGAAAATTACCAAAAGCGCCATACATGTACCTATAACATTTGAAGAGATCCCTCGATTTCTCCAGGATCCCATCATCAGACCCCAACTTGGTGCCAATGGGACCATCTCGGGGTAATACACGTTCGATCACAAAAAGAAATTTTAGAATCGGTTCACTATTCTCGGAGATATCAGGTAACATACATACAAAAAAAAAAAAAAAATTCAGTCGAATTGAGAACCTCCTCCTTTTTTTGAAGTCGGTTAAAAAGGGTTACAAATCAATAAATTCCCTATTTAAAGCCAGTTATGGCACGAGAGTTGAGGTGAATGATTGATTGCATACACATCCAAATGAAGTACTAATTGCAAAAAATGAAGTGAATGAATGAATGAATTGCGTCAAAATATTGAAGCAAATCCCTTGAACAAACGTTTTAGTCAAGCTTAGAGTTGCAATTGGGCATTTTCGCGAGAAGAGATACAAAAACTTATTTTTCTGAAACAGGTAAATTTTATGTTTTTCCTGCTCAGAATCACGAGCTCTTTCGATCCCACTAGAAGAAAAAAAGTGTCCCAAATTTTTGTTTCTATTACGTAACCGTTTTTCAAACACTTTGTACAGCGGTTACAAAGTGGAGAGCATGTAAAATGTATGGAAAATGTGGGACCATTTTTTCTTGTACTTTTTTTCTCCTAGATTGAAAGAACTCGTTATTCTGAGTAGGAAAAACATTAAATTTACCTACCTTAAAAAAAATTTTTTTTGGATCTCTTCTCGCGAAAATGCCCAATTGGGTTTGCTGTCAGTACGAAAAAAGAACACTAATTTCAAATTCCCCATGTGTTAAATGACATTTTGATGTGTGCGTGGCCTCAACTCTCGTGCCGATACCTATACCTCCTGGGATTTTATTCCCATTTCGAAGCCGGTTACGAAATTTTGGCTACCAAACAGTACTAAAGGCTTTACGAAGGCGAATGAAGCCAAATCTCTTTCAAGAACAAAGTCATGGTCAATACTTACGGATAAGTTTTGTATAATGTGCTACTACAAAACTCGACCGTACTCCGTACTCGTAAGTTGTAATAAACTGAAGTAAATGACCTGCTGTAGTTAGCTGTAATAGGTATAGTAGTATTTAGCACTTGCGTTATTATTGAAATATGGATAGTCAAAGACTTATACACACATTACCAGGTACTACACCCACCAGTAGGCTTAGCACATGACTGGTGCGACAGTATGTCGCGGCGAGGTAGTCTATCCGTCATGTTTAATTAATATAGTTAGTAAAAGACGGAAAGTATATCTCGTGGTGCCAAACTTTCGCATCAATCATGTGCTAAGGTAGTGGTGGTCTGCTAGACGTGCAAAAATCAATAGCTAGGTACATTTTTTAAAGCTGGCATGTGCCTATTATACATATACACGTAAATAAATCTTTTAAAATATATTAGAAAATTTATATAAAATAAATCTTGTACCCGTTCTAAAACCCTCAAAACATGCTTCTAATAAAAAAAATGGTGGGCACTTTTGTATAATTAGTTATTTTACAATCGTGCAAAAATCGATATTTCAATGTTTTATTGATAAGGAATAATGAGATTATCTAAATTCTAAATGACTATCTGAAAATTAATAGATGAGCACCTATTTATGTAGTTACAGGGTGTAATAACTAATTATACCGCAATCATATTTTGTATAGCAACCGAATTAATTTAGATGTCTTTTTGTTTTTGTGTTTTACTTATAGATTTAGCTCGCTGAGGTTTATTCTTCAAATGGGTTCGTTTGTGTTGTCTTAAACCTTCTGAAGTCGAGTACCACTTGGTGCAAAGCTCGCAAGCGTACACTTGTCCTTCTACGTGTATTTCTAAATGCTTTTTTAAATTCGTTTTCTGTGAAAATTGCTTTCCGCATTTTTCACAACAATGTGGCTTCTCACCAGTATGTGTTAGTATATGAGCGTTTAGAGCATGTTTATGCCTATACTGTTTGTCACACAATGTGCACGAGTATGCCCTCAAACCGGTGTGCACGATATTATGTCGTCGCAAACTTCTCATCGTTGAAAGGCTCAATCCGCATATTTCGCAAGGATAAGCATTCCACTTAAAATGAATATTCATATGTCTAATTAAGTCGCCTCTGAACGGAAATATTGCATTGCATACATCACAAGCATATTTTAGACTAGAGTGATTTTTTCTAATATGTGTCCTTAAGCTATTGTGATCTATAAACTTTACTGGACACATTTTGCACCGAAAATTTTCTACTCCCGTATGTGAGCCCATGTGTGAAATCAGATTATGTTTTTGACTAAATCGGGCACTGCATATATCACAGATGAACGGTTTTTCACCTGTGTGCACGCGATAATGTTTGTTCAAGCCATTTCTGTCTACGAATCGTTTTTCACAATGATTACACTTAAAAGTCTTATCACCAGTGTGACTTTGCTTATGTATTTCTAGTCGAGATTTCCATTTAAATTGTTTCTTGCATATTTCGCAAATGAATGTTTCTCGCTTGTGAGTTTGCTTGTGGATGTTTAAACCTACTTTACGAGTAAACTTTCTATCACAAACATCGCACCTGTATGGTGCATTCTTATTAGTCGCACGGTCCTTATATTTTCGTTCCTTTTTTGATTTCAAGAAGTATTTAGTGTCATTAACATCTTCAGCATTGCGACTTTTTGTTGTGGTACTATAAGGAAACTCTAGCAGTGTAATAGGTTCTTCAAATAGTTCTTGCTTGCAAAAATCTGATGGTTGGTTCTCGAAATCTGAAAATAAAATGATTAAAAATAAGTTGATTATCTATACATGTACAATGAGCGTTCGGTTATATACCTATACGTACCATATCATCATCAGCCTATGATAGTCCACTGCTGGACGTAGGCCTCTCCTATTAACTATGCGTACCATATAAGAGTATATATACAGGGTGACCAAGAGTATACCGACAGACTTTACCCATTCATTTTTGATGTCAAAAGAAGTAAAAAAAATTATATGCCTTGTCTTTTCAGACAATTTTTTTTGGTATTTTGAATTTTTTATACATGACCAGTAATAAAATGTGACATCTCTGCAGAATTCAGCTCCCTGATTATTTATTTTAGTAGTTTACTACTGCTTTTTATTTTATCTATTTACATTATTTTCAAATTTATGAGAAAGTTATGGATTATTTCTATTCAGAATCACGAGACCTTTTGATCCCAAAAAGGAAAAAAAATCCTAAAATTTCTATACAAATTCCGGATTTTCTCCTTTGTTACCGCCATACAATGTGAATGGTAAATGGGAAAAAAATCATTCATTAGACATTTATTTCCCATTGGGATCGAAAGAGGTCGTAATTCTGAGTAGAAATAACCCAAAATTTACCCGTAAATCCAAAATTATGAAATTGAATAAAGATAAGTAAACTACTTGTAAAGGTCTTCGCACATTATAACGACTCAACGACGACGACTCTATGCCAAATATTGAAATTTAAATCCTATGTCATACGTACTAGGATTCATTTCAAAAAATGATATCTAAGTTAAGTCCACTCTTCGTACACGTAAATAATTTTACTTGGGTGCTTATTATAACCAGTGAATAAATATGTGAGTGAGAGTACGGTCGCCGTCAGTATTTGGTGAGCAGCTCAGCATATCCCTGTCGTGGACCGTACAATACCCGCTATAAAATGTAACTATGGTCACTAAAATTCAAAAATAGTTATTTATTATACAAGGGGGCAATGTTGTTGTTTAACTGTCGTGCCAATATTGAGACCTGAGCTAGCGAAAGATTCCAAAATTGAGCCACGAGCGTAGCGAGTGGTTCAAAAACTGGAATCTTGAGCCTTGCGAAGGTCTCAAGGCACGAGAGTTGAACAAACTTTGCCGCCAAGTGTAATACAACTTTTTTCCCCTCACTATCGCGAGGAAATATGATTAAAAATCTCATCCAAATGTAAAATAACTTAAAGAAACCATTTAAAACTCAATGTCGAAACGTATCGTAGAATAGAGTTACTTCTGGAACTTAAATACAGCCAATGGCTTACAAAGTCACCCATGAGAACGACCAATTTAACATGTGAGCTCCGATTGCGCATGTTTACTACGGTCATACAGATCCACTTATACTAGGCAGTAGGGGGCTATAGGAATTAGAGCAATGTCAAATTACTTTATTCACAAGAGTGTAAAAAGCGTTTTTACCCGCTCGTATTAAACGATAAACGAGCGCTTTACGAGCTAGTGAGGGGAAAATTACTTTTAATATGCTTTGTATATTTTACTTCATCAGTGTAACTGTTTTGTACCTCTTTGGGTAATGCGTTAATGATGTTAGGTAGCACGTTATAATGTGCAAACACCTTAAACCTCACCGTTAAGAGGCCCGTACGCTTGCTTTGCTTGCCGTCGCTGTATTATCGGTTCATAAGTAAAACAAGTAACAAACACCTATTTGATATTGTATCTCAGTTCAGATTCAATACTAAGATACGAGGTTGCTAAAAGTAGTGTAAGTTTTTATAGTGACTTGGTTGTCAGCCGACGGTATATACTAGTACATTACGACACAAGTGCGAAAAACATGAAATTCGAAACGAGTGGCGATGTTTTAAAACACGACCGATAGGGAGTGTTTTAAATCGACACGAGTTACGAATTTCGTTATTGCACGTGTCTCGTACGACGTTTTTTAGTGCAGATGACCCTCCGAAGTTTTGGACCTGACGTAAAATGACACACTTCTCGCACTAGAGCCTAAAAAAGGCACCATCTGCAATAAAAAAGAAAGTTACCTGTCATGAAAAACTTAGATTCTTCATTCTCTTCAGCCGGTAAAGGATCCACAGGAAACTCCGTTTTGACTTCTACAGAAACATCTGAAATAATAACAATGATTTTCAAATAGTCAATATCACATCATCAGCCTATGATAGTTCACTGCTGGACGTAGGCCTCTCCTATTCAGTATGCGTATAAACGCATTAGGAGGTAAATGCCCATAATCGCCACGCTGGGCAAGCGGATTGGCGATCGCAGTAACATGTCCACTATGATGACGCAGCTGCCCATCATCAATCTTTTATCAAATAGTGGTCAGTGACACTTCAATCCCTTATTCCACTCTTACGACACCCGCAGTAGGAGTTGGTGTGGTGACAAATGTATTCTTACTGCCGTCACCACACGGCTAAATTTCACATACACAATATCAGAATATCACACATCACGATATTATAGTAAACTTTTCATATATTTAAAGGCTTCTCTTATTCTCATTCTTTCATTTCTCGTGTAATATTATGTATGGACGCATTAGGAAGTAATGCCCATAATGGCTTGTCCATTAATCATGTCATACGATTTTGGCCTATTTTAGACCCCTCTCTCCCCCATGGTGATATTTTCAGGACCCCCCCCCCCCTCTAGCTAATATGACGTGTAATTTATTGCCCACTTAAGTAGTCTAAGTAGTCTTTTAATAACACTTATTAAGGTTTTAACATCTACTTATATTTAAAGTGATCTTAAAAGAAGATTGAGGGATGAAGTTTTTTTTCTACTAGCTTTCATGCTGTTCAGCAGAGAGTAGAGACTAACAAAAAATTACACGTGATTTGGCCGAAGACCCCCCTCCCCTATGGTGATAATTGGTGATTTTTCTTGACCCCCCTCCCCCTATACAGTATGACATGATCAAGGATCGGACAAACGCCCGTCATTTTGAAAACATAACCCTTATGGCATAAACATAATTCCGTATGGTAGAGACTTCCTTATCTTATGATGTTAACATATTTTATTAATTTAAGATATGCATTTATTTCAGAATTTATTTTTGTAATACGAACACAAAGTATCTATTTAGGAGATCCCAACTATTTCTTAGATAATTGTGCATTCCATGATTGTTCGAAACGTCGTTATAACGTTAATTAATATACGCAATATAATTCGTTTAAATCGTTTTATTTCTTGAATAACTATCGCGGTAACCGAAGAAGATAATTATACACTAAATAGATCAAAATTAAATATCAACAAATCTAAGTCGTTTATTTATCATAAATTCATAATCAGGGTACATAAAAGTAAGAAGGAGTTGGGATCTCCTAAAGAGGTATTTTGTGATAGTGTTATAAAAAAAATATTTTATAAAATATAATATGTTGACATCATAAGAAAAGGAAGTCTCTACTGTACGAAACAGGGTTATTTTTTCGAAATGACGGGCGTTTGTCCGATCCTTGGACATGATTAATGGACAAGCCCTTAGCGAACGCAGCAATGCGTCCACTATGATATAATATAACATTTACTATTGGCGTAGAAACTTTAGGTTCATGGGGACCCAGCGCACGAAACGCGAAACGTCTTGTTGGCGTAAGTGTTGGCGATTTCCTCGCACAACGCATCAGCTTTGCGATACAGAGAGGAAATGCCGCCAGTTTCAAGATTAGCGTGGAAAATTTCCGGATTAAATCCCGATTCTTTCCAAACAGCTCGATTTTTTCGAAAAAATCAATGAAAGTTTCCACTATAATTTTCAACTCTAAACCAATGCAAATTAGATCTAATTTTCAGTTTTACCAGGATAACGCGATGTCATTGAAGAAAAGTCAATTGAAATAGATGGCAAGGAGTGACAGTGACATTGATTATTGGAAAAAATCAAAATTTTCATATATTCCCGAAAAAAACCATTTGATTTTTTCCGACATTTTCAACACTATTCACGATATGTGTTAAAGACAACAAATGCTGTTGAAAGTCGGCCATATTTGTTTCCATTATTATAGTTTTCTACTGGTGGACGGAATATGTCTGTGTATCATCATGTCAATTACCTATATGTCTCTTTCAATCAATTATAATTTAATTTCCCAATTTTAATATACAGGGTGGTTACAGAGTCATGATTCCAACTGTGAAAAACAAGTTGGTCTTTCTGAACAAGGTTTCCGATGGGACCTATATGAACTAACGTAATTTTTTAAAGACTAGTTAAGTTCGAGTTCATTAATATGTATACAATTCTCTATAATAATTCCTTGCACTTGTGTTCACATAAATATGAAACAAGACTGGAAATTATGAACATATGTCGGTATGACAATAGTTTTTTTTTCGCAGCGTTCATATTCGTACCATGCGTTTTTCACAGTTGGGATTACGTCCCCGTTCCGAACCTGTATACAAAAGTTTCTGTTTGGGCAGCCGAAAATATCCGTAAGTAGAAAACAAATATGGCTGACTTTCCATAGTATTTGACGTCTTTGACACATAATTATAGTGAAACAGATTGGCAGATATATTTTTACGTGAATACTAATAAATGTCAATAATTTTAACTAAATTTGCATGTGAACTCAAGGTGGTTCAAGTTGGTGATGAAACCAAGATTGTGCTCAAAAAGTTCGTGATTATGAAATAATGCAAGGGTTTAGGTTTGTTTATACTATTTTTGTTTTAAACTGACGAAGAGTATATGAACGGTTTTGCTCGGAGACTACTAAATAAGTTAGTAAGAAAACACGTACGCACAAGCTCCTCTGGATCGACAGTATAATCATCTGACTTTTCTTCCTTCGGCAATTCTTCTTCTTCTGAAATAAAAGAAGACATGTTCAGGTTCTCTAAATTATCATTAACAGGGCCCGTAACTTTCATGCCGATGACATCAATTTGACGTCACGCTCCATTTAGGGTGATCCGAAATAGTTTTATTGTTCATTATTAATCATTAGTCGTCAATCATTTTAATCATGTACAAATAACTTCAAAAGTAGTATATTTACACGTGAAATAAATAACACCTACTTGATACGTGAAACATAAATAAAACTATTTGATTTGTGTTTATACATACATTTTATTAAGGGCTGATTTTTCAATCCTCAGTTAAAAGTATCCGTCAGTTAAAAGTATTACCATCCTTATCGCTGGTCATCAGTCAAAAAAGGATAGAGCTAACATTTATTTGACAGTTACTGTTATCTGGGGATTGAAAAATCAGTACTAAATGATATTGTTAACACATTTAAATAATTAAGTAGAAAACAGAATTCCTCTTTAACGTACAGCACGTATCAAGTAGGAATTCGTTATTTCACGAGTAAATATACTACTTTTGAAGTCATTTGTACATGATTAAAATGATTGACGACTAATGATTAATGATGAACAATAAAACTATTTCGGATCACCCTAAATGGAGCGTGACGTCAAATCGATGTCATCGGCATGAAACTTACGGGCCCTGATCATTAAACATGTTACCGAATATCCAGGGACCGGAACTGTTACTTTACAAAAACCTCGAAATAGTATAGGTATATTTTTAAATGTTTCATACTCTTTATGTATCTACTACTCAATATTTTATGTAATTTACAAATATCATATTTTTAAATTACTCCATTAACTTAGAATGTATAAACCGAAGAACGAAAAAATAACCGTTCTTTTGTATGGAGAAAATAACGGTTCCGGTCCCTGCTAATATCAACATCAACAACATCATCAGCCTATGATAGTCCACTGCTGGACGTAGGCCTCTCCTATTAACTATGCGTATAGACGCATTAGGAGGTAAATGCCCATAATCACCACGCTGGGCGAGCGGATTGGCAATCACAGTAATGTGTCCACTATGATGACGCTTCTGCCCATCATCATTTTTTTATCAAATAATGGTCAGTGACACTTCAATCCCACTGAAAAAGGGCGACAAATTTAAATTTTCTATAAGCGATCAACAATACAAACCTATATCTTTTAAATTTGCCCCCTTTCACTTCTGCAGAAGGTTGTCGGACAGAGTATACCACATAGTTTGTATGACTAACTTTCGTATTAACCTTTTGACGCCACGCCAAATACAAAGTCTGTCACTCACACGACACGTCAATAAAATATCAAAATTCAAATTGAATTTTGAGTACATGCGTGTAGGTCTATATTGATCTGTGGACCAAGACAGGTCTATTGGTTTTTGGCGTTGAAGCTGCGGTGCCAATATATCGGTCTTTGGCCAAAAGGTTAAGGCCTTCACTATGTAAAATTTTTTGGCAATCGACCCACTTTTCATTCAATTACCAATTTTGAAAATCGGTTCATGATTCTCAGAGATATGGAGTACATTAAATAAATCTGTTGAGTTGAGAACCTCGTCTTTTTTGAAGTTGCTTAAAACACAGACCATCTCCTAGGAGGTTCTCTGTGCTTAACCTCCTGAGTCCTGGATAAAAAATGAGTACACTCGCATAAAAGCCGAGAGTCCTTTATAACACTATCAGCGTAAAGTCCTGAGTAAAAATCGGGTACGCTCGCATAAAAGCCGAGAGTCCTTTATAACACCATCAGTCCTGAACTTTCCGTCGCTTATTTTAAGGTGTAAAATGAGTCTGTCAGATTTTTGTTGGAACAAAGTTGGTTATATACTCAAAGATTATTTGGGCGTTATAAAGGCCTCTCGGCTTTTATGTGACTAAGATTATATAATAAATGTGGCGAATACATGTCATTTTGTATGAAATCAGGTGTATCTTTGAAAAATAAAATAAAACATAAGGGATTGTCAAAATGCTATAATTATAAAAAATAACAAAAATCGTAGAACAGTTCTATTATTAAAACATTAAAATCTTTCTTTTAAAATCTAATTCAATACAAAACTGTTGTAGTTAAATCAGTCTACTTCTCACATCACAATAGTATCCTCATAAAGTAACTTTACTTAAGTATTTTAAAAACAATTGTAATAAACCTTCTGTAACAGTATATAACTAATTAAGAAATTTCAATCTACATATTCCAAGGAAAACTCATTTAAAACAACTGTGAGAACTTAATGATGCTATGAACAAAGTACGAGAGGGCTTTACAAAGGTCAAATTAATTTAACACGTAATTGTACTTCAAACATCATATTTACAATAAAACTAGTAATTACATTATAATAAACTTGTAAAATGCTCATTAAATAAATTAAAAAGACAGACAAAAACAAACAGGTTTAAGCGAAAAAATAAGATTGAACTCACGCGATGTGACATCTTGCCGGACTTTTGACGTCGCACTGAACGGAATATTCTTTTTCACTGGGCAATAGCCTTTGCGTAATAGAGATAGATATATTTCTGATTGGACGACATCCATTGATTCTCAAATTTACACCATTATCCATTATGATTTTAAACGCGAAACATTAAGGCCTTTATAACGGACAATCGGCGTTTATGAATAACTTTAGTTTTTAGCGCTCGGTCTTTACACATGTCATGATTTTGGCCGTTATAACGGACTCTGGAACTTTATTTATAACTTTATTTTTTAGCGCTCGGTCTTTACACATGGCATGATTTTGGCCTTTATAACGGACTCAGGGACTCGGGAGGTTAAAAAGAAGTTGCAGAACTCAAGTTGGTGTAGGTAACTGTACTTTTTAAGGGTCCCTGAGTGGTAGTGCCTGGGCATGCTTCCACGCAATGAGAGGGAGGGGAGGAGCGTTGTTCCTGGAGATGGGTCCAGAGATCTGGAGGTTGCGGAAGTGTGCTCAGGCGTTTTCCCACGCAAAAAAAAGGTAACTGTACCTTTAACATGGTAGGCCCCTTTCAGGCTAGCCTGCAATTGTTCCTGGCTGCGTTGCACTTGCAGCTTGAAGTCGCTTGCATCCCGCAGCCGGCCCACACACAATGAGCAGATCCCGCACTCATCATCTCCTGGTAAGAAAGTGAGCTGAAAGCAATTTGTACTATTATAGAATATATACATATAGCTTAGTTTTGAGGGGTATAGGAAGTCAATCTTCCTCAAATTTAGATCTGAGCCCAACTGTGAAAGTATTGAATAATATGGGTACAAATGATAATCAATAAAAGACTAAGTTTATCAAACCCGGAGGTAAGGCTCCAAACTTCCTCCAACATTCGTAAAATCGGTATTTTTCTTTGGTATATGTCATCAAATCAAATTAGAAAAAAAAATCTGTTGAATTGAGAACCTCCTCCTTTTTTTGAAGTTGGTTAAAAATTATACAAAAACACTAACATTGGACAACCTGAACAAATATTTAAGTCAGGTCAAAGTGAGGTTTAAACCAATTGATACAAAATTATGACTGATATCCATCTTCTATTGAAGATTGATGATTGATTGCTGCCCAGCAGTATCATCATAATGGAAATAACACACTACTGCGATCACCAGGCTTGCATAGTGTGGCAATTATGGGCATTTACCGCATCATGCATACATTATGCATAGGTGATAGGAGAAGCCTTGGTCCAGCAGTGGGCTGATACGCTGATAATGTGAATGTCTGATCATTGAAACCTGGTTACATTGACAGTGGTATAAGGTTACCTGATTACTATCATTGATTTTGTTTATTTGTGGAACTTGGAATCTAGATAACAATTGTACACAAATGTAATCAAAAGGAGTAGGTGTTGAGATTATTTGTGGCTCGATTCTGCTTGTAGCATTAATAGGTTTTATTATCAATATACATTTCAGGTGATAGCATGGCAAAATGCTATTCTCGCCGCGTCTGTTATATGTGATACTTGATTATTATAGTTTTTGAGGCTTAACCATTAGATGTGTTGCCATAGCCTCCCCTCTGCTACGCCACTTGTACATTGTACACATGAAATACATGTTTATACTGCTGAACATTATCCAGCATAAATTCTTGGAAATATATACAACAAAGGCACTTTTGTTACAGAAATAAACTTCTATAAGTACAGGTTGGCCCAAGTTTAATAATTGCGACTAAGATGTATAAATAATATCAGGTTAAAATGAAAAAAAATGTTTACATGTATTTCGAAGCATTCTTTCAGCATATTGCAGAATATTTCTGTTTTGCCCAAACGCGTATACGGCTTCTTCAATTTTTTGTCCGGTGGCCGCAGCAGGCAACAACGACACGAATTGCTTATTTCCATTATGCAAATCGTTCTATTTCAGTGATATCATTATCATTTATGTGAAATAAGAAAATCCATTTCAATTTTCAATAAAATCACACCACTGACAGTGACAATGACAAATCATTGACGTTTGAAATTATTAATCCTACATTCATGTTTGAAATGAACTTTGTCTCTTTATTTTTGTAAGCTGCAAGTCGCGAAAACGACTGCCCAATAAAACGTTTTTTATTTTGCTTTATATTTGTTTTATTACTACTATATCTACTGATCAATACTATTTTTTATTCGTCTAGTCAGCTTGTCATTTGCGTGGTCATTCATTTTGTACTTTTATTTTTTTAGTCTGCAACACTGTTGTCAAACTGTCATCTATACGACCCGTATACCGTATATCCGTATCTTTTGAGTGTCATTGCAACAAATTATCAATAATGTTTTATTTAATTTGAGAAAAAATATTCCTTTTGAAATGGATATCAGCAAATCGTGCTGCTGCTGCCTGCAGCGGCCTGCAGACAAGAAATTGGGGAAGCCGTGTTCGCGTTCGGGTAAAACCGAAATATACTCCAATATGCTCAAGGAATGCTTCGAGATACATGTAAAGTTTTTTATTTATATAACAAAAAGTTTTCCAATAGCATACATTTTTCAAGGAAGTTCTCTTATCCTCGTAGGACCCAACATAGTTACTTTCCCATATGTGAATTGGTAATAACTTCGTTTGTTTGAAAAGAAAAAACAGTGAAACAAAAGAAATTTTACTTTATGAAAGATTCAAATTGGATTGTAACAACTATGTTACATTGTAATGATTGAGTCTTACAAGGTTAATAATATTTTAAACAAACATTGTTTAAAGATTTATTTACATGCAATATGCGGAAATTTATTTCCTTTTGTAACTTTTTAAGTGATTAGCCCAATATAATCACAAGGAATATGACAGTGACTTGAAGATTATGTTCATTAGCTTGTTTGATTACTTTTAGTTCACTTTCCTAACAAGTGAGGATGATTGTGGAATCTGCGAGGTATGCATTGGCCGCCTAGAGGATGCAAGCGACTTCAAGCTGCAAGTACAGCGCAGCCATGCAGAGCTGCGCGCACGGCTTAGCATGATAAGCCATGTTAAAGGTACTTCTTTTGTTCAGTTTTTTTTTGTTTTGATTCTGTTTAGTTTCTGGTTGACAATGGTGTTTGAACGTGGCAGTTGTGATATTTAAAAATTCTCATAAGCTACTTTTCAAAAAATGTCCTTTTTAGTACAGATAGATGGTCTACTTTTTAGGCTCTAGTGCGAGAAGTGGGTCATTTTACGTCAGGTCCATAACTTCCGAGGGCCATCTGTACTAAAAAACGTTGTACGAGACACATGCAAAAACTCGTGTCGCTATATATAATTTTTTTTTACACATAGATCTATTGTACTTTTATTAGGTATCTTCATGTAGAATGGCAAGTTTGAATTGTTGAGATACATTAGGGAAATAGAATCTTTATAATATAAACAGATTATTTTTTGTTTTAGAAGAAGAAAAGTCACCGAAAGAAGAAATGTCAGATAATGATGCTCTGAAGGAAGACTTTATACGTAAGTATTTCTCTAACTCTCTAGGCTTCAATTCTTTGACTACGAGTATGTCAGGATCTCTTTGTTGCATTTACATTTTTGTTACATTTTGCACACATAAGCCGCGTTAGCCGCGCATATGCCGCACGCCATACTAAATTGCCTTTCAAAAACTGTCCTGAATTTTAGTTGACAAGTGTCACTCCCTCTTCAATGCATCACGGTAATGAATTTCAATATCAACCTATAAAAACTTAAACCGCCACTAAAAAAATGTTGTGATTGGTCCATCAAAATTTGATTGGTTATTTTCTATTAAAGTTTGTCAAAGATGTTGCTCCAAAATATGAGCGGTGTTAAGAAAAGTGCTATGTCCTGCCCATCTTGGCTCCATTGAGCAACAGTTTTTGGGGGCATTTTTGAGCTGGCGTTAGACTTCCCTGTTATACACGGTGCTCGTGAGCATTCCGAAAGATTTTAATGCTCAAATTCCTAAACATATTTAGAGTATTTAATATTATATAAAATTTCCTGGATTCGGCTTGGTTCCAGAGATAATTAACCTTTTTTCGAAATAAGTTTTTTGACGTAACTCGTCATAAAACTTCTTTTTGATGACAATGCTACCACAATGTGCTCTAATATTACCACACATATTGCCTGACAATCAAAAAATAAGAATAGACTTGACGAAGATACCTGTCCCTAAAAAAACATTTAAAAAATTAAACATTTTAACAAATTGTTGTTATGATAAAAAGTATAGTAAATGTTAAAAAATATTCAAAAAGTCTAAAAAAAAGAAATTTTTTATTTTTTTAGTTTTGTGAAATTTGACAGTAGATCTCATAATATTTTTTGTTTATTTTGGTGTCTAGAATGCATAGTTAAAATCTTTCGCAATGCTCGCGAGCATTGCTTGTGAGCAATGGTCGCAGTACATAAGCGACTCCGAAAGATGTCTTGGGCTTTCTGAACTTGTATCCCGTAGTTTCAGATGTAGAAGTCAAAACGGAGGCGGATGACCCTTTACCAATTGATGAGAGTGAGGAGTATGAGGTGTTATTAACAGGTAATTCGTGGGAAACAAAGAAGTAGTACAAATTTTAAGTAAGAATATTACGAAATGGGCTCGTTGATAATCATCATCAAATCAATCATCGGCTGAAATTACTTGAGTAACCCGATTAGCTAAATATTTCAACCTTTTCGTCCGCACGATAATTAATAGCATGCTACACAAGTAAGCAAAAAAGTGCAAAGCATATAACTCAATTGTATATTGTTAAATGAACGTGTATTTTTATTTTGGAGGCTTCTTAGACGCTATGATTATAGAATTGAATTGTTTATTTCTTTTTCTCCAATATACATATTTGAAAATAGTTAGAATATGACACAAACTTAAGCTCGTAAGGCCCATTCTATTTTTAGGACAAGTCAAATAATAGCCCAGTGTCCTAAAAAAGGATATGTTATTTTTAATTTTGGGACCTCCAAAATAAAATTCATATTTCTTTGAAAAATATGACGTCATCGGCCGCTATGAGTACATTTTGTTGTCCTAAAATAGGACGTTGGGCCTTACGAGGTTAATATTTGATATTGACATTGAAACACCAAGAAAGCAACAATATAGTTTAGCTATATTAACTTGAAAAAGATATACTAAAAATCTAAATGTTATATCCTGTTCTGTAGGCCTATTTCTATAGCTATTAGTTGTATTGCTGGTGCATTCCACCTGAATGTCGGGTACGTTCTTTGCGTACATCTAAGAAACTTACGAATAAAATTTTTGGTGTATCTTAATTTTATAACTGGGTGTTTGTATTTATAGAATTCTCGCACTTTCCATATATTTCTAAATAATAATATAAAAAAAAAGAATAAAAAATAAAAAAAGATTTAAAATAAAAATAAGGTAGCTGTCATAGCCGTCACGTTCCCGACAAAGTAGACTTTTTCGTGGAATGCACCTGCTTATATACATAATCTTCCGTTTCAGATTTCAATTATCAAGCAACAGATGTTTGCAAACAAGAACCGCACGTCGACCCTATTAAACAGACAGAGCTCCCTTATAACGTATCAGCAAAGAAATACAGCAATGAAGTGGTTGCACCGTCACATGTAAAATTGGAGCCAAAAGAAAAAAAAAATTGGCGGGCAAAAGAAAAGAACTCACCATACACTTGCAATACTTGCGGGAGACTATTCGAACGTAAGATAGGGTTGGTCATGCATGAAAAATCTCACAAGAGTGTGCCACACATTTGCGAAATATGTAATAAAAGTTTTGTAAAAAAATATCGCCTAGAAAGGCATAAACAAATTCACTCTGCAGTTAAACCATTAAGTTGTGAAGTATGTAACAAACGGTTCTCAGGCAAGTATGCTTTGAAGAATCATAAAATTACCCACTTTGAGGGGAATCGCTACAACTGTGATATATGCAATGCCGGGTACCGTGACAAAAACACATTTATATCGCACATGGGATTACATACTGGGCTGAAACATTTTCGATGTAAATTATGTTCAGCTAAGTTTATAGAGGCTCAAAGCTTGAGGAAACACAGTAAAAAAGACCATCCCAGTGAAACCTATACATGTGATGAATGTAAAAAGGTATTCCTATACAAATCTGAATTAATACACCATTTGAATGTACACTTTGGGTGGAATGCTCATCCTTGCAACATCTGCGGACTGACTCTTTCTTCGAAGAAAAGCTTGCGGAGACATAATATTGTTCACACCGGTGAGAGACGACATTCTTGCCAAATTTGTAACAAAACGTTTCAGCACAAAGATGGACTAAATGTTCACGTACTAACACACACTGGTGAGAAACCGCTTTGTTGCGAAGTTTGTGGGAAACAGTTTGCACGAAAAACTAGTTTAAGGGAGCATTTACAAATACACGTGAAAGGACAAGTATTTGCGTGCGAGCTTTGTACCAAATCGTACTCGACTAAAAACAGTCTAAGGCAACACAAGCGAATCCACACGAAAAACAAAGCTCAAGATAAATCTATTCACAAAATGTCAAAGAAAACACAATTAAAATTGTTTAGCTCGTCATAAGGTTCATAAAAATAAAATAGAATTTTCAATCTTGTTAAGAGTTTCATGAAATTTTTGGCAAGCTATATTTAATTCAGTCACTGACCTTCTTCATGTAGCTGATTTTACATAGCAATAGAGTATATCGCAAACATTTAAGTATAGTGATTATTCAGGGTGTAATCGTTAAGTGTGGCCAGGCCATAATTCCGTAAATATAGCAGATACCAGAAAACTTCTAACTGATATCGAAAGTACATTACCGAACGAGTAGAATTACATTAATATCCTTTTTGAAATAAAAGCAGAAATATCTCAAATATTAACTTCAAACCCTTCCATACATTTAGTACGTAACCGTTCATTCAAAGACTAGTTTAATACGAATATTTTTTTATTTAAGAATAAATGTTACAATATTTCATGAACGGTAGTATTATTATTTTATTACAATGTATTCGTACAAATAACGAATCTCTAACAGTTTTATCTGTTATGACACCCGACATTTTTTTAAGGCTAGTCGTCATACTAAATGTATGGGAGCGTTTTAACTTAGTATTTTTAATATTACTCCATTTATTTAGAAAAATATATTAATGCGATTTTAATCGTTGGGTAACGCACTTTCGATATCAGTTGGAAGTTTTCTGATATCTGTTATATTTACGGAATTATGGCCTGGCCACACTTAACGATTACACCCTGTATACCTGGTTTGCAAATGGAAAGTAAGAATCGCGCGGGTAGACCTCGATCTCTCGTTGGTACCAAGGAAAATAGGCACGTTTGATGTCGAGTTGCGGAAAAATGGCCAGAATACAACAACAACAGATTTCGATCTCGCTATCGTAGTCTTCCGACATTCTCTCTCCGCCAACATCGCCGTTATCGTCCCTAGGAAGGGAGGCTGGAATGGTAAAATCTAATCCTACCCACTCTCAGGCACCAGGTCAACCAGCGGCAGAGACAAGAAGAGTCAGCAATCAGGGTTTTCGATATTTTTCTGCCACCAGGCGGCGCTAGAGTAGGCGTCTGGTCCACACAGCTGTCAGACTCATACTATTCATGACCTAAAAAGTCGAAATTTTATTCAATTTGGAAGTTTATTGATTTTGTAATGGATTATAACTTTATAACTAATACACGGTCGTCGAACTGAAGATAGAACTCTAAAATAGGCGCGCAAAGTCACTGGTATTAACCCCTCGTATGCTTAGACACGGATCCGTGCGTGGGAATTTCAATCTATTGTTTTAAGTGTCAAGGTAACTTTTGCAGTAACGTAATTTGACAGGAAGCATACCAGGTATTAACCCCTCGTGTGCGGCGAATATTTTTTCTTATACTTTTCCCGTACACGGATCCGTGCTCCCGCATACGATGGGTTAATAATAAGTATTCTAACTTTGTTCATTTCATGGGTTTATGTATGGATATATGTTATATTTCTTTATTTTAGAAAACAATATTCCCAAAGTAATGGTTTTCAGCCCTCTGGCGCATAATGTACAATACGCAAAATGTACACGACACGCAAAACGTAACAACTGGTAAAATGTACAATACGCAAAATGTACACAACGTATACCTAATTGAACACTAGCAGAATGCACAAAAGCACATTGTACATAAGCAAAATGTACAAATCGGAAAATGTGCACTGGCTTCATTCTGGTGCGGTTTCGACGACCTGGAAGCGGCATACGACACAGGGTGGTCTGGACAGAGCCTGGTTCATTAACAGCTGTGATGCTGTCCGAGATCCCAAGTACAGAAGGCAACATTTCTCGAAATCTAGACATATTATTATTTTCGGATAATTAAGAGCCATTCGGACAGGTCATTTCTCCATATAAACGCTCTATACCGTTCCCTCCCTGGTTTTTGAAGTTAGAGCAATGATTTTTACAAAACTGAATTGAATATTCAATATCTGGGCCATTTTATTTAAAGTTGAATGATGATGATGATTGATGAATCATTTTTTTCTCCTTAATAATCATCCGTGTCCGGAAAACTGGTAGTGCAACTCTTATCGTTTTAGTTCACCTTTAGTTCCGTGCCTTCTTCCCCACGGGACGGGATATTTTTAATATTTTAATATATTCATCTTTTGGACCCTTTGGAACCCTAGAAAGTAGCATATACAAACCAGTATAAAAATATATAATTTTTAAGGTTTATTTACATGTGAAACATGACTTTTTGTGGTGTTCGTCTGCAAGAGTTTTACCAGGCATATTTTTTTTATACATATATGCTACTTTCTAGGGTTCCAAAGGGTCCAAAAGATGAGTATATTAAAATATTAAAAATATCCCGCCCCGAGGGGAAGAAGGCACGGAACTAAAGGTGAACTAAAACGATAGAGTTGGCTTACCAGTTTTCCGGACACGGGTGATTATTAAGGAGAAAAAAATTATTCATCAATCATCATAATTCAACTTTAAATAAAATGGCCCAGATATTGAATGTTCAATTCAGCATTGCTCTAACTTCAAAAACCAGAGAGGGAACGGTATAGAGCGTTTGTATGGAGAAATGACCTGTCCGAATGGCTCTTAATTATCCGAAAATAATAATATGTCTACATTTCGAGAAATGTTGCCTTCTGTACTTGGAATCTCGGACAGCATCACAGCTGTTTGAGCTGTTAATGAACCAGGCTCTGTCCAGACCACCCTGTGTCGTATGCCGCTTCCAGGTCGTCGAAACCGCACCAGAATGAAGCCAGTGCACATTTTGCGATTTGTACATTTTGCTTATGTACAATGTGCTTTTGTACATTCTGCTAGTGTTGGATTATACGTTGTGTACATTTTGCGTATTGTACATTTTACCAGTTGCTACGTTTTGCGTGTCGTGTACATTTTGCGTATTGTACAGTCAAGTGCAAAAATAAGTATCGAAAGAATCCGTTCATAAATATGTTACGACGTTCTTATTACACAGAATTAGAGTGCACTGGGACATATTTTTGAACGTTTTTGTATACCCCTAATTTTGTCTTCGACTGTACATTATGCGCCAGAGGGGTTTTCAGAATAAATAAACCTATAAATATATTGAAAATTAAATGCACGTATTTATTTTGACAGTTCGTTAAACTTTCCGCTCAGTGCTGCCATCTCACCTCCCCATAGTGGCAGAAAAAGTATCAAAAACACTCATTGGCTGACTAAACACAGCCTGAGTTGTTGTAATACTTGTGATGACATGACAGCCAAAAACGAACTGAAATGGCTTCCCCTCGCCCCCTAGAAAAGTGGAGTGTGAGAATAAGGCTACGTACAGGTGTAGTGAGAAATTACTGGCCTTCGGAAACGTTCGTAAACACATGCTGTTTCAGGCAGTGTCACCGAGTCTGACTGAAGTAGCATGACAGCTATTACTGTCAGTCTCAGTGAGATAGACTGAAACAGCATGACGTTGACGAACGTTTCCGAAGGCAAGTCATTTCTCACTACATCTGTACTTACTTTATTCCATACTTTAAAGTAAATTAAACAGTGAATATTTTTAAAGAGATTGGATTTTCATGAATGGGGAAATAGATTTTGGTAACGCCTTACCTAATAATTTAAGACATACAAATTAGTAGCACATTTTGTGAATAAACAATTCACTTGAATGTTAGCACATTTATTTGTAATCGTTCTTTGTCCTTCCCCAGCATTTCCTTTTATAAGCATAAGGCCTACTACCGCGAAAATCGAAATTTGTAGATTTCGAGGATTTTTCTCTGTCACTCAAATGAGGGCGTCATTAGAGTGAGAGAGACAAATCCTCGAAATTTACGAATTTCGTTTTTCGTGGTAGGGCCGCAGTTACAATTTTTAAAAGGCATTTATACTTTATGGCAGATATTCACCACGCTATTTTGTGCAGATGCTTTTATAAGTATTACACCGTCAATTTCATTTCCTCTCATATTTTAAAGACAAACGGGTCTTAGGCAGCGGCTCCATTGAAGCGGAGAGGAGCGGAGATGTGCAAAATTGACCAATTACATTCTTCAAATTCGAAACACTGAGATGCGGTCTCATTGGCCAATTTTGCACATCTCCGCTCCTCGCCGCCTCAATGGAGCTGCAGCCTTAATCGCGTAAACTTACGTTTAATGAGGGTTTTTGATACTTTTTCTGCCGCTTTGGGGAGGTGAGATGGCAGCACTGAGCGGGGGTTTTGACGAATTGTCAAAATAAATACGCGTATTTAATTTTCTATATCCTCCTGAGTCCTGGATAAAAAATGAGTACACTAGCATAAAAGCCGAGAGTCCTTTATAACACTATCAGCGTAAAGTCCTGGGTAAAAATCGAGTACGCTCGCATAAAAGCTGAGAGTCCTTTATAACACCATCAGTGTTGAGTCCTGAACTTTCTGTCGCTTATTTTAAGGTTTAAAATGAGTCTGTCAGATTTTTGTTGGAACAAAGTTGGTTATATACTCAAAGAGGTATACTTTAAGCATAACTTATTTTACAAATTATTCGGGCGTTATAAAGGCCTCTCGGCTTTTATGTGACTAAGATTATATAATAAATGTCGCATATTTGTGTCATTTTGTATGGAATCAGGTGTATCTTTGAAAAACAAAATAAAACATAAGGCATTGTCAAAATGCTATAATTATAAAAAACAACAAAAATCGTAGAACCGTTCTGTTATTAAAACATTAACATCTTTCTTTTAAAATCTAATTCAATACAAAATTGTTGTAGTTAAATCAGTTTACTTCTCACATCACACTAGTGTCCTCATAAAGTAACTTTACTTAAGTATTTTAAAAACAATTGTAATAAACCTTCTGTAACATTATATAACTAATTTAGAAATTTTAATCTACATATTTCAAGAAAAACTCATTTTAAATAAGTGTGAGAACCTAATGATGCTATGAACAAAGTCCGAGAGGGCTTTACAAAGGTCAAATAAATTTAACACGTAATTGTACTTCAAACATCATATTTACAATAAAACTAGTAATTACATTATAATAAACCTGTAAAATACTCATAAAATAAATAAAAAAGACAGACAAAAACAAACAGGTATAAGCGAAAAAATAAGATTGAACTCACCTCTACCTGCGCGATGTGACATCTTGCCGGACTTATGACGTCGCAGTGAACGGAATATTCTTTTTCACTGGGCAATAGCCTTTGCGAAATAGAGATAGATATATTTCTGATTGGACGACAGCCATTCATTCACGCCATTATCGCCTGATTTTAAGCGCGAAACATTAAGACCTTTATGACGGACAATCGGCGTTTATGAATAACTTTAGTTTTTAGCTCTCGGTCTTTACACATGTCATGATTTTGGCCGTTATAACGGACTCTGGGACTTTATTTGTAACTTTATTTTTTAGCGCTCGGCGTTTACACATGGCATGATTTTGGCCTTTATAACGGACCCAGGGACTCAGGAGGATATATTTATAGGTTTATTTATTCTGAAAACCATTACTTTAGGTATAATGTTTTCTAAAATAAATAAAAAAAATAGTTCCAAGTCAATTCCCATGAAATTAACAAAGTTAAAGTATTTATTTTTAATACCAGTGACTGCGCGCCTGTTTTATAGCTCCGTCTTCAGTTCGACGACCGTGTATTAGTCGTAATCCATTACAAAATCAATTCTCTCCCACATAAAATAGAATTTCAATATTTTAAGCCCAGGTGCCTATGAATAGAATGAATCTGACAGCTGTCGAGACCAGGTGCGTACGAAGCGCCGCCTGGTGGCAGAAAAATGATCGAAAACCCTCATTATATCCTGACGTTTCGGGCATGACGTTACACCCGTGGTCGCAGGCAGACTCAGAATTTGTCTCTGTTACTCTTATGACGCCTTCAATGGAGTGACAGAGACAAATCCTCGAAATTAACGAACTACATAGTAATGTACAGACGAGGCGCACACATACGGGTAGTTCCCGAACGGAAAAAAACCGCGTAGTTGTTCCGTAGTGATTTTATTATCTTTGATCTGCTTTTGGGTGAGACGAACGGAAAGAAAACCTAATGACATAAAGTTGCGCGGGCGCGGAACTTTTCGTTCGGAATTATTGTACCTCATTTTTATGATATTGACTTTTATCAACATGGCTGAAGCCGAAAATTTATGGGTATACCAAATAAAGTAGTTTCTAATTTTTCTTGTTGTTAAACGCTACTAGTAGAAGCGCTAGTAAAATTATTAAAAGAAATTTTTCTTTGTTCATGTCTACGTGCTCTCTCTCTCTCCGAGCTCTAGAACTGGCAGAAAAAAAACATAACGTGTGTACCAAGCTGTCAGATATCCGAATAGGTTTTTTAGATTCGGAAACCACATTCGGAAATCCTGGGTCCCGTTTTATAAAGTTACAAGATACAGGTTACAAGTGTACAGGCTACAGGAACCTGTAATGCACTATGAACTATTACAGGTGTTTTATAAATCCACACAAAAATTTACAATTGTAATGAACCATGGTAAATCTCGATTACAAGTAACATCTACAGGCGTGACGGACATCACTAATTAAAAATAAAAACTGACATAAATAATCGTATCCACAGATTATGTATGTTTATTTTGATGGAAAATCAGCCCTTCTACCGCGAAATTCAAAATTCGTAAATTTCGAAGTTTTTTCGCCGTAACTCCAACGAAGGCTTCATTAAAGTGACAGAGACAAATCCTCGAAATTTGCGAAAATTGCAGTAGTGCCGCAGAACAAAACGATGAGAGAGATGTTCTAAATTTGTGTGGAGTTCATTTGCTCTTTGAAGTCGTACGGTGTCCGACTCCGAAAGTCCAAATTTATTAGGAGCTGAAACAGTCTCGGTCAACACTATCGGGGTACAAGCGGCCCTACCGCGAAAATCGAAATTCGTAAATTTCGAAGATTTTTCTCTGTCACTCAAACGAAGGCGTCATTAGAGTGAGAGCGACAAATCCTCGAATTTTATGAATTTCGTTTTTCGCGGTAGGGCCGCAGTCAAGGGAATAAATATAATAATACAGGGATCGGAACCGTTCTCGATTAACCATTTGATATTGTTCTTTAACCGTTATTAAATTCCGTTCGTATTAGTAACGGTTAACTACGATAAAGGTTTTGTAGATGAACACAATATTTCTGGTTCACAATATTCAAGATGAACGGAAAAATTCCGTTCTTTGACATAACGGTTTTGACAAGAACATTATATGATTTATATGAAAGAACAAAACTTTTCTGGTTACCGTTACTAGAGATGAACGAAAAATAAAGTTCCGTGAACCATTATTAAACTGTTCGCGATGACGTAAACATGCCGCCACTCGCTCTCTCTTTTCCACGCGAATATAGTTCGTATTTTTATTTCATTTGACTAGCCATTTAGGTTTGACGTGTGGTATTGGCCGCATGATGAAAAAGGTTTAAATTGAATTAAGTGAAAGGATGCAATATATGCTAGCAATTCTGGCGCCTCCTAGCGCCGTCGACGGGAACTTGCCTGGAAATTGGTTACCTGACAACGTGTTGTTGACTGGGCTGTCAATGTTTTTTCCGACATAATGTTCATATTGAATTAAGTTTTGAGTATCAAGTTAAGCTGAAGTCCAATGATCTAACAGATATGTTTATAATGGTAAGTTTGTGAACTTTCTAATTAGTAGATATTTCTTTCTATGTTAATTTTAGAGTTTAATGAGAAGGAGGTAAGACGGAGGAGTAAGACGCCCGATGTTGGTCAACTACCGGCACCTGTCTTGTAATATCGGCTCGGCTCCTTGGTAAATAAATATATATACTTACTATAACCTGCACTTATTGCATTCATACTCCTAATACCTACGCAGTTATGGGTGCATACCACTCGTCTTGAATAGTCAACATAGTGATAGGTACGATACGTGAATTGCTCAAGAAGACAGTTGCAGTTCCTATTATTTCCCTTAATGGAACCCCGATGCTTGGAGTAGCGTTCTATTGGCGTCAGGTGAGCTTAGCACAACTAGCAATATGGCGTTGCTGGCTACATTCCGCCGGACGCAAAATGACTTTGTCCCACAATTACGTATGTTGTTTTGTTATGAATTCATTATATCGTAACTGTGGAATGTCTTCTCAAAAGGGCTTATTTCCACTTTGTCAATAGAGATAATTTCTCTTATG